>OX439483.1:83572652-84172652 GCA_949320155.1 Melangyna quadrimaculata
ATACTCCAAACCCCTACCTATCGTAAATTATCGTTATAATATTTATTTTACTTTTTTAGTAACTTTTGTAGCGATTTTAAAAAAGCAAAAATCGTACGAAAAATGCTTTTTTTAATAAAATAATTATTTGTATTTATTCATCCAAAAATAGGCCTCATCGCTAAAGATGATTTTTCGACCAAAATTAGGAACAACAGAACACCCATTTTGATAATAAAGTTTTATCATTTGCACGTGTTGCTCGATGCTGTAACTTACCATGATGATTTGTCTTTAGTTACTGATTAAAAGGCGATATTTTGACAGAAAGTAAAAGAAACAATATGGCCGCCACGAGCTGTCAAAATCAACCCGTCCCTATTGGAAAACCCTTTATTAACAGACTGAAATTTGGTAGAAATGTGCTTTTAATTATATGCGTAAGATCTAAAAATATCCGCGGTGTGGTTAGACTCTACCAACTTGGGCTTGTTTCGTTTTGGCAACAGCTGGAGAACTAATTGACTTAGAGAAGCCGCATTTAAGTGTCAAATGAACAGACTTCGACTGCCCAACTCAGAGAAGCACACACGTGGGCTATTGAATAGACCTTTTAGTAAGGAACAATTGCGTTCACGGGTTTTTATTATTGATTATGTTTGTGTGGAACTTAAGCTTACTTAAAACATAAAATTCGCTTAAATTCATCCATGCGTTTTTGAGAGAATGGTCACACTGGTTATTTTTCAATATTGTCGGTATAACTAGAATACTGAGCCGAATTTGTGAATTAAACTTAAAAAACTTTTTGTAGGAAATAAGATTTTCTATCAAAATTGGTAGTTTAAAAAATTTTATAAAAAATTTAAGCAGGGCAATTTGTCAAAAACTGACCTAAAAAATCGAAAAATCACTGATTTTATTCTTTTTTTACTAAATCGAGATATATCAGAATGAAACAAAGAAGATGCTCAAGCCTTTAACATGACGGATCAAAAATTTGTATATTATATTTTTTTGCAGTTTTTGCTCGTAAGCATCTTTTTGACTTGCAATTCATTTGTATATTATATGGCAAGTTTCCCATTCTGGAAATAATTTTTAGTAGAGATTTTGATCAAATATGTCATTAAGATAATAGAGAATTCGAAAATAGTGGGATCCGCAGTTTTATCTGTCAATTTGTAACACCTAGGCCTACAGACTGAACGGATGAATCGATTTCTATAAAACTTATTACTTTTTGTTTTTAAGCTATGTTTTATATGTTTAATTGAAATGTTTGTTTTTGGACCAAAAATAGTGGTAGCCTGCATAGAACTATTTTTGGCATTTCCGTCTTTCGAGCTAGCCGCGTTACCGAACTGAATGAATTTTTATTGTTAGTAAGTTTTTAATCAACACTAGTAATATTGCATATAAAAATTTTGATTAAAAAAAATTTTAATTAAAAAAAAAGTTACTTTATTATTTTTTTTAATATTCCATGATTTATTTTCAGACTTTTGTAACAAAACTATATATTTTAAAATATGACGTATCAAAAACTTTTTTTTAATAAATATTTTTTAAATTTTGTAACCTCAAAATATTATATCTTTCATAAATCGTTTAAAAAGAAAAATTTATAGTAAAATAAAAAAAACACATTTTCAAGCTACTCATATTCATATTGCTCTTGGAAAGTAAACATAAGCACATTCGCTGAATTTGTAAAAATTGTAAAAAATGAATTAACTTATTTTTGGTACTGTCCTGGCTTTGTACAGTTTTTGCTGAAGGAAGGATACCAGCTGAATGAAAGTATAATTTTATGCTGGAATGTCATCTGTATTTTTACTAGCATCTTATCTGTGAATGTATTTATTTGTGTATGTATTTTTTATACTAAGGCCTTACTTCCTTAACGATTTTAAGATATGAATGAGCTGCATTATCATTTGATTTCTTCTTTAAAACGGAATAATCAAGAAGATATAAGAAACATGTTGAGCTTTATGCTAAGGAAAATAAATTTTTGAGGTTACTAAATTTTAAAAATATTTTTTAAATAGTTCTTGATACATCATATTTTAAATTATTTATTTTTGATGGTAAAAACCCAAGTTTGAAAATAAATCATGGATTCCTTCTTAAAATATTAAATAAAATAATAAAATAAATTATTTTTTATTTTAATTTTTTTTTTTTTTAATCAAAATTTTTGTATGCAATATTACTAAGGTTAATTAAAAACTTACTTACAATACAAATTCATTCAGTTCGGTAACGCGGCTAGCTCGAAAGACGGAAATGCAAAACATGGTTCTATGCAGGCTACCACTATTTTTGGTCCAAAAACAAACATTTCAATTAAACATATAAAACATACCTTAAAAACAGAAAGTACTGAGTTTTATAGAAATCGATTCATCCGTTCAGTCTGTAGGTCTAGGTGTTACAAATTGACAGATAAAACTGCGGGACCCACTATTTTCGAATTCTCTATTATCTTAATGACATATTTGATCAAAATATCTACTTAAAATTATTTCCAGAATGGGAAACTTGCCATATAGTATACAAATGACTTGCAAGCCAAAAAGATGCTTGCGAGCAAAAACTTTTTTTGATCCGTCATGTTAAAGGCTTGAGCATCTTCTTTGTTTCATTCTGATGTATCTTGCACAAACCACTGTTCCAAAAGAAGTTATGAGCAATTTAGTAAGAAAAAATAAAATCAGTGATTTTTCAATTTTTTTTGGTCAGTTTTTGACAAATTACCCAGCTTAATTTTTTTATAAAATTTTTTAAACTACCAATTTTGATAGAAAATCCTATTTCCTACAAAAATTTCTTGAATTAAAAAGTACAAGTGACTCCAGAAATAATTGTGTTTCGCCCAAGGTATAACAGTGGGCTCTTCAGTCAGTCTGTTATACCCTACTACGACACAAATTTTGGTCGATGTTTACCGACTCTTATAAAAATCACAGCAAAAAGATACTGTGAATTTTATTATTCCAGGGGAATTTGTTTAAATTCGTGCACCTGACCACGGGTATTTATTTTCTGGGTGCACGAATTTAAACAAATTCCCCTAGAATAATAAAATTCACAGTATCTTTTTGCTGTGATTTTTATAAGAGTCGGTAAACATCGACCAAAATGTGTGTCTTAGTAGGGTATAACAGACTGACTGAAGAGCCCACTGTTATACCTTGGGCGAAACACAATTATTTCTGGAGTTGAGGTCGCTTGTACTTTTTAATTGAATTTTATTCATTCACTCCACTAAAAACAGAAGTAATTTCAATATTTTAATATTTAAATTTCTTCATCTTCTTAAAATTTTCTTGAGTTAATTTCGCAAATTCGGCTCAGTTTTCGAGTTATACCGGCAATATTGAAAAATGTCCAGTGTGACCATTCTCTCAAAAAAGCGCATGGAAAAATTTAAGCGAATTTTGTGTTTTAAGTAAGCTTAAGTTCTACACAAACATATTCAATAATAAAAACTCGTGAACGCAACTGTTCCTTTCTTCCCTTTAAATTCCGGTCTATTCAATAGTCTACACGAATCGAGTTACAGTTTTATATGACTTACATATTTTGAATTAAATAACTTTTATTTAGAGTGGAAATTCGAAAAAAGTAGTCTAGTTTACTAAAAAAGAGAAAATCTTTAAATTTTCGACAACTATTCATATCGAGGATGGGTCATCAAAAAGGCTTTTCAAAACATTGCTGAAGAGGGCTTAAAATTAACAAATCTCTCAAAATCTTTAGAAAGAAATCGCTTCAAAATCCAAAAGAAATACATATAATGTTATAGATTTCTCGAGATACTTGGCCAATGTTATAACACCTAAGCCTTAGCATATTAAAATGCTCAAGAACAATGTCCCCTGACACTGAAGGTTAAGTTTTTTGTTTTCCTTAGGGAAATTTTTGGGCGATTTGTCATATCATAATAATCGGGCCTTGCAATGCTTTTTTCGATTGAAATTTTGGGCGATATGATTCCTTCGTATATTCCCTTCTATGAATCTTTACAAGAATCTTACATTTACAAATAATGTTAAAAACGCACGTCAAGATTATTATCAGTTAGGTATTTTTATGTTTATCTTTCCATTCCACAGTGGTTTCGGTTGTATTGAGAGAGCGTCAAAATTCAATAAAATCTGAACCGCTGTACCGATCTCGATGAAACTTTCAGGCATGATAAAAGATTTCATAAGACATCATCAAAATAAATTTCCACCTACTGCCACGCCTACTTAAAAAAGAAAATAATATAATCCCTAAAATTGCTACAAATTTGGGTTGTAATTATAGTCATTTTTGTTTTAGATAAGGCTTATTTTTATCAATATGAAAGTTTTTTTACCATGCCTACTCTTTGGAGGTTCTTAGAATTTGTTTTATCATATTGAGTAATACAGTCTCATTTCAATAAAATCTGAGCGAAACAATCGATTTTAATGAAACTTTTAGACATGGTAAAAAATAGAATAAGGATGATTACAGACAATTTTCGCTACTGATTTCCCCATTTGAGTTTTTTTGTAGCCCAAATGTCATAATTTTCGTAGACACCGAGCAAAAATACATTGAACCTACGAGTAAAAGAAATATGAAATGTGCATAAATAAACAAAATTCGTAAATGGTGTGAAATCAAAAGAAAAGCTTAAATTTTATTGTTAGTGGGTGATTGTGGGTGGTAAGACTATATTTTTTAAAAAGCTGTGAGTTTTCTCAATACTTTGGTCAAAATTTTATTTTTAAGCTAAATTCAAGACTAGGTTAAAACTTTACCTAAACTTCAAAGAAAAATAAAAAAAGCAACTTTAACACCTCTGCGGACTTTTACCATTATAACTTTTAAAATAAAAATCAAAATATCACTTAAAAATTGATAAAAAATTCTAGACCCCTTGTTTTTGTAACTCCCATAAAACAAAAATTTCAAAAAATCCTTTTGATAAAAAAATTCACTTTAAAAATAGTTGAATTTACGCAGAAATATGGACCTTTGTTGAGACCGTGCAATAAGCTCACTTTGAATGAGAAAACAAAACTGATAACACGTGACATTTATGACGAAATATTTGTAACAGTAAATATTAACCCATTATCTATTATAAAATGCCAAGAAACAAACAAAACAAGCACAGTTATTTTTGTCGTATGGGCGAAACCACTGTGCATTCTACCCACTAGCAATCGAATTTGTAAAAAATGAAAAAAATGTAAGTCAAAAGAGCTGGTAGATATCCGTCAAGTAATTTTTAAGCTACATATGTTTGTATTTATTTCGCTTCTTCGATAAATTCGACAAAAATACCCCCACTTTTTGGAAATAAATTTGCTGGATATTATTTAGAGGAAGGTTGTTACAACAAGCTCTAACCTAAAAACCCTAAAAATTAGATCCGACCAATGTATGTTGAAAAATCCAAAAGTAGATCGATAATTTGTATGAACTTATAAATTTCATCATCGGTTTTTTTCGATTTGTGTTGAAATTTGAGTTCGGTGCAAATTTTATTAACCCGCTTATAAACAAATTGTCTTCCAAACTGATAGGCTATCTGAAATACATCTTTTTTGCTATACCGGTTATAGCTAAGAGTATTATTTACAACTTGACACTTTAAGTCTGCACTTTTTAGATTTCTTACAAAAAAATTTTAAAAAAATTCTTAAAACATCACTAGTTTTGTTGTACTCACAATTCCTAGCTTTTGTCAAAATATCCCCTGCTCGATGGCATTGAACAATAACGTTTGGTGAATGGTTCAAATAATACACCACTAAAATTCGATTCTCCAAAATTTTTGCAAGCAACCTCTTCAAAATTAAAAAAAAAATCACCTAGTCATTTACTAATATTTAACTTTATCCTGCCAGTACAATTTTTATAATAGCGAATTCACTGAGAATATCGATTTATATATATTTTTTTTTAATAATGTTAGCTTTGGTTTAAAGTTTTAGTCATTTTTTGCTTGTTAATATCTTAATGTTAATATTATAAATTTTTTATATATGATTTATTTTTAGCTCTTATATTGAAAATATTTGTTTTAAAATATTCTGAGAGCATTTAGAAATAAACAATAACAAACAAAAAGACGCACCTACATTTATTTTGTAAATATTTTAATCGTTCTGATTTGCAGTGGATATTTGAAAGCTATATATGCTGGTTTCAAATAGAATTACTTGAAGATATTGCAAATCAATGGTTTGTAAGTTTAAAAAATAACTTGCTTGTACTGTTTATAGTATATGAAAAAATATTCCTGCATTGTTGAAGGAATTAATACGTAAAATAGAAAAGCAGAAGTAGAAGACTTATTTATTATTTTCAAAATCTTGAGAAAAAAATAATATTATTCTTATAATAATTGTATAGCATGGAGCCTAAAAGTACGAGTATGTATCTAAATTTCAAATAAATGTTTTATTTTACAAATTAAAATTCATCTAAATAAGTTGTAAATACAAGCATGAGTCATTATAAAAATCTAACATTTCATATAACATTAAACAATTTAAAGAAAAAAATATTAACTAAAAACTAACCCTAAACTTTTAAAAGAAAATTGTATAAATACTATAATTTTGATTTTATTTTTTAAATTTATTTCCAGAATCCCTGAATGATGTTCACATTACTACCGTTCTTAAATGATTCAAAATGTGAATTATTTTACAACAAAACAATTATAAGCACCCCCAGACGTCTCGCATAAAAAATATAATTAAATTATATACTAATCTGGATTAAGCACCTAAATATGTATGTAGCATATGTAAACAAAAACCTACAAATTAAACAAAAAAAAAAAAAAAAAAAAAAAAAATAACAAAATGGCTGTACTTCATCTGAACAGTTGCTTTTAAGACTTTTTTATACGTTTTTATCATATAAACAGCAAACAAAAAACACAAAAATTTTATTTTTTAGTACAATTCTATTTTTAAATAAAAAAGCATTATATCAAAAAGCTGTTATGCCTTACACTATAGAAACAAAATGTTGATTTATCAAAAAAAAAAAAATCATTTTTATACATTGAATGTAAGAAAAGAAAAAAAAAATTAAGAAAGACAAAATATATTTTATAGAGCAAAATAAAATGGGATATTTTAGTATTTAAAATCTTACTGTAGAAAAATATTATTTAAGTTAATAAAAAAAAAAAAACAAATAAATGTAAATATATGTACCTAATAGAAAATTTGAATTATATTAATTTAATTTTGGCTTTGAAAACAGATATACGGTTCTTATATCCGACTTACCACAAAAGTAATCGATACGAAAAAATAGAAGTACATAGGTATGTGGTTTTGAGTAATTTTAGGAACAGAATAATAAAGAGCCTAGTTAAATTCATTCGCGAAAGGAGGAATTTTTGTATATTGGAACACGTTCAGGTTTGAATTCTCAGTTACTAACTTTTTGTATGCATTTTTCTTCAGTGAGTCGATGTAAGCGACGAAACCGAATTATTTTTCGTCGGAAATTCGTCGTTTTATGCAAATAGTCGTTAAATAGGTCGATTTCACGACGCTATAACCGACTATAAACTATTGCAAATTGTATAAAAACCAACCAAATGAAGAAAAAGTGGACGTTAAAAGCAACTTGTCGTTATAAGTCAAGTCGTTATATTAGATGGCGTCGCGTCGACTGTATGTACTTATGTAAATAAGCGATGATAAATTTGCTTCTACAAGAAATATGTGTAAAGGTAATAGTCCGAGAGCTAGTGAACATTTACTCAAAGTGTTTTATACCGCTTCAAATTTTGTGGTCATGTCGTTTGTATCATAGCGCAAGCTACATGTCATCGGTCTGGCAGCGATATCGCGGCCCCAACACCACTGAAATGCACTTTCAAAGTGCAACAACAAATATAATCCCTCTAAGAGAGCTTAATACGGCTCCAAATTTTCATCACTAAAACCTTGTGCTTTTACCACCTAGAATCCAATGGTCTGGCAGCGATACCGTGGACCTAACACCAGTAAAATATCATTTCAAAACCCACTTTCAAAATGCATTTATGTGGTCATTGGTCTGTGGTATACTGCTGCCAGACCGATGGTTAGTATAGGCACTAGGTGATGAAAATTTGGAGCCGTATAAAGCTAAGCTGTTTTAAATAAACATAGAGAAAATAGAGCGCGTAGATTGGTTCAAGACAAGACAAGACAAGACAAAAATTGTATGAGTTTAGAGGTCTTGTTTGTCCCGCTTAAGCAGGGGGGCATTTTTCTAAGAAAAAATCCTTAAATGAAAATAAATTATTAAAAACCACATATCGTCGCCCTTAAAGAAAACCGTCATTACTCAAAAACTTCATTCTTCAGAAAACGAGTTTAAAGTTTTTTAGTGATACGATTCACTTTGAAAAGGAGAGATGTGAAAAATGAAAAGAAAGATGTGAAAGATGTGAAAGATGGAGAATTCGTTTTAGTCGATTAACACAAATTAACTCAAAAATCGTGTTTTTTTGTTTAGTTATGCCGGTTTTCTTAAACAGCGGCGATATGTAGAATATTATGCGATAGCTTTTTTTAAAGCCAAAACTCTAATTTAATATATTTTTAAATTTAAAATCAAAGTAGAAATTTTTTTTTAATATTTTTTAACTCAAATTTTTTAAATAAAATTGGAGAAAAAATATTTTAATTTCACTGGCGCAAAATTTTAAACAGCCTATTATTAAGGATTTAGTATGATACTACTTAACATTTTTCTAATTCTTTAACAGTTTACTAAAATTTTCTAAATTGTATATACTTTTTAACTAGTATCATACTAAACCGATTTTCTTCAAAAACTTCAGCTGAACACGTCCAAAAAAGTGACAGTTCGTTCAAAAAAATTCACAAACACCCCTGATTTTGACAATTTTAAACGTCAAAGTGTCATATGGATTTAGTACGATACTAAAAAGATAAAATAGCCATTTGGTGATTTTAACTTTAGTAAAATGTTAAGAAATAGTATGATGTTAAACTCGTTTAAAATTAACAAAATGCTCGTTTTAACTTAGTATTTTACTAAAAATGATTTACCATCGTACTAAATTGACTAAAATTTTGCGCCATTGTTTTTTTGTTGTCAAAATTGTTTGTAATTAAGTGTGGAATAAGCTTTTTTTGTTCGATTTTTTTATTACATTTTGTTCGAATGCAAACAAAATTGAGATGCTTATGTTTTTGAGAAATTTGTCAAATAAAAAAAGAATACTTATTCTTTAAAAGCCCCAAACAACCAATTTTTCATGGAATTTTTGAACAACAACTTACATGGTTTCATCAAAGCAATTTCGTATAATTTGACCCACCCTATTGCACATATTTAAAGATTAAATACAAACAAAATGGCTAGATTTGGATTCTTTTGTACCTATTCAATAGTTGCATTTTATTGTATTTTTAATTAAAGGATTATTCAGTTATGTATATGCAAGTAATAATTATTATAAAAAACGCAAACATGTAATTATTTAACATGACACAAACAATGAATTTTTTTTTTATAATTTATCTCTTGCATTAGCCTTTTAGTTGTTAACAATTGAATGAAGTCTATTGAGATCAGTCCTATGAAAAGTGAAATTCGCTATAGAAAAGGAATATAATTTTTTTTAAATAATAACGCTTTCAGTGTCGAAAGTTTTATCGATAAATGATCACCGACTTATATAAGTCTGTGTATCTTTTTTGCGGGTTATTCTTTTTTCCCAAAATATTTACACCTTTACATCCAAATCTGTGTTGTAAATAGTACCAACATCTTTTCCAAGTAATCGCCATTGATTTTATTAGCTAATTAACGTTTTTTATTTTCAAATATTAACAAAAGATATTACTTTCTATGCGCTATTCACCTCTAAAAACCAAAAGTTTGTATACATGTCTTGGTATGCAGACAAAATGTTCTGTCATTTATTTTTTTGTAGATTGGATGAACAATAATTGTTACAAAATTATTGTGTACTTTCACAAACTTCAAATCAAACCTATCTGTTATAACTCATAACATTAAAAAAAATGCTTTTTTGAAATGTTTGTGGATTTTTCCGTGAACAAAAAAATATCTTTTTGCATTAATTAAATTGCCCATTGCTTAAGTAACAAATCTTATAGACATAAAATGAATGAACATCATACTTCTTTGATCTTTTGCACGCAAAAACGTTGATTAAATTAACAATTAACAACGTCTTACTCATAAAACCATATTTTTTTTTATTGCTGACATTGCAAAATTAGGCACAGTAGGTATGTATTTCAAAATGTTTCTTCTATATCTGATTATAGAGACAAAAGCCCACTACTCATTGGCAAAAGTGTTAGAAAACATTAAATCACGTACATATGACATTGTAAGTGTTTATTGGATTCCCTCTTACATGACCTTATTGAGAGATCTTCCTTAATTTCATTGCACGTTATTCCAAAGTCAAACTTACTATTACTCCTACAAATCAAGTGAATTATTAATTTACCGGAAAAAAATCTATCTAGAACGTAAACCACCGACGACGACGAAGCTTGGAAAACAAAGGCTACTGTGGAAGAACTTCCCCGGAGAAGTGGCCGTTTTATAAATTCCCCCTCATGAAGACACATATTGTGTACCTGCTTGAATTTTTTATTGTCAAATTATTAATGTTATATTGTTTTGTTGTTTGGTTCTTTGGATTGTGCTGTGTGGAGTATTCGTATATGGAAATCAAAATACGATAGAATTTCTTATAAGACCACGTCGCTTGACGTACGTATTCCTCAAACTTCAACTAATCGATCAAAATGAGCTGCTTTGGAATATTAAATTTGGCTATGTGGTGAAATTGCAGTAAGATAAATTATTATTTTCAAAACACTATCCAATGTTTTATATAAATTTATAGAGTATAATAAAATGAAGTAATTTAGAGGCTATTATTTGTAACCTCATGTAACCTTTGTTAATCCATTTAAAATTGTTAACACTTGTTCAGAAATGCTTAGCTTTTTTGCCGGTTAATATTGTTAGTTTTGTTTGAAGTGAAACTTCTTTGCGCGCGTTTAGAGTGAAATTTCAAGGTTGAATTTTTGTGAAACGAAAAAATGCAACGCCACATGTGCAACGCTGAGATCATTGATTAGCTAAGTGGTGGGAGGTAGAGTAAAAGTAAAAATTTTTATTGATAGGCTAATATATTTTATAGTGCAATTAGTTTGGATTTTTTGATAATCTATATTATTTAGCAGATAAAAGGGAAAATGTCCTTTTATGTCTTTTTTTTCTAATTTCGTTAATAAGAATGCTGAGTTTTGAATTTTTTTTGGTGAATAGATAATGAATGAGAAGCTGAGGGTACTATCGTCAGCAAAACAGTTTAATGGATTAGAAGTTTCAGACAAAAGATCATTTATAAAAATAAGGAAGATTTTGTGGATTTCAGACTTGAAACCGTCCAATAGGACTTGTATTGAACGGTCCGAAAGCTAATTTCTAATCCAACGAAGAAGAGATTCATCGAAACCAAATGCGCGCATTTTCGATAAGAGAGCTTGATGCCAAACTCTATCAAACACTTTTGAAATATCAAGTGCAATAATCTTACTTTCTCCAAAACTATGTAAAAATTTGTTCCACTGTTCGGTGAGATATACCATCAGATCACCAGTGGACCTATTGCTACGAAAGCCATACTGCCGGTCATTAAGAAGCTTTCGTTCCTCGAGATATTTCTTGAGCTGGAAATTAAGCAGCGTTTCCATGACCTTGGAAAGAAGGGACGTAAGTGCAATTGGTCGATTGTTTGAGGGAAGAAGATATGCCTTTTTTAGTGACAGGCTGGACAAATGCTGTTTTCCATCCACTCGGAATGAGACCATTAGAGTAGGACAGATGGAAAAGCTTACACAGTGGTTTTGCCAGCGTTGAAGAACACCTCTTCAGAACAATGGGAGGGATACTATCCGGGCCAGCGGATTTGTGTACATCGAGATCTTTTAGAACTCTAGCAACTGCATGAGTGCGAAAGAAGATTTGTCCCATAAAATCATTTACGCTCTCAAGTACAGGAGGAGTCATAACACTTTCTGGCAGCGTCGAATTAACAGCAAACTGTGCTGAAAGCAAATTGGCTTTATCTTCGCGCTGACAAAAGGAGTATCATTGAAGACGAGCGTTGGAACCGAGGACAAGGTGGTATTTCGTATGGTTTTTACAAATTACCAAAAATGTTTACTACCTTTGGGACATTGTTGTATTTTTTGCCGTAATTTTTGATCATGTAAAAATTTGGTTCTTCGAATATGAACGTTACAGGTCTTTCTAGCTTGTTGAAACTTTTTCCGGTTTTCCTCAGTAGGGTTGGCCTTATAACATCGGAAGCTTACTTCTCTTACCCTAATAACCTCTTTACAGCTCGAATCAAACCATGAGTTTTCTTTGGGTTTGATAGATTTCACCCTATTAGGGATAAAATTTCTCATTCCACAAAGAATCAAGTTTGTAAACATATCTGCACTGGCGTCAACATCACTATCGAGGAAGCATAGTGACCAGTTAAAGCTCTTGAAGAAATTATTGAGACCGTCCCAGTTGACTTTCTCGTATTGCCAAACGGTTCTCTTTGGAAATTTTTCTTTAACTGTGATTTGGTGGCACGAGAAATTCGCAGAAATGACACAATGGTCTGATGTGCCTAGAGGTGATAATACACTAATAGTGTATTTATTAGGATCAGAGGTAAGGATCAAGTCTAGGGTGTTGGCGGTTTGACCTGCAACGTCAGGAATCCGAGTAGGCTCGTCAACAAGCTGAGTCAGGTGGTTAAACTCAGCAAAAATCTCGACATACCTTCTTTCGGGTGTTGTCTGACCAGAATAGCGTAGCCACGAAGAATTGTGTACATTGAAATCGCCCGTAACAACGATTTCACTGTGCGGATAGTGGGAAACAATTCTCTGGATTGAGTCAGACAGCGCATCGAAACCATCCAAACTTTGGCTACGATAAATGAAACATGTATGTATGATGTGCTTATTGACGGTGAATTTTATCCACATGAAGTTAAAGTTTGTATTTAAACAAGGGCCATATTGTGGTTGAAGCTGATAAGCCACATCATTACGTACATATATTGCGAGACCATGGTGTAAGAAAAATAAAGGCACTAAGCTATATCCATGTTGGCTGAATTCGGAGTAATCAGAATTGTCACCTACCTGGGTTTCACTAAGTGCCAATACTGCTGACCTGTTTTTTACAGAATGCACGTACACAACACAGAAATTCTTTCTCAGCCCCCGAATGTTGCTGATATCGACCCTAAATTCACCTACCATTACGAAAAACAAACATAAAAAACCAAATCAGACAGTTATCTATGCTAATATTGAGTATTGAGTAGTTTAAGATTTTTATCTATCTCCTACTGTTATGGAGATATAAATTATTTTAAACATTTTATCTCAAAATAGGCTAATTTCAAAAAATTTAATTAAATCAGGAGAGTCCGCCATTAATTGAATTATATATGGTTGCAAAATAAATAAAACCAAATTAAAGTTGTCATATACAAATTTTTGATTTTGCAGAGATTTTGAGTGTAGACATTTTTGGAAATAGTCGGAAAACCTACTCAAATAAACTGATTTATACACTCCGCTTCACTTGAATAGAAACAAACTTTTTTTGTACTATCAGAGCGTGTAGCGCTTTGGTAAATATATAAATTCACCTTGTGGTTTTATTTCCTAAAAGAGGGATCTATTGCGAATAAAACTGCAGGGACAGAATAATTCAGGAAAATACCATTAGGTTATTTTTTACCACTTTTGTAATTACTTCATTAAATACACTGTTTTTTTTTGCGCCACAAGAATAGAAACAGTGTGCGTTTTGTCTCTATAGATTACGGTAAGAGGAAAAAATATTGTTCTTATAATGGAAGTGATGATTAAAAATAATTATTGTTTTATCAAACAAAAGATGGACCGCGGAAAACCATTAAACCCTGCAGAAAAAGCCAAAATAGAAGTACACGCGGAAAACAAGCTTCCACTACGCACAATTGCCAACAAAATAAGTAGAAGTGTGAAAATTGTTTGGTCGAACCTAAGAAATAAAGAAAACTATGGAAACAATGTATAAGGAAGGCAGTCAAGAGCCACAACAGAAGCAGACCGAAGAAAGATAATTAGACTGGCTTCAAATTCAAGCGACTCTGCCTCTAAAATCAAGGCGAAGAGTGGTATGACAGCGAGTCTTAACACCATTAGACGTGCTATTCGTGGGTCACAACATTTAAAGCGCCTAAAATTGAAGAAAAAACCACCGTTAAATCCAATATGAAGACAGAAAAAAATTGATTTTTGCAGGAAGAATATGACGTGGAAGGAAGAGTGGACAAAAGTGGTATTTTCTGACGAAAAAAAATCAATAAAGATGGTCCAGATGAATATAATTACTATTTCCATGTTATGAGGAAGGAACCCAGGTTTCTGGAGCACCACCATAGCCGAGAAGGCGTGAGGTGGGATTTTCTGATTGGGAACATTTGATCTGGAGTTTCTCACATTGAAAATGACGGTGAGGTGGGAATTTTCTGATTTGGAACATTTGATCTGGAGTTTCTCACTTTGAAAATGACGGCAAACTCCTACAAGGAAATATTGCAAGAAGCTTTCCCTAAGTTTACCAATGCCTTTGGACCAATACCATGGACATTTCAACAAGACAACGTGCCAATCCTCAACGCAAGAATCATTAACATTTAAATGTCCGAGAAAAATGTAATCTTAGTTCAATAGCCACCGTATTCTCCGGGCCTAAATATTATTGAAAACGTATTGGGATGGATGTTCGTAGAATCTACGATTCTGACCGACAATATGAGGACAACGAATCACTTACTGCTGCAATCAAAGAAGCATGAAGTGCAATTTTTTTTTTAAATTATATAAAATAACTGCATTATTCAGTCTCCAACAGGGTTTTTAAGGTTATTTCTTTAAATTTTTAAATTTTCAAATAGAATGCTGGAACAAAATAAATAAATTCTTTCTATTATTGATATGAGCATATATTAGAAGAATGTATTTAAAATATTATAGATATGCATTTCAGTGATCATAATATTTTTTCTAATAAAATTTGATGCAATGAAAAATTTCTTTGATTATTTTCATTCTAAATGAATTGATGATTCGATTGACATACCAACAATATTTTTAACATTAGCTGTGTTTTTTGTGCCTTTATCTCCGCTTCCATATCTGCTTAAAAATAATTACCATGTTAAATACAACAACAATTTCGGAATTGTCAAAATTGTTGTTGTATTTTACATGGAAATTATTTTTTAGCAGATATTTGGAAGCGGGGATAAGGGCACAAAAAAACACGGCTATTGATCATTCCTTAACGAAATGTTACACAGTGTAACACTTTTAACAATGACATTTTAATTTTTTTTTGACACAACAACAATAGTTAACATTTTATAGAAAAAGAACGCACCACTAACATTTTGCCGAGCTAGAGGAAAGTGTTTAGAGATTTGAAAACGTTAAAATAGTGAAAACACTAAATAAAAAAGTGAAATAAATGTTAACACAGTGAATATTTGCAATACTTTATTTTTTTTTTTAAATGCGTTAAATCGTGTAAAAACACCTATAATATGGAGTTTACAATTTTTTCATCTCACGGGCTGATTGTGTCTCATATTCCACATGATGTGTTTACAGGATTTAACGCAGCACCGCATATGTTATATATTTTTTTTGTCAATGAAGTTTTGCATGTATTCAGTATATTTACATTTATTTCACTTTTTTATTTAGTTTAATAAGTTTTTTTTTTACTATTAAACTTAAGTCTCAAAAATACATCTCTCAAAAACACAGCTAAGAATTCTATTAGGGGCCCCAGCATTTAGCTATTTCACTGCATTCCGACCCTGTGTGAATGCATTTGTGTTTGTGTAACTCACACTATTTTGAAAAATGCCTCACTTTTTCCTCGATTACCCGTTCCTCTATTTCTTCTTCTAAGATTTTAAATTAAAGAATTAATAAATATGTTTCTTTCATTCATGCAATCTAGTGATACATAATAAATGCATTCGGCTTTTTATAATGAGAAAAAAGATTACAAAGAACAGAAGTAGGTAACAAATATGTTTCTCCACCACTCACTCATAGTGCAAGCGAAAAAAGAGGATTATACATTACAGAAGTAATAAATATGTTTCTTTCATTCATGCATGGTGTAACTAAAGAATGTTTCCCCCACTCACTCAAGGTGAAGCGAAAAAAAAATAGAATTTTAAATTACAGAAGTAAAACATATTTTTCTCTTTCACTCATTCAATGGGTTAAAAGTGAGGTATGTCAAATTTTTAATTGATTGAATTATTTGAAACTTCAGAAATTTATAGAAAATAGTGTGGTATAACATAAAGTTTCTGTGCAATGTCATGAGTATGTGTAAATTCCTATTCAGTGATACCTATTTTAGTGGATTTGACTATTTTATAAATGAGAAAAAAGGATTTTCAAGTTTACAACCCCACCGATCATTTTGATATAGCACACAAAGCTGCGTCTTACGCATATAAGCTTAATATCCCTATACATATCAAGATTTTTAGATCGACAAAGAAGTTTCACTTCTGCCACGAGTACTGAGTTACACGCCCTCTTTTTTTAATTTCAGTTGTTTAAGTTCAACTATTTAATTTGAAAAAAAAAATAATAATAATTTGAAAAAATGAGAATTATTATTTAAGTGATTTACCCCCAGTTTCAAAGTGGGAGTTTAAACTTAAGACCGGCTGAACCTTAAACTGAGTTTAAATGTTTGGTTTAACTCGTCCGGTTTCACAGTGAAATCTAATCTCCACTTCAGTTGAACTTCGTTTAACTATATATTTTATAAAAAAAGAGTTGGCAGCATTGTACGTTTTTACTTCACCAAGTGACGTATTGGAAACAGTACGTAGCTTTACTTGTCTAGTCTATCTCTTTCTGTATGTATGTCGACATTTTTTTCAAGTGGAAATGAAAAATGAACCAATTATTGTGCAAAAAAAGAGAAATAAAAACTTTTCAACAACAGACAAAGATTTGCTGATGGAATTGGTTATGAAAAATAAGTAAATAAATTCCCTAATTTATTATGTATAGGCGTCCCAAACGTTGAACTTAGGTTTAAACGCGGAACAATGCTGGCGTAACTATAACTACAAATCGAGTTCAGTTCTGAAACTGTTAAAATTGTTAAACTGAAGTTTAAACCAAAAGTGGAGTTTAAACTTCCACTGTGAAACTGGGGCTAAGTTCATTTAGAACTTATAAACAATAATTAAAAAACTTCACACAATTAGTACCGTAATAGGAAAAAGGTACAGAAAAAAACCGGATTGTCAATTTTTTTAGTAAGCTTTGTTAATGTTCAATTTTAACCCGATCTGATCCTGAAATCTATAACTCATCAAAACGTTTGGTATTTGTCCGAGTAGCACATAGATCATATTGTCGTCGTTCAATTGAAACTCACTAATTATTTCCACGTCCCTTGTTCCTCTATTTTTGAATAAAAAATACCAAATTTCAAACAGTTTAATTTTGTTGGCATTAATAAATCAATAACAAAAATGCAAGTGTATCAAGGTAGAAACAAAAATTAAAAAAATGTACTTAGGGAGCTTTGATTGACCGACGACGATATTATTTTTAGTTTAATTTGTATGAATACTAATAAACGGTTTTAAAACCTTTAGATCAAATCGGAGTATATTCTTAACTGCATGTCTGCTTATTGTTTAACTTTAGTTTCAAATTATTAAAATAATATTTGCCAAGGAAAATATGACGGATTATAATCCGATTAGAAAATAGACATTTTAATAATCAACAAAATAAATTACGTATTTACATTTACCTTTTTCTTTGAAAATCCTTACATTCAAAAATGACTTGTCACCTATTTGTTAAATTTGGTAATATAGGACCATGAATAAAAGAATACAAGATTACGCCACTTCCTACGTTTTTGGAGACAAAACGTAACAACAGATGTGACAGCCAAGAAAATTTGTATATAGATGATTTTTTGTTCGCGAATTGGTTTATGATTAATACAGTTTTTCATTATAAAAACACAAAAATATTACCGAAATATGTTTTTTTTAATTTGTTATTCAATTGTTTTAAATAATATAAATAGTCAAAATATGAAGTAAAAATAGAGAGTGCGATGAAAAAATTCAAATATCATATATTTCCTTCTTGAATTATTATCTTATATAGACCACAACATAGAAAAAAAACAATGGTAAAAACAAGTTCAAGTAACTTAAAGTTTTCGCGCCCCTATATCTCATTCAAATTATACCAAAGTTTAGTCTTTTTTGTCTCCACTTTAGTCACGAAGCGTGTTGAAAATAACAATAACAAAGCGAAAAATCCAATGTGTCGTAATCGTGTATTCTTTCATTCATGATCTATGACGAAGAACGGAAGTGTTCAAGAAAGCAGGATATACACTCGGCATGTTAACATATAGCAGTTTCATTCATGTACGCTCTTTGTCCCAAAGTACCACGTCTCCTTTAGGATACTTTGGGTACTCAATGGAACTACATTATAAACATGCGATGTTCACAAACATAATATGGTGTATGTATAAAGCAGTTAAGGCAGATAATGGTTAATGAGCGAATTTAGCCATTTAGTTCAAACACAAAGTTGGTAAGCAATTGCGTTAAATTTGATCCCAAGATAAGTTTTTGAAAGTAGTAAATGAAGTTAACCTACGGATTAAATTTGAACACAGTTAAAAAAATAATCTAAAAAAAGTTAAACTCCATCTAGTGTTTTCTTAACCCATAACCTGATTCGATATAAAATCCTAGAACGTCAAAATGAAGATTTGCATAGGCACCTAAAATCTTCATCCAACAGACGTTAGCTACGTTTTGAAAGAAAAAATCGGAGAAGCCGTCAACGAGAAATTTGAAAACAAAAAAATAGGTTCTATGACATGTACCGTTATTAACCGTTATTGGTAAATTTTGTTTTCATCAAAATATTGGCCATAGCTTAAAAAGTAAAAACACATCTTTTTATTAAAATTCTTGGAGCCGTTTTCGAGAAAAATAATTTTGTTCTTAACGGTTTTTCAACATTTTTATGAAAGGTACCGTTATTTTTGAATTTAGAAAGATGATTTTTTCAAGTATTATACAAAATAATTTTATTCCAATAATTTTGAAAATATTGACCAAGTCGTTTTATTTAGTTTTCAAAAAAAAAAAAAAATAAAACCAAGTTTGAAGAAAATCCCTCCAGCCGTTTAGGCTGTACGGGCGAGGACAGACAGACAGACAGATGAATTGCGGGACCCACTTTTTTCGTGTTTTTCATCATCGTCATATTAGGGAAAATTATTATCTCGAGTTAGATTTTTTTACGAATCCCTAACTTCCAATATAGTAGCTTTATATCTCAAGTAAAAATAGACACAATGAAGTTATCTTCCTGTCTTGACCAAAGAAATATATCGCACCCATAGAATAAAAGTGACCTAACTCAAAATTCCTTTAACGTTTAACTTTGCTATAAACTGACATTTTTTTACTTTTTAAGACTTAATTGGTCATATCGAACCTTAGAATGAAAGTGTCTTGTTTAATAAACTAGGCCCCACAGTTAATTTAGTCTAAGAAAGATAGGATCGGACAAGGGACAAATTAATTCATGAAACTTTATTTCTGGCATCGACGCAGAATTGTATCCTCAACAACATATCCAAAGTCCCCCAAAATCCCCGCATTGGCTTTTTGTATAGGCGCATTTTGAGAGGTGGAGAGGGGAGGGAGGCGGGAGTTTGTCAAGCTGAAAAATTTGTTGTAATACAATCTAATCATATGACACATGTTTTTGGGGTGCTTTTCAACGCTGATTCTAAAGAGACCAAAACAGAAAAGATACATGTATCCTGTGCAAAGTTAATGTCATTTTTATGGAATGATCACTTTTTTAAAGTACAACAAATAATATATTACTATTATTATTATATCATTTCAAAATAATGGGATTTTAATGAAATTTGGTATAAATGTTTCATTTGGCATGTTTACTAAGAATCAAAAGAGTCCCCAAAAATATCTGTGGTGAAAGGGTGTTTTTTTGAGGGCAAGATGTTAGTACGTCATTATTACCATAACATCTAGGAATAAGTTTTGACACTGATAAAATTTGTTAAAAATATTAAATATTTCATGGTTTCCAAGTATCAAAAGAGTCCATTAAAATAACTTGATCCAAAGAGTTTTTTTAGGAGTTTATGTTTGACCTGCCATATACGGAGCAAAATGTAAGCTCTTACGAAAAATTGTATTTTCGTGGAATCGAGATAGTACATATGACATATAATATATGATTGAAAGGTAACGCCGAATCTAATAAAAGAAAAACCAATATGATACAAGCACCCTAAACAAAGTTAGATTAATTTTGAAACAGAAATTACTTTTTTTTCCGTTAAGCAGGTCAAACATTACACCCCCAAAAAACACACTTGGACCTTAGATATTTGTACGGACTCTTTTGATCCTTGGTTGCCAATATAAATTTAATATTTTTAGCAAAGTTCATAAGTGTCAGAATTTGTTCATGGATGTTATGGTAATAATCATTCACTTGCATCTCTCCGTCAACAAAACACCCTTTAACCAAAGATATTTTTGGGGACTCATTTGATTCTTGGTAAGCATGTCAAATGAAACATTTATACTAAATTTCATTAATATCCCATCATTTTAAAATGGTTTTGGGGAATATATTACTTGTTGTACTTAAAAAAAGTGATCACTCCATAAAAATGACATTAACTTCCACATGATACATGTATCTTTCGAGTTTTGGTCTCTTTAGAATCAGCGTTGAAAAGCACCCTAAAAACATGTGTCATATGATTAGATTGTATTACAACAAATTTTTAGTTTGACAAACTCCCGCCCCCCGCCTCCCTCCCCTCTCCACCTCTTAAAATGCGTCTATACAAAAAGTCAATTCAGGGATTTTGGAGGACTTTGGATATGTTGTTGAGGATAAAATTCTGCGTCGATACCAGCAATAAAATTTCATGAATTAATTTGTCCCCGGTTGCCCATATTAAATTTCCTATCTTTCCTAGACTAATTGTGTTAATAGTTATTAAATAAGAAATCAATTAAATCTTTTCTAAAAAAATCTCAGGACTTCTTAAAAGTTCGCTTTTAACATTAATACAAATATTTTTTGATAATTTTAAAGGCTTTTTAAATTGACCCTAGGATTTCAAGAGGGTAAATTGTGCCAATTATCCTTGTTATTATTTTAAATTTGTTTTCAGGGTTTGTGTTTTTTTTTAAATCTACAATTTGCGCATAAACAGATCATTTCTTTAATATTAACGTGTTTTATTTCATAACACTTATAATCTTCTCACGCAAACTAAATTGCAATTTGTTTGCGGTGACCAAATCAAAGTAAAAGCCATTAAAAGTTAGCTACCACGTACGTTTCTATACCTATCCGACGCTGTCTAGTTATTTTGTTTTGTATTATTCTTTTTTTTTTTAACAATTAACCTTTTTATTGAAAAGATCTTTTTGTTTATGATGATTTTTTTTCCCTATAAGCCATATAAAAAATCTAACTCATCAGTTGGTTGACATATTTGTTGTTTAAGATAAAAAAAATTTGCGCGCACGTCCCTTGCCAGAATATAATCATTATAATAAGCAGTTAATACATTGTGTCATGCACACTCGTTAATGTGATATGTGGCTATTGGGGGTTATACTATATGTAGGAATCATATATTTTGGCATAAAAATCATTTCATCAACAGGCATTCTTTTCAGTCAAACTATACTGTCAGCTTGGATGGTCAACACATTGGCGGATAATTTTCGATAAAATACATATAATTAAAAAAAAAAAAAAAACAGTTACAAAATTTAAAATATCCACCATGTTGATTTTTAATGCTTTGTTCGGAGGATTTGTCGTGTTGTTGTTTTATTTCTTGTGGTCAAGGAGACGGTTTTATTATCTTTTTTATCAAATGCCAGGACCAATGGGGTATCCGATTATTGGAATGGCACATACATTAACAAAACGTGAAGGTGTGTGGAATACAAATAAAATACAAAATTATTTTTAGATAAAAGTTATTGAATTTTTTCGTAAACCAAAATTATTTTATATTTTACAAAAAAAAAAGAAGTTCAAAAGTGTTTTTAGTGGAGAATGAATACACCTAGTGCAAAATTGGAATGAAAAGAGAATTTCTATACAAAATTCACAGCGTTCAGTTGAAAACTATTACAAATAGTTAAAATTATTAAAACATATTCATATTCGTATTTCTTTTCTCGTATTTTTTTTTTTTTTTGTTTTACGAAAAAGACGCAATATTGGAATTAATATGTCTTTCCGTGAAAATTCGTACAAATCAATGGGTTCAGATCTAACGATGTTTTACGTTGTAATTTATTTTTTAACAATGGTTGAAAAACCAATTCAATCAGAGTGCGTATTTTCATCTAATCTAAATTGCAAAATTTTAATCTGTTTAAATGAATTTGAATTCCCGTCCAAAAGTGAAATCCACACCAAATATTCTACAAGCAGTATTTCAACATTTTCAAATTGTACAGCCTATTTAGCCTTTAATAAGTGTTCACAAAACTACTTAAAAGAAAAAGTTTTTATATAGCTTGAGGAAAAATATAAAATTCAATTGGCTCTTGAAAAAAAAGGTTGACAAAAGCTGATTTTTCGATGCTAATGAATTTAACGAACATACATAATGTCTTACAAAATGTGATAATTTAAAGAGAACAATCTAAATCCGCTTTATAGGCAATAAGTGCATGTCAGAAGTTAAGTGATCAAATTCAAAATTTAAAGAGACTGTTACCTAGCTTTAGGGAAATAAAATTAAAAAAATGAGCACGACTGGTTCGCACAAAATTGCTCTCGTAGCTAACAACTTTAACGTAGCTAGAAATTGATGATGCACAATAGGGTGGATCGTTTTCAGCATTTTTTGAAAAATCACTGTGTGCAACTCATAGAATAGGCTTAATGGTTTTCTAAACTTATCCTCATCATTTATTTTGACTCCCCCTTGGGAAAAACAAAATCAGGAAGCCATTGAAAATTTGTAGTTTTTCACAAAAGTGATATATTATGAATCCGGGGTGGGAATATTTGGCGACAAAAAAATAACGGATTCTTGTAGAGGGACCAAAAACAGGTATTTTTCACCATGGGGGGAGGAGTCTATCTCTTTCATTATAGGCAGGACGGTCAATTTTATAAACGAAATGATTGAATACAGTTAGTATTTTTCGTTATTTTAGATTTTCTAAATAAATAGAAGACATAAAGTCATCTGGTTTTCAGTGGTTGATGGAGAATTAATAAAAGCTCATATCCACTAAGGAATTTAAGCCAATTTCTTACCTAATTCCACATTTTTGAAAGAAAAAATCAGTTCATATTTTTTTCAAGTTTGAGTTTTAAAATGTTTTGTTCAAAAACTATAGACAGAAAAAACTTGATTCAAAAGCTCAATAAAAGAACAGACTTCTTGCTTTCAAAAAATGTATAATTCTTTATTATCAGTGTTTCCGTTCTTTTTTAAAAAAATATTTTAAATGATTTATTTTCATTTTTAAGTATTTTTTAAAAAGTTCCCCTCCCACCTATACAGAAGGAGATAGATCCTTACCTCCATGGTGAAAAATACTAGTATTTAGTCCCTTTACAAGTTTGCGCCAATTTTTCGTGTCCCTAATTCTTAATAGGTAGGTATATTATTTTTTTTTGAAAAAAGACCAATTTTCGATGGCTTCCTGATTTTGTTTTTCCCCAGGGCGACTCAAAATAAATGATGAGGACAAGTTTAGAAAACCATTAAGCATAAACTATGAGTTGCACACAGTGATTTGGCGAAAATGTTGAAAACGATCCACCCTAATGTACAAGTTCATAGCTATTGGTTCCAAAATATTATGATAGCTTTAAAAAATTAATAAATTAATACTATAAATCACTGTAAATTTATTATTTTAATGGCTTTGAGAGTAAGAGCTCAAAATCAAATATGCCATCCGATTTGTTTGATAAATATGAATTTATGTAAAAAAAAATAAAAAATCGTTGAAGCAGTTTTCTTAAAAATTAATTTTTTATATATAAAATTTTTCGCTCATTTTCAAAAATTAAATCTAGTATGCCAACATTTAGCATTTAATAAAATACAACTTTACACAGAACAAACAAAAATTTCAGTAGCCCGTTTTCAAGATAGTGAATTTTCAAAAAAAAATTCAATATTTTTTAAAAATTCAAAAATATTTTTTTTTGAAAATTTATATATGCAAAATTATTTGAATTGTGAAGGAGCTCTTGTATACAAATTTCGATTGAAATCGGAGCAGCCGTCAACGAGAAATTTGAAAACACAAAATTCTTAGAGCCGTTTTTGAGTAAAATAATTTGTTTCTTAACGGGGTTTCAACATTTGTATGGAAGGTACCGTTATTTTTTAATTTAGAAAGATAATTTTTTCAAGTATTCTACAAAATAATAAAACTTAACCTAGTTTTGAAAATATTGACCAAGTCGTTTTCAAAATATTAAGTTTTCAAAAAAACATTTGATTTTTTTAATTTTCAATTTTTTTTAATTTTCAAACATTTTTTTTTTAATTTTTAATTTTCAATTTTTTTTAAATTTTGGTTCACAGTAATGTTTATATTTATTTCTTACAAGATTTTCCATAAAAAAATGAAAATTTTAAACTTAACTGTTTTCGAGAAACACAAAAAACAAACAAATTTTTGTACTGGAGGTAACCAAAATATTCAATTTATGAAAATAAAAAAAATATTAAAAAGTAGCATTTCCTTACTTAATTTATTTTAATTTTTTTTAACAAAATCCTCGGACTCGTTTTTGAGAAAAATATTATTTTCCTTTTTGGCAAAAAATAATTGTATGGCAGGTAGCGTTATTTTTGGTCCTAAAAAAAAATTAGAAAAACGTCTGGGCATATTAGTCAAAAAACACTTTCTGCCAAGTTTGAAGAAAATCCCTCCAGCCGTTTAGGCTGTACGGACGGAGACAGACAGACAGAATTGCGAGACCCACTTTTTTCGCGTTCTCTATAATCGTAATGTTAAGGAAAATTATTATCTCGAATTTTTTCTTTTTGCACGTATCTTTAACTTACCCTATACTACGTATGTATATCGCAAGTAAAAACAGATTTAGACACTTCATTTAAGTAAAGATGCAACTTTAGGCATAGAAAGAAAGATTTATTAAAAAAAAAAGACTTAATTGATCGAGTTGGAATGTCAGACTGTTATTTTTATATTCGATATCAATTATTCTGTGAATCGAATTAACATTTTCTACTTTTATCCTTTTATGAGTATATGTAAATTAATAGGTCAATAACTCTCCTTCTAGTTTCAGTTCAAACAAAGAATTTACTTAACCAACAAGAATGAATCTTTGGTTATTGGAATAATTACTGCTATGAGTTTGATTAGGCATAAAGTTTTTTTTTTTAACAAACCGGAGTTTTTATATGATGATGATCAAGATGACCATTAAATTTTTCTATAACCAAAATGTCACCCTTGCTGAAATTAGGTAAGGTAATCCATTGCTAGCTCCCCGTCTACCAAACTTGTGAAACCAGTACCTACTAGGGTTGTGAACCGTATTCATTTTCATTTCACGCTAGGAGAATTCAACGACCATTGGTCGTTTTTTATGAATTATGAAACTCCTTGTTTTCGTTTACAAAAGGTTAAAGTTGAAACATATTTTAACAGATTTGTTTTTTTTTATTACAGAAATTCTAACTGTATTTTTAAAAATGGAACAAATATACGGCCGGAAATTCGTCTCCTGGCTAGGACCCTTTCCATTTTTGGTGATTGCCGAACCAGAACTAGCTGAAACCATTCTAACATCTCCCGATTGTATAAATAAAGCATTTATTTATGATGCCTTAGATGATGGCACAGGAAGAGGACTTTTTAGTTTGAAAAGTAAAACAAATTTAAAAAAAAAGAAAAACATAAACACAAAGAAAACTTACATGTATTCGTTTTTTTTTTTTTTTTTCGTAAAGATCCTGCATGGAGTCATCATAGAAAGCTCCTCAATCCAGCATTTAGCCACAAAGTTCTTTTAAGTTTTCTTCCTATATTCAATCGAGAAGCTGATAATTTAAATATTGATCTAAACGAAGTTGTTGGTTGTGGAGAAGTGGATATATCAACGATTATACAAAAATGTACTTTGAATGTAGCGGCGCGTAAGTTCACAATTTTTTTTTTTTTAATTTTTTATATTTGTAGGAATCTTTTGGATTTTTTTTTTCAGAAACAACAATGGGTCGACAAATGGCAAATATCAACGATCACAATAAAGATTTACTTCCTTGTTTTCAAAGGTTAACTTTTTCTAAATGTTGACAATAACTTTAACTATTATAGTTTTTTTGTTTTCTCTATGACTCTATAGTATTTTAGAAACAATGACAAGTATGTTGTTTTCACCATGGTTAAGAAATAAATTTTTCCTTAAAATGGCAAGCCACTATCCTTTATACATTAAATCCAAAAATAGCTTACGCAGTTTTATACAAAATGTAAGTACAGTACAGTTGTTTCATTCAACTACTTATTATATTCATTTGCTTCCCATTTCCAACTCATTTCATCAATTTTATTTGCTCATTTATCACAATTTATTTAAATTCATTCGTTTCATTGATTCATAACTCCGATTTATTCGGTTTTTATTTCTAATTCATTTTATTCATTTGATTCACTTCTTCAAATATTCGATACCTCGCAAATACGATCCACTCACCGATTCGATTTTTCACCGATTCGCTTTCAATCTGATTTGGTCTAAAACAGTACATCGAATAATTCTTTGAACGATAATTTATTAAGAATATGTTAAACACAAAAACTTCTACTTATAGCTAATTAGTGAAAAACTGTCTCAGAAGGAAGCAGAAATCAATAAAGATCCCCAATCAGATCCTGAAGCAGACATTGATATTAAGAAAAATCCAAACATTTTCATCGACCAGGCTATTGATTTGGTAAAAACTGGAGATTTTACATGGAAGGAAGTTGAAGACGAATCAAATGTTATAGTTTTCGGGGTAAGTCAAAAGCATCCTCTACGCCTTCCTATGTAACGTGTATAAACATAATTATCTATATTTGTAGGCCTTTGAAACAACATCAAACACAGTTGGCTACACCTTAATGTTACTTTCGATGTTCCCCAAATATCAAGACAAAGTTTATGATGAAGCACAATCGATATTTCAATCTAAAGGCTGCGATACTGAGTTAACATATGAAGATACCCAACAAATGACCTACATGGATATGGTACTTAACGAAGCTATGCGTGTTATGGCACCAGTTCCGGTTATTGCCAGAGAAACAACGCGTGACGTAAGACTTCCGAATGGTGTTGTATTGCCTAAAGGCCTACAAGTTGCTATCGATATATTTAATATGCATCGTGATCCAGAATATTGGGGGACAGATTCAACAATATTCAATCCGGATAATTTCTTACCGGCAAATATGGCGGGCAAACATCCATATACATTTATTCCGTTTACCAAAGGACTAAGAAATTGCATTGGTGGGTTTTTTATTTTATATTTTATTTGTAAAAGCAAAATATTTTTTTTATTATTATTTTTTTTTATTTATTACATTAAGGTTGGAGATATGCTCTTATTTCTTCGAAGATAATTTTGTCAAAACTTCTGCGAAAATATCGATTTACAACGAAATTTGATTTTCGAGATTTACAATTTGTCGAAGATATCACAATTAAACTCAGAAAACATCCATTGTTGGAAGTTCATCTACGAGAGTCATAAATACTCCCACACACATATCAACAGAAAAATTACTTAGTAAAAAATAATTTAACTTTTAAATAATTATTATTTGTATTATGCTGAATTATGATTGTAAAACATTTGTGATATATCTATTTAATCTTAAGCCCAGTGTATTATTTGAGTGGAAATTAAATGTCAATGTTAACTTCAGAGCTTACCATTTTATAAATTTGTAATTCAAAATAAAAAAAAAAATATTGGAAATTGTTAAACGTATGCCATTTTCCTTTGGTTCCGTTACAGCGCTAAAGGGGTTTTTTAATACCCTTAATATGGAAAATAGGAAAGGGTTTGAAAGGAAATACCGGTGCACATTAGTTTTGAAGTTCTGAAAATCAAAAAAGGGTGAAAAAATAGGGCCATGTAAAGCATTCCATATTATTGTTGTGCGACTAAAGAAAGAATCTCTATACTTAACAGTACGTCCGAAGTTGGGCTCAAGGGTAAACTGGTGAGCATTCCTAAAAGCGCGAGTATTACGGTTGAATTGTTTAAGAAAGGAATTCAACTGACTATTTCACTTGAACACTGTTCATAAAAATAGCGATAGAACAGTGACATTGCGGCCGTGTTCGAGGGATGCTATTGTTGCCGTTATTGTTCTATCACCTATCATTTTAAGGGCACTTTTTTGAATTCTATCCAACAAGCTCAGCTGAGTAGTAGGAGCACCTGCCCATATATGAGAATTATACTCAAGCTTTGGACGAACAAACGCTTTGTAAATTACAGCCAAATCAGAGGGGGTAAAGAATTTCTTGCATCTTCGAAGAAAACCTAAGCACTTAGCAGCGTTTTTGGCGACGTCAAATATGTGGTTATTCCACATAAGGTGGTCTGTGACACACATACCGAGAACTGAGAGCTTTTCGGTTTCCTCGATGCAAGTGCCGTCCATGGAAAGCGGCATTGGGGTGGGTTTCGCTTTAACGACAGGAGACAGCATTGAGTTTTTGAAGCATTAAATTCTACGCGATTTTTGATTCCCCAATGGACGATGCTGTTGAGATCAGAATTTAATGAGCTTATCATAGGCTGCCGTTCAAGTTCCACATCCGAAGGACATGAGTGTGAATCTGTAAGCGAATATGAGAAGCTGAGGGTACTGTCGTCAGCAAAACAGTTTAATGGATCAGAAGTTTCAGACAAAAGATCGTTAATGCATATAAGGAAGAGAGTCGGAGACAAAACGGAGCCCTGGGGCACACCAGAATTTATTTTATGGATTTCAGACTTGAAACCGTACAATACAACTTTTATTGAACGGTTCGAAAGGTAGTTTCTAATTCAGCGAAGTAGAGATTCGTCGATCTCAAATGCACGCATTTTCAATAAGAGAGCTTGGTGCCAAACTCTATCAAAAATAAATAAAATAAAAAAAAAAGAAATTGGGTGGCACAACGGCTCGTGAAGAACCAGGGCCTAGTGACTAACAACTCGCAACCATTCCTGTGTGCGCCTGTCGACAGGAATGGGAGGGACCTACAATTTTATGCCGAATCCGAACGGCTAGACGAGAATCACTTATTCGTGACAAGTGATACTCTTGGAGGATTTGTCAATTCCTCGCAAGAGGCAGTAGCCCTGAAAAAAAACTTTTTAGTTTTTAGGTGGACGAAGCTGGGGACCGAACCCAGACCTCCAGCGTGACATTCGAACGCTCTAAACATTACCCTACGGGATACTACAACTCTATCAAATGCTTTTAAAATATGAAGTGCAATAATCTTACTTTCTCCAAAACGATGTAAAGATTTGTGCCACTGTTCGGTGAGATAAACCATCGGATTACCAGTGGACCTATTGCTACGAAAGCCGTACTGCCGGTCATTAAGAAGCTCTCGTTCTTCGAGATATTTCTTGAGCGGGAAATAAATCAGCGTTTCCATGACCTTGGAAAGAGGGGACGTAAGTGCAATTGGTCGATAGTTTGAGGGTAAAGAAGATATGCCTTTTTTAGTGACAGGCTGGACAAATGCTGTTTTCCACTCGGAATGAGACCAGTAGAGTAGGACAGATGGAAAAGCTTACACAGTGGTTTTGCCAGCGTTGAAGAACACCTCTTCAGAACAATGGGAGGGATACTATCCGGGCCAGCGGATTTGTGTACGTCGAGATCTTTTAGAACTCTAGCAACTGCACGAGTGCGAAAGAAGATTCGTCCCATAAAATCGTTTGCGCTCTCAAGTACAGGAGGAATTGTAACACTTTCTGGCAGCGTCGAATTAACAGCAAACTGTGCTGCAAGCAAATTGGCTTTCTCTAACGAGCCGACAAAGGGGTTTCATTGAAGACGAGCGTTGGAACCGACGACGAAGTAGCATTTCGTATGTTATTTGCAAATGACCAAACATTTTTACTACCTGTGGGACATTGTGGTATTTTTTGCTCTTTTTTTTATTATTTGCAGAATTTTGTAAAACTAAATTTGGGGAGTAGTAGGTACCTAGTTTTCCCGGACACACAATGTTTTTGCAGTGAAGCGTTTTTTAAGACTGAAATCATTTGCATTTATTCATTACATTTTCCCTTTTTAAATATTCGCCAAACAACATTCATGCCAAACACCATGTACCACTTCCTTTTAATACACACGACTGTAAACTGTTTTCCCGTCAATTTAAGATCTCAATCTTGAAGATCCAACCATTAGAAGTAAAGTTATACGCTTTTTACTCAAACCAAATATTTTTTTTCCACCCGGAAAACACCTTTTTTTATATAAAAGCGATTGCCGATGATAAGAGATACACACAATAATTCGATCACATAATACCCATGTTTTATTGGAAAAGCTATCCATAGTAGTATTCTATAGTAGCTATCCATAGTAGGATTTTACATGAATAACAAATACAACATCGGCAGTATGAATACTGCCGATAAAAGTTAAAGTAGAATCATACTGCGGATAGTTTTCCGAGTCTCGAAAGGATTTTTGGTGATTTCATTCTCAAGTGTTGGTTGGTATTAGTTTTTTCGTGAAGTTAATTTTGACTGCTTCTGATTCTCACAAAAATTATATTTTTTTAATATTCTGACAGGTGATCTTTCAGTTAAACCAATTTTGAAATACAAAAACCAGGCTACTGCGGATGCGTTTTGTTGGTAATTTTTTACTGTACTATTTATAGAATGCCAACAAAACACGGGTAATTTGACTCTTCTTCCTACTTCCTACATAACATACATGCATTGCATACACTTCCTTGCTACAAATGGTAGCCTGACATTGTGGCGCTACATATACTATTTTTTTACCTTTCTACAACTACACCATTGTGCTCAGCCAGAAGGCATGAATTCAGTTTGCGGAAGAAAGGAAAAAAACAAAAATAACAAAAAAACAAAGCAGCTTCCTGTATAGAAATAATTAAACAAAATTGATAACATTCAAAAGTTTATATATTTATTGCTCAGCGTGCATGTATAACTAAGAAAAGATATAGATCTTAAAATTATCGTAAGAATGTTGAGTTTAACAAACAATTCTTATTATTCTAAAATATCAAACTGTTTAGAGTGTATGAGTGAACATTTGGGACAAACTCTTAGAAGAAAGGTGACTAAAAATTAAAAACAATAATATTTTAAAAATTTAAACAAATTAAGAAATACAAAAATATTCTTAAACCGTCTCATAGACATAAAGAATATTTTAAAATTTGTTTCACGTAAATCAGTTAATTTTTTTATGAGTTATGCGCGAAGGAACAAAATAATTCTATCGGCTTTATTTAATAGTTAAGGTAAGATTAAGATTAAGATTTTGCATTCCGGTACTTCTAAGCTATTTAACACTATTGATAATCATCATGAATAAGTAATAAGGCATGACATATAATGTCGTCTGATGCCTGGGGGCAATCTTGCTAAACATTCAGTATGATAATAGTATTAATTTACATTTTAAATATTCTTTCAAATCAAGCATTATTCTCAATTTCTATTTTGGAATGGTTACGATATTATATAATATAGTAATAAATAATATTTTTATTTTTAGAATTTTAGAACAAGTTTACTTGTGAATGTTAGTTTATTTTTTAAGATTTAAGATTAGTTAAATCAAATTAGGAAGTTATTTTGTTTTACTTTTAGATTACTTAAATCAAATTAGACAAATTTTTTAAGGACTTTTAGTTTAGTTAAAACGGAATAATAAGAATTCTTAGTTTAGTTGATATCTGCTCTTTTGGTGACTTTGTGTGATTTCTAGACGGCTTGGATCAAAAACTTTCCCTGAAGATTCGAGACCTATAACATAACGCCACCGTACAGTAGCCTTAATAGCCCAGGAATTTTGTGCAAAAATCCTAAATTTTGGTAATAGGTTTAGGATTTTGATGGGTTGTAGAGCTATTTAAAAGGAGTATTTGAGGAATTATCCTGGCCTCTAGCTGTTGAGCAATCCGCGTAATCAGCGTTTGAAAAAAAATGGTGATGACAAAAAACAAAAATATAACGGTACATTCCACAAACTTCTAAAATATCTCAAAAAATACATAATTAAATTTATTATCATGGTACATTTTTTTCTTTTATATTTAAATCCAAAACTTAGTAAAAAATTTTATTCAAAGTTGAAAAATTGAAATTTTCTAAACTTTTTTTGGGGGGTTTTCCGTTAAAATGCAATTTTTAACAAATATAAATAAAAACTAAAAGTACAGTTTTGTTAACCAATTAATTCTGCGTTGATATATCTTACAAGCTTGTGTTATGTGCCCTTCTGTAAAAAAAAAAAAACATTTTATTTAAAGACAAATCACGAAAAAAAATAAGGTATAAATTAAAAAAAAAAATATAACGGTACATTTAGGAACATTTTTAAATACCTCAAACGATGCAGAATTTAATTTAGAACAAGATAGTGTACATTTTATTTTATTATGTACCGTTAAGTCTGTCAATTTTTTATAAAAACTTAAAAAAGTGAACATTTTAAACAATTTTTTACAGTATTTACTGAATTGTAAACAAAATATAACAAAAAAAAAAAAAACACTTTTTTTCACTGTTTAATTTTTCTTGTAGATATTTCTTAAATAATTTTAATTAAATGGATAAGTAACCTTGAATAAAAACTTAAAAGTTTCAAATGATAAAAAAAAAATATAACGGTACATTTCAGAAAGCTGAAAAAAATTCAAATGATGCAAAATTTACTTAAGCATAAAACTGTGTACATTTTTGTTGTATATTACGACCTTGAAAAAAATTAAAAAAATTTAGTAAAAGTGGAAATGTAAACTGAATTTTTGCAGTTTTTACGAAAACAAATATAACGGCGTATCCAAAAAACTTGAAAAATACATCAAACTACCCAAAATTAAATTTAACATAAGATAAAAGAATTGTTTTTTTTTTAAGTGTCTTAAACTTGGTAAAAATTTTATTAAACGTTCAAGAAATAAAAATTTTGCAATTTTTTCTTACAGTTCTCATCGTTCCAATTTAACAGTCAAAGGGTTTTTTATAAGAAAAAAAGTAATTTAGTTCGTTTATTAATCGATTTCGCATTGTTTTAAATATGTGGTTCTCAAAATATTTTGAATTTATTCAAGAGACAACCATGACAAAAAAAATGATTTTTCTTCAAAAGAAAAAAAAAAAAAAAAAAAACTATATAACATTTTATATACATTTTTTGAACTTTCAAACTATTTTAAATTATGCAGCAATAAATGGTTCTTAAGATTGTATGTTAACTTGTTTTAGAAAGTAGCACTAAATTTGTATACAAGCTGAAGAAAATGATTTTGTTTTCATTTTTTTAAGTGTTTTTTGTTAAAATAGAGTATTCTCATGCCAACAAAATCCAGTTAGAGAAAAAACTCCCAAGAGAACCGTTTGGCAATATGAGAAGGCCAACTGGGGAGGTCTCAATGATTTTTTCAGGAGCTTTAACTGGTCACTATGCTTCCTCGATAGTGATGTTGACGCCAGTGCAGATATGTTTACAAACTTGATTCTTTGTGGAATGAGAAATTTTATTCGTAATAGGGTGAAATCTATCAAACCCAAAGAAAACTCATGGTTTGATTCGAGCTGTAAAGAGGTTATCAGGATCAGAGAAGTAAGCTTCCGTTGTTATAAAGCCAACCCTACTGAGGAAAACCGGAAAAAGTTTCAACAAGCTAGAAAGACCTGTAACGTTCATATTCGACGAACCAAATTTTTACATGATCAAAAGTTACGGCAAAAAATACTACAATGTCCCAAAGGTAGTAAAAATTTTTGGTCATTTGTAAAAAACATTCGAAACACCACCTCGTCCTCGATTCCAACGCTCGTCTTCAATGATACTCCTTTTGTCAGCGCGAAGATAAAGCCAATTTGCTTTCAGCACAGTTTGCTGTTAATTCGACGCTGCCAGAAAGTGTTATGACTCCTCCTGTACTTGAGAGCGTAAATTATTTTATGGGACAAATCTTCTTTCGCACTCGTGCAGTTGCTAGAGTTCTAAAAGATCTCGACGTTCAAAAATCCGCTGGCCCGGATAGTATCCCTCCCATTGTCCTGAAGAGGTGTTCTTCAACGCTGGCAAAACCACTGTGTAAGCTTTTCCATCTGTCCTACTCTACTGGTCTCTTTCCGAGTGGATGGAAAACAGCATTTGTCCAGCCTGTCCCTAAGAAAGGCGTGTCTTCTTCCCCCTCCAACTAACGACCAATTGCGCTTACGTCCCATCTGTCCAAGGTCATGGAAACGCTGATTAATTTTCAGCCAAAAAAATATCTCGAAGAACGAAAGCTTCTTAATGGCCGGCAGTACGGCTTTCGTAGCAATAGGTCCACTGGTGATCTGATGGTATATCTCACCGAACAGTGGCACAAATCTTTACATCGTTTTGGAGAAAGTAAGATTATTGCGCTTGATATTTCAAAAGCATTTGATAGAGTTTGGCATCAAGCTCTCTTATCGAAAATGCGTGCATTTGGTATCGATGAATCTCTTCTTCGTTGGATTAGAAATTACCTTTCGGACCGCTCAATATAAGGTGTATTGGACGGTTTCAAATCTGAAATCCACAAAATAAATGCTGGTGTGCCCCAGGGCTCCGTTTTGTCTCCAACCATCTTCCTAATATTCATAAACGATCTCTTATCTGAAACTTCTAATCCATTAAACTGTTTTGCTGACGACAGTACCCTCAGCTTTTCATATTCGTTCTTAGATTCACATCCATGTCCTTCGGATGTGGAACTTGAACGGCAGCGTATAATAAGCTCATTAAATTCTGATCTCGACAGCATTGTCCAATGGGGAATATAAAATCGTGTAGAATTTAATGCTTCAAAAACTCAATGCTGTCTACTGTCGTTAAAACGAAACCCACCCCCATGCCACTATCCATGAGTGGCACTTGCATTGAGGAAACCGAAAAGTTTCCAGTCCTCGGTATGTGTGTCACAGACCACCTTTTATGGAACGACCACATATTTGACATCGCCAAAAATGCTGCTAGGTGTTTAGGTTTTCTCCGTCGATGCAAGAAATTTTTCTCCCCCTCCGATCTGGCGGTGATCTACAAAGCCTTTATTCGTCCAAAACTTGAGTACAACTCCCATATTTGGGCAGGTGCTCCAATAACCCACTTGAGTCTATTGGATAGAATCCAAAAGAGAGCTCTTAAAATGATAGGTGAAAGAACTATAACGGAAACGTTTACATCTCTGGAGCACCGTCGAAATGTTTCATGCCTTTCGTTATTTTACCGTTATTTTAACAAACATTGCTCTAGCGAAATAGCCAGTTGCATTCCTCCCCTTAAACAATTCAACCGTAACACTCGCGCTTCTAGGAATGCCCATCAGTTTACCCTTGAGCCCAACTTCGGACGTACAGTTAAGTACAGAGATTCTTTCTTTAGTCGCACTACACGAATGTGGAATGCTCTACCCAGCTCTATCTTCCCCTCCCATTGTGATCTACAGACATTCAAAACCAATGTACATCGGTTTCTCCTTTCAAATCCCCTCCAACCTACCTAATCGCTCGTGCTGTGTTTATCACTTTAAGGGTATTCATAACCCCTTTAGCGCGCGCTAAATATAAAAAAAAAAAAAAATTTAATATGACCCAATTAAACTAAATGCAGTATTAAATTGTTCTTTATTATATTTTCCGTCATATGTGGTATTACAAAAATTTGTATTACGCACTATATGGAAATTTTTTAATTTAATCCATCAAGAAACGTGGCTGCTTTACGGCTGCAGCACTTGGAAAGTCACTGAAGTTGTCACTAGAAAGCTGCAAACCTTCGTTAATAGATGTCTACGAAACATCTTGAGGATTTTCTGGCCCAACCGTATCTCCAATGCCGAACTTCATGCGAGAACGGGTCAGGAGCCCATAGACTCCATTATACGAAGAAGACAGTGGCAGTGGATTGGCCATACGCTTCGAAAAGGCGATCGGTGCATTGCATCTCAAGCAATGCAGTGGAACCCGCTCACACAGGAGGGAAGACAAGTGGGCCGGCCTAGAAGTATATGGCGAAGAACGGTCGAACAGGAATCGGCACGACTGGGGAAAAGTTGGAGAGAGCTGAAATATATTTCAAGAAATCGTACACGATGGCGCGTAGGTGTAGTGGAGGCCCTATGTCCCGTAAGGGAAACATCACGGACGTAATAGGTCCGAGGACCTAACAACAAGAAACGTGGTACAAAATATTTGAGTTCTAACTAAAAAAAAAAAAAATACAACGGTACATTTCACAAAGATTCAAAGTATCTCAAATGATGACCAATTTAACTCAGTTTAAGAAAATGTAATACTTCTTTTTATAAAGAACCGTAAAGTTGGAAAAACTGTTTTGAAAGTTGAAAAAAAGAAAATGTTAATTTTTCTTACAATATTTACTATCGAATAACATTCCTGATCGCCTACATTCGCATCTTGATGCACATTGTGCCTAACAGTTACAAGATATTAATTTAAGTAGATGTTCTGGAACTGTTGGCAGATCTGTTGTAACAGGAATTAATCCGCTTTTGACGGATTTCCACCCTCAATAGGTTGTTTCCAAAGCATTTCTCAGCCAAGCTTGTGCTTGATGATATACGCGATATGAATGCTGATCTGCAGCAGCTTTAGTTGGAGGACGACAAGCTAAATCAAATTTAGAATGTAACTGTAATTTAGCAATCACCCTGTTGTAACCACGGTACCGTACTTCTTTTGTGTCTTTCGTGGAATATTGTACAGGCCACGGTTCCTTAAAAAGGGTGCAGGTTACTGTTTTTTGTTTTTTCATTAGTCTACGTTAAAACCAAATTAAACCTAGATGTGTATTTGTTGTGTTTTATATTTTATAATTCAATAACTAACAATTTCTAAACATTTCGTGTATCAAACTTATTCCTACATCAATAATACCCAAAGATATATAGCCATTTTAATAAATCGAAAAATTCCCAAAAATTAAAAAAAAAAAATCACAATTAAATACCGTTATTATTTTTTCTACAACACCCACAGGTGGGTGTATGTCTGAAAAGTCATATAATGGTGTAAGCTACAATATAAGTAAATATCAAACCTATTACCGAAATTAAGAATTTTGTATGGAGGCATGTCTCTATAGGAATTTTGTTTAAAAAGGGCGCGACTAAAATCTTCTCAAACACAGCTAAAACAAATTTTGTATGTAATTCTAAAAATGAGGTTTTCTGTACAATTGAATGCTTAAAACTGGACAATTTTAAATTATAAAGTTACGATTAAACAAAACTAAACCAACCTCCATTTTTCCAAAAATTTGACTTTTAGAGTATTTTTAAAAAAATTTTAAGGTATATATATTTCGTATTATATTTTATTATTTAAGAAAAACCAATTATCAATCATGTGACGTACCAATCTTGTTTCTAAACCAATTATATCCAAAGATATAGCCATTTTAATGAAACAAAGAATTCCCAAAAATTAAAAAAAAAAATCACACTAATCTCGTTATTTTTATTTTTGCTCAACAGCTACAGTCAAGGATATTTCTGAAAAGTTGTATAATAGTATTAGTTCAATATATGTAAGTATCAAAGTTATTACCAAAATTTAGAAACTTGTATGGAGCCATGATTTTGTTTCCTGGGCTATAAAAAATCTTCCAATTTGAACCATTCAGATAGCTAGTAAGCATGGGACAGACGCCAATGAAATGGTATTCTCTTTTATAGATTACAGAGTGTGCAATTATCGGACCCCTCGTTACGGTGCGGCATATAGTTTAGTTTGCCCAGCTCCCCGCTTATTTTAAAAAATAGAGCCAATCATGCGGTCCCTATGGGTAGTGCTAAAGTATTTTTTTTTCGTTGAGATTGTAGAAATATTTCGAATAAAAGTGTCTTTCGGTGGATGCACGACCTTTTTATATATATATATATATATAGGAGTATCTTTCGTTCTCATCGGTGACTGCTATTCCTGCGTAGAGCGATTTTTTGCATTGCACAGCATTCATTCCCCAATTTAATGTTAAACAACAGTCTTTTACGAAAAGCGATTTTTGCCAAACTGCGTACTCCATAACTTTTCTCGGTAGGCTTGGCTCTCCAATATGTAGTATTCTTACTATGTAGTCTGCATTCAGCTTCAGAGTGCCAATGAACAATGACGGTATACCTGTTTCTAGATAATAAATATATTTTGGAGTATTTATCGGCAGGAAGAAGACTTTTCTTAATAAGAAGCGCAAAAGATGTTCCACAAGTTCATATCTCTGCATTCCCCACACCTGGGCTCCATAAAACACAATCGCTTGCGCACTAGCACTAAAAATTCTTTGCTTTATTTCAGCCGCAATGAGTCTGCTGTTAAAGATTCTATGCCAGTCAGCACATATGCCGATTCTGCTTTGTTTTGAAAGCGCGCGCTCTTTTACATTTTTGAAACTTTTATTTATTATTCGCAGAATTTTGTAAAACTAAATTCGGGAAAGCAGTAGGTACCTATGTAGTTCTCCGTATAAAAGTATGTGAATGCTTTCTTTTTTTCGAAAAGCAGAATTTTGAAATCAGAATTTCGACCCGATCTCTTTAAATCTATCCCAATATGTGAACTGGAAAGAATAATATGCGAGGCACCGAAATCAATGAGGAAAACTAATGGTTTTAGAAAAAAAAAGTCATACGATTATTCATGTGAAAAATTAAGGAAAAGTTCATTGGCTCTCCTGAATCTCCTCCGAAAGTATAAGTTGCCAAGCATTTAGGTAGAATAGCTGCAGATATACAAGCTTAATAATAATACATGCAAAGAAAGGAAAAAGGCACATAAAAAAAAAAAATTGGCGATTTCGTTGAGTCGATGTAAAGACGCGGCAGAATTTTGGTCGTTAACAAAGAAGTTGTGAATGGAAACACAAATTCACAACTAAATGTAACAGTGCCATTGCAATTGATGCGGGAACATTATGCTTCACTATTAAATTCCACCAAACAATTTTCTTGGAGCTTTACATATCCTTTTATACGGAATGAGAATCTTGATAAGGAAGTAACAGAGAATGAGGTGAGAATGGTTCTACAGAGTCTTAAAGATGGCTAGGCAGCAGGCTCGGGTGGTATTCCAGCAGAGTTTTTTTAAACACAACACCGATCTTTTTAAACAAAAAGCTATCAACGTTATGCTCAAATTTGCAACTTTCCCAGACCATTTTTATAAAGCGCTTATAATGCCAATTTATAAGAAGGGAGACGCGCAGGATCCCGAGAATTATAGAGGAATATCTTTCCTGAATGCAGCCTTAAGGATTTTGACACTGATACTCAATGACCGACTTAACAACTGGGTGCAAGAAGAAAACAAACTGAATGAGTTTCAAAGCGGGTTTCACAAAAGATATTCCACAATCGACAACTTAATTATTCTTCGATTATTGGCACAGTGGAATCTTAATCAAAATAAGAAGCTGTACGCTTTCTTCGTTGATTTCAAGGCAGCTTTTGATTCAATCAATAGAAAAGCGTTATTTTATAAGCTCTATGACTTAGGGTTCTCCACGAACTTTGTCCGGATTATTGAAAAACTGTATCAACACACAACTGCTTTTGTTTACAAGGGAAAAGAAAGATCAGAAAGTATTGACGTCTCTCATGGAGTTAAACAAGGTTGTAATCTCAGTCCCCTACTTTTTCTGGAGTTGTGAATGGAAACACAAATTCACAACTAAATGTAACAGTGCCATTGCAATTGATGCGGGAACATTATGCTTCACTATTAAATTCCACCAAACAATTTTCTTGGAGCTTTACATATCCTTTTATACGGAATGAGAATCTTGATAAGGAAGTAACAGAGAATGAGGTGAGAATGGTTCTACAGAGTCTTAAAGATGGCTAGGCAGCAGGCTCGGGTGGTATTCCAGCAGAGTTTTTTTAAACACAACACCGATCTTTTTAAACAAAAAGCTATCAACGTTATGCTCAAATTTGCAACTTTCCCAGACCATTTTTATAAAGCGCTTATAATGCCAATTTATAAGAAGGGAGACGCGCAGGATCCCGAGAATTATAGAGGAATATCTTTCCTGAATGCAGCCTTAAGGATTTTGACACTGATACTCAATGACCGACTTAACAACTGGGTGCAAGAAGAAAACAAACTGAATGAGTTTCAAAGCGGGTTTCACAAAAGATATTCCACAATCGACAACTTAATTATTCTTCGATTATTGGCACAGTGGAATCTTAATCAAAATAAGAAGCTGTACGCTTTCTTCGTTGATTTCAAGGCAGCTTTTGATTCAATCAATAGAAAAGCGTTATTTTATAAGCTCTATGACTTAGGGTTCTCCACGAACTTTGTCCGGATTATTGAAAAACTGTATCAACACACAACTGCTTTTGTTTACAAGGGAAAAGAAAGATCAGAAAGTATTGACGTCTCTCATGGAGTTAAACAAGGTTGTAATCTCAGTCCCCTACTTTTTCTGGATGATTTGGTGGAGTGTCTGAGTTGTGAATCGTCATTCTCGCGGTGTCTCTGACGTCTCTACAGATGATGATGATGATAAATAAGTTGGAAGGATACTGCAAATTGTGGAATTTTGAAGTAAATGCAGACAAATCGAAAGTTCTGGTGTTTAAGAATGGCTCCGGAAGAAAGGCAAGCGATGAGCATTGGAAGTATGATGGTTAAATACTAGAAGTTGTGAAATCTTACTCGTATCTAGGATTAGAGTTAACGTACAACTTAAAAGTATAAAAACATCTCAATCTCAAATTAAACAAGGCAAAATCATCAATATGTGCTAACTGGCATAGAATCTTTAACAACAGACTCATTGCGGCTGAATAAAGCAAAGAATTTTTAGTGCTTCGCGCAAGCGATTATGTTTAATGGAGCCCAGGTGTGGGGAATGCAGAGATATGAACTTGTGGAATATCTTTTGCGCTTCTTTTTAAGAAAAATCTTCTTCCTGCCGATTCCCATAAATACTCCAAAATATATGTATTATCTAGAAAAAGGTCTACCGTCATTGTTCATTAGCACTCTGAAGCTGAATGCAGACTACATATGGGAGAGTCAAGATTACCGAGAATAATTATGGAGTACGCAGTTTGGCAAAAATTTCTTTTCGTAAAAGACTGGAACTTATCAGCCACTGACTGAGGTTTAACATGAAGTTGGGGAATGAATGCTGTGTAATTCGAAAAATCGCACTACGAAGTAATAGCAGTCACCGATGAGAACGAAAGATATTCATATATTGAAAAAGCTCGTGCATCCACCGAAAGACACTTTTATTCGAAATGTATCTACAATCTCAACGAAAAAAAACTACTTCAGCACTGCCCACAGCAACCGCATGATTGGAACCATTTTTTAAAATAAGAGGAGAGCTGGTCAAACTAAACTATATGTCACACCGTAACGAGGGGTCCGATAATTGCACACTCTGTAATCAACAAGAGAGAATCTGCATACCATTGTATTGGCGTCTGTCCTGTGCTGACGCTTCGAGCGCTCTGCAAGCGTTTTAACTATCTGAATGGTTCTAATTGGAAGATTCTTAAAGGCTATTGTACAATGGCGTTATCTTATAGGTCTCGAATCTTCAGGGAAAGTTTTTCATCCAAGCCGTCTAAAAATCACACAAAGTCACCAAAAGAGCAGATATCAACTGAACTAAAAATTCTTATTATTACGTTTTAACTAAACTAAAAGTCCTTAAAAATTTGTCTATTAAGATTTAACTAATCTAAAAGTCAACAAAAAAAATAACTTCTTAATTTGATTTAACTAATCCTAAAGCTTAAAAAATTAACTTACACACACAAGTAAACTTGTTCTAAAATTCTAAAAATAAAAATATTATTTATTACTATATTATATAATATCGTAACCATTCCAAAATAGAAATTGAGAATAATGCTTGATTTTAAAGAATATTTAAAATATTATTATCATACTGAATGTTTAGCAAGATTGCCCCCAGGCATCAGACGACATTATATGTCATGCCTTATTACTTATTCATGATGATTATCAATAGTGTTTAATAGCTTAGGAGTACCGGAATGCAAAATCTTAATCTTATCTTAATCTTAACTATTATATAAAGACGAAAGAATTATTTTGTTCCTTCGCGCATAACTCATAAAATAATTAACTGATTTACGTGAAACAAATTTTAGAATATTCTTTATGTCTATGAGACGGTCTTAGGATATTTGTATTTCTTAATTTGTTTAAATTTTTAGAATGTTATTGTTTTTTAATTTGTGGTCACCTTTTTTCTAAGAGTTTGGCCCAAATATTCACTCATACACTCAAAACGGTTTGATATTTTAAAATAATAAGAATTTTCTGATAAACTCAACATTCTTACGAAAATCTTAATACCTATAACTTTTCTTAGTTATACATGCAAGCTGAGCAATAAATATATAAGCTTTTGAAAGTTATCAATTTTGATTAACTATTTCTATCCAGGTAGCTGCTTTTTTTTTTTTTTACTTTTGTTTTATTCTTTTATTCCGCAAACTGAATTTATGCCTGCTGGCTGAGCACAATGGTGTTGTTGTAGAAAGGTAAAAAAAATAGTATATGTAGCGCCACAATAGGCGTGTTTTATTGCAAAAGTCAATCAAAGTAAAGTACGATTTTACATGCATTACAAATACAATATCGCCAGTAGCTCTACAGCCGATAAGGAGCTAAAGTAGAATCCTACTGTGGATAGCTTTTTGGCGTTTATTCAAGCCTCTATTCTACTTTAGCTTCTTATCGGCTGTAGAGCTACTAGCGATGTTGTATTTGTAATGCATGTTAAATCGTACTGTACTATGAATGGCTTTTGCAATAAAACACGCCTAATGTAAGGCTACCATTGTAGCAAGAAAGTGTATGCAATGCATGTGTGTGAACTAGGTATGTTATGTATACGGTGACCATTTTTTTAAACACGAAAAAGAGGACTGTTATATAAGTTATTATATTTATTTTCAAAGTTTGTACTTCATATCATATTATTTTTACAGTCAATTCGTATCAATTTAAAAAAAGAAGAAACAAAATAACTTTAGATAAGTAAATACTTTAAAAAAAAAGTTATTATATGGTTTACCTACTTTCAATATTTTTCTGCAGAATGATTTTTTTTAACGATATTGTTATATAATAAAGAAAAAGAAATTTAAATAATAAAACATTAAAAATACTTTGGTTTTTAAGTGAAGTGAATGAATATAATTCAAATAAAAAGTACAAGTGTTGAGGTTACTTGTACTTTTTATTTGAATGATATTGTTATATTTCTTCAAATATTTTGAACTCTGCACAATCCATCTCGAAATATCACAATTGCACTTCGTTATTAATATTTACTTTAATGCATCGACTTTTGAGATTGAGATTTTTCAGATGTCCAAATTTTGTTTGAAATAGAAAACACCAGTTCGTGTTCAGTGGGTCCATTTGATGTTGTTAGTGAGAGTAAAAACTTTAAAAGCTTTAATATATTTTTATATTTATGAACTCCCAAGATGGAACTTATTGCAAAAGTACCCAATCGAAATGTTCTGTGTCTTTAAATTATTCCCATTGACTTAAGTTATCAATACAGTTTTCATAAAAAGAAGCGACTTTTTCTTTGAAAAATGATAATATCAATGTTACCTTCAGATTCCAGATTTGAAAGACATTCTTTTCTTTTTTAACCGACAATGATTTTTTACTTTTTACTTTTACTTTTACTTTTACTTTTACTTTTACTTTTACTTTTACTTTTACTTTTACTTTTACTTTTACTTTTACTTTTACTTTTACTTTTACTTTTACTTTTACTTTTACTTTTACTTTTACTTTTACTTTTACTTTTACTTTTACTTTTACTTTTACTTTTACTTTTACTTTTACTTTTACTTTTACTTTTACTTTTACTTTTACTTTTACTTTTACTTTTACTTTTACTTTTACTTTTACTTTTACTTTTACTTTTACTTTTACTTTTACTTTTACTTTTACTTTTACTTTTACTTTTACTTTTACTTTTACTTTTACTTTTACTTTTACTTTTACTTTTACTTTTACTTTTACTTTTACTTTTACTTTTACTTTTACTTTTACTTTTACTTTTACTTTTACTTTTACTTTTACTTTTACTTTTACTTTTACTTTTACTTTTACTTTTACTTTTACTTTTACTTTTACTTTTACTTTTACTTTTACTTTTACTTTTACTTTTACTTTTACTTTTACTTTTACTTTTACTTTTACTTTTACTTTTACTTTTACTTTTACTTTTACTTTTACTTTTACTTTTACTTTTACTTTTACTTTTACTTTTACTTTTACTTTTACTTTTACTTTTACTTTTACTTTTACTTTTACTTTTACTTTTACTTTTACTTTTACTTTTACTTTTACTTTTACTTTTACTTTTACTTTTACTTTTACTTTTACTTTTACTTTTACTTTTACTTTTACTTTTACTTTACTTTTACTTTTACTTTTACTTTTACTTTTACTTTTACTTTTACTTTTACTTTTACTTTTACTTTTACTTTTACTTTTACTTTTACTTTTACTTTTACTTTTACTTTTACTTTTACTTTTACTTTTACTTTTACTTTTACTTTTACTTTTACTTTTACTATTACTTTTACTTTTACTTTTACTTTTACTTTTACTTTTACTTTTACTTCTAATTTAAAATCTTAAAATAAGAGAAGCTTCACACATTGACGTTTTTTGCTATTCCATATAAATCCAAATAATTTTTATTTGAAAAAGAGGACATTTTAGTAAAAAGATGACAACGTACTGTCCTCTTTAAGCCAAAAAATTCAGAGAGGACACAACTGCTAAAAGGAGGACTGTCCTCTCAAAAAGAGGACGTATGGTCACCGTAGTTATGTAGGAAGTAGGAAGAAGAGTCACATTATGTGATCCAATTATTTTGTGTATCTCTTATAATCGGCAATCGCTTTTATATACAAAAAGAAGGTGTTTTCCGCGTGGCAAAAAAATTATTTGGTTCGCGTATAACTTTACTTCTAATGGTCGGATCTTCAAGATTGAAATCTTAAATTGACGGGAAAACAGTTTACCGTCGTGTGTATAAAAAGAAAGTGATATATGGTGTTGGCCATGAATGGTGTTTGGCGAATATTTTTAAAGGGAAAATGATATGAATAAATTCAAATGAATTCAGTCTTAAAAAACGCTTCACATATTTGCAAAATGGTTACACGGCAAAAAAATTGTGTATCCGGAAGCTTTAAAAAAAAACATTCATATATGTAGGTAGGAAGGTATGTGCAAATATAGATGAACAAACTCCTTTAATATTATGTAATATTATTTTTGAAAGTTTGCGAAGCAATGCGAGCACGGGTCGGCTAGTATAACTATATCTTTACATAATAAAATCAACTACGCCATTGAGGAGATAGTTGGGAAAATGCAAAAATAGGCATTTTGGTCAAAAAACCTACACTTTATTTCCGTAATTCGCATTTTGTTGACCTGGTATGCAGTATTATTAAAACTGTTCTAACTAAAGTCGTTAACTAAAATCTTTAGACCCATTTTTGACAAAACTTGATAAGACCGAAATCGTGGTATGGCAACTACCCGTTATACGAGCAAGACCCATATTTTCAATTTCTCTTTGCCTGTGTAAACCGCATTATACAAAAAATTGTTATAAAGGCGTTCAACAATACTGGATTCGTAAAGTAGGTAGTCATAGCTTTCAATACACGACTGGATATATCACCGTTGCCTTTTCCTGATGTTGCTTGATGTTATAGTAAAAGTGCAGAAGTGTTGCATGATTTTAATAAGTAGGTATATTTTGCAGTTGTAATGTAAGAAAATGTTGCACTTTCACACTTTAAAAATGGTACTAGACAATTGTGCACCGGATCGTCAATATCCCAACTTTTTTTTCTGAACTGAAGAGTTTTGTTTAACTTTTAAATAAAAACAAATACAATACAAAGTTGACTATTTAAATATGATGCCTTTTGACCTTGCGGCGAAAAAAGTTGAAATGCAGTTTAATGTATCCTACAGTAGATGACGGATATGAGAATGCGCGCTCAAATATGCATACTTACATATGTAGGTAGTTTTGTTTTATATCAATCTTATGTGAAACCCCATATCAGTTTAGTACCACATTTGAACAGTAAAACCGAGAGACATGGTATTGGTTAATGTTGAAAAATTTATTCAGCCCAATTCTAAATATTCCCCGGGAAAATAACTCCCCGGGAGATTTGTTCCGCCCAAATTAAAATGCTCGTCACATCAAATACCTATATTTACATTTTCCATTTTGTGGACATTTAGAATGCCAGCTTTTTTCTCGTAGTATTATTTTTCATATTCGAAGTTTGCTTAGGTTCGATAAAAATTTAACAATAACCATAAAGGACCACCCTAATATATGTAGGAAGATTGGTAAAAGGTTCATTTATATATGTACCTACAACTCTACACTGATTTAATTCTTCAGATTTTTAGATTCTCTTATATCGGTCATCGTCTGTATAATTGAAATCATTATAATTATGTGTCATTTGATTGACTATTTAAGAGCACTTAAGCTGATTATTATAATTATTTTTTTATTTTTAAGAAAATCTTATTTGACTTCCTAACTATTAAGAAACTGGTCTATAAAGAAACTGATCAAGGTTTAATGAAGATCAAAGGGGACTGTTACATCTCTTATATGAAATAGCATCTAAGCTGGGTATAAAAATTGATCATTTACTACCCTTTGCTACCATTTGTATTCTATCTTAAGATTATAAAGTTCTAACCGACTCGACGGCGACGGGGCCTTAGAAATTAAAAAAAAATATTTAAATAAGAAAGATCTTGGAAAGCAAAATAATGATCACTTTCAATATTTTATTCGGTGGATTTATTGTGTTGTTGATATACTACATGTGGAAAAGGCGACGATTTTATTATCTTACTTGGCAGATTGGAGGGCCAATTGGATATCCCTTCATCGGAAATGCTCTTAAGCTTTATAATCGTGAAAGTGCGTTTGGAAATATAAAGTTTTGTTTCTATTGTGTTTTTCTTCTAATATCCTGGTTTTGTATTAAAAAAAAAACTATTTTTTGGCTAACAACTTTACGTTTAGGTCTGCTCCTTTACTAAACCGGTCGTTCTTAAAAAAATATCGTTCTTGCTCAGAAACAAAAATGCAAATTTTCCCTTTATGTGATATTCTATTCTAGAAATGTCTGTACAGTAAAATGTAATTTTAATTAACTTCTGTGAATTTGTGTTCCAGAACTTTCGCGGAGTCTCAAAATTTTTGAAAATTTTCTCATTTTTCTTGAAAATTGAACAGTTTTTGAATTTCTATGAACAAAGTAAAGGATCGGACTTTGTCAAAAAAGAAAACTCTTACAGAAAACAATAATTCTGAAAAAATTATTTTAATTGTAGAAGTTTTAAACGCATTTTTCGAGCACGAACAAAAATACGGTCATGTATTTGTTGCCTGGCTCGGACCAACTGCTTATTTAATAGTAACTGAACCAGAATTATCTCAAACAATTCTCACATCACCCGATTGTGTAAATAAATCTATTCTTTATAATGCTATCATTGATGGAACAGGCACGGGACTTTTTAGCTCAAAAAGTAAAATAATATTTTTTTTTTAAATAATTTCTGTTTTAAAATAAAAAAAATTACCTAGATCCCGATTGGAGTATTCACCGTAAACTCCTAAACCCAGCATTTAGTCATAAAGTTCTTCTCAGTTTTTTTCCAATATTTAATCGTGAAGCAAATAATTTGCAAGTTGAACTAAAAGAACTTGTTGGTACTGGAGAATTGGATATACGTTGTATTTTACAAAAACTAACACTGCGTATAGCATCACGTGAGTAGGTTTGAAAATATCTCTACGAAATAATTACAAGAGAAAATTTGTATAGAAACTACAATGAATCAGATGACTAATGCTGATGTGAACCATTACAAGGATCTAATTGATTGCTATAAATGGTAAGGGGTTTTTCACTTGTTCAATTGTTAGTTTCTGATGAAACAAAATCGATGTTGTTATCAAAATAAACAGTTTCCTGTACATTCATACAATTTTACAAGCTGTGTAGTGTGTATACATGATATGCTTTTAAGAATTTATAAAAAAAACTATTATACATTTTGTATTCCTAGTGTTTTTGAAACCATGACAAAAATGATTTCCATACCATGGCTTAGAAATTCTACTGTGCTTAAAATGACAAGTTTCTATCAGCCTTACACGGAGTCCAAAAGAAAAATACTTAGTTTCACAAAAAAAGTAAGTCGGTACATATCGTATATGATAACTTGATAACATAGTCATTTAAATATAACAGATTGAAAACACGTTTTTTAATTGGCCATTATTTAACTTATTTTTGTAACTGAAACTCTCTTCTTTTAGCAAGTCAAACATAGACTTTCACAGAGAGAAAAAGAACCACATCAACAATCCTTTTTGGACACCCATCAGGAGGAATTTGGAATAAAGAGTCCTAAGATCTTCATTGATCGTGCTATTGATTTGTTTCAGAATGGCGATTTCACTTTGCAAGATGTCGAAAACGAATCAAGTCAAATTATTTTGGCGGTAATCTTATTATTACTTTAGAGCTAAGACTTTATAAACCAACACCAAATACCTTTCTCTCTAGGCCTTTGAAACAACTGCGAATACAATTGGATATGCCTTAATGTTGCTTTCAATGTTTCATAATTACCAGAATAAACTTTACGAAGAAATTAAATCAATAATTACGTCCAAGGACTCAAATATAGATGTGACATACGAAGATATCAAAGAAATGACTTATATGGACATGGTACTAAATGAAACAATGCGCATTATGGCACCTGTTCCAATAATAGGTAGAGAAACAGCAAAAGACGTAAAGCTTCCAAATGGTGTTGTATTACCGCAAGGCATGCAAGTGATGATCGATATATTTAATATGCATCGAGATTCGGAATATTGGGGTCCAGATTCAAAAACTTTCAATCCGGACAATTTCTTACCGGAAAATATGGCGAACAAACATCCATATACATTTATTCCGTTTACCAAAGGAATAAGAAATTGCATTGGTGGGATTTTATTTTATATTTAATTTATAAAAGCAATATTTTGTAATTTTTTTTTTCATTACGTTAGGTATGAGATATGCACTTTTTTCTTCGAAGATAATTTTGTCAAAACTTTTGCTAAAATATCGCTTTACAACGAAATTTGATTTTCGAGATTTACATTTTGTCGAAGACATCACAATCAAGCTAAAAAAATATCCCCTGTTGGAAGTTCATCTACGAGAGCCATAAATATACAGAATACTCACTAAGTCGAAAATAATGTAACTGAGGAATAATTATTATTTACTGCAGTGGAAATTAAAAATCAGCGTTTACCATTTTAAAAATTTGTAATTCGAAATAAAACAAACAATTGACTACCTATACTATAGACAAGTCTTTGCATTACAACCCTTATAATATATGAATATATCAGGGGAAAGAACCCTGCATGCATTTAGGTATGGAAAATTGTTGCCGGTCAAAATGGTTTGAAATTTTAGTATGTCATTTTTGTATATGGATATGGATATGGATATGGTAAACTGATGTGAAATTTAAATCATTACTTTTTTGATAAAATTTGTTTGCAAGTTTGTAGCCCCTAATATTGCCCTTATTATGCAGTTTGATCTTTTGAAAAATAACTTACGGTTACTTAATAAGATCCATTTGATTCCATGTACATTTTCTTAGACGATTTTTCCAAATATGAAAAAAAAAAAACAAAAAAAAATGTTCGGATGTAGTTTTAATGATTTATGATTTAGACATATTTTAATCAAAACAAGAAATTTGTTAACGTTCATTTCGAAAAAAAAAATTGAATACTGCAATCATCATCATCATACCTATATATCATTTCTATTGTCAAACTCCTTTTTTCTCATATAAAATAGTCAAATCCACTAAAATAGGTATCACTGAATAGGAATTTACACATACCCATGACATTACACAAAAACTTTATGTTATATCACACTATTTTCTATACATTTCTGAAATTTCAAATAATTCAATAAATTAAAAATTTGAATGAGTGAAAGAGGAAAATATGTATTACTTCTGTAATTTAAAATTCTTTTTTTTTCGCTGCACCTTGAGCGAGTGGGGGGAAAAATTCTTTAGTTACACCATGCATGAATGAAAGAAACATATTTATTACTTCTGTAATGTATAATCCTCTTTTTTCGCTTGCACTATGAGTGAGTGGTGGAGAAACATATTTGTTACCTACTTCTGTTATTTATAATCTTTTTTCTCATTATAAAAAGCCGAATGCATTTATTAGGTATCACTAGATTGCATGAATGAAAGAAACATATTTATTAATTCTTTAATTTAAAATCTTAGAAGAAGAAATAGAGGAACGGGCAAATGGCATTTTTCCAAACAGTGTGAGTTACACAAACACAAATGCATTCACACAGGGTCGGAATGCAGTGAAATAGCTAAATGCTGGGGCCCTAAAAGAATTTTTAGCTGTGTTTTTGAGAAATGTATTTTTGAGATTTATGTTTAATAGTAAAAAACACTTATTTAACTAAATAAAAAAGTGAAATAAATGTAAATATACTGAATACATACAATACTTCATTGAAAAAAATATATAACATATGCGGTGCTGCGTTAAATACTGTAAACACATCATGTGATATGATGAGAAACAATCAGCCCGTGAGATGAAAAAATTGTAAACTCCATATTATAAATGTTTTTATACGATTTAACGCATATTTTTTTTAAATAAAGTATTGCAAATATTCACTATGTTAACTTTTATTTCACTTTTTTATTTAGTGTTTTCACTATTTTTACGTTTTCAAATCTCTAAACACTTTCCTCTAGCTCGGCAAAATGTAAGTGGTGCGATCTTTTTCTACAAAATGTTAACTATTGTTGTTGTGTCAAAAAAAAAATTTTAAATGTCATTGTTAAAAGTGTTACACTGTGTAACATTTCGTTTAGGAACGATCAATAGCCGTGTTTTTTTGTGCCCTTATCCCCGCTTCCATATATCTGCTAAAAAATAATTTCCCTGTAAAATACAACAACAATTTTGACAATTCCGAAATTGTTGTTGTATTTAAAATGGGAATTATTTTTAAGCAGATATGGAAGCTGAGATAAAGGCACAAAAAAACACGGCTAATGTTAAAAATACTGTTGGTATATCAATCGAAAGGGGTTGAAAAAAAAATCGAAACACATCTAGAATGAAAATAATCAAAGAAATTTTTCATTGCATCAAATTTTATTAGAAAAAATATTATGATCACTTAAATGCATATCTATAATATTTTAAATAAATTCTTCTAATATGTTCATATCAATAATACAAAGAATTTATTTATTTCGTTCAAACATTCTTTTTGAAAATTTAAAGCCTTATTGAATGTGCGAAATTTTCGCACGGGTCTTCTGGTTTTAATTTATTTCTGTGAGGTTAAAAAGGGGTATTTTGCTGTCCCGCACGTAACGTTTAAAGTACTTTTATAAAATTAAATCGAATTTTATGAAGTTTCGGAAATATGTACGTACTACGTACATATATTCGTATACAGAGTTTTTCCGTCTCATTATAAATCAGAAAAAAATATCAATTTTACATACCCTATATTTTGTACAATGTAGCTTTAAAAAGTGTCATGCACGTAACCTTTTAGAATTAAAAAAATTAAGTCTTATTTTTTATTTTGGACGATTGAGATTTTTTTTTTAATTTATAAACTTTGAATATCATGATAAGTGATTCTCAGAAAATTTTTCTTTTATACCGTATTTAGGACAAATGTATTTGGAGCCTTATTTGACGATTTGATGACAAATGTAATGTATTAATAAAAGTAGTGCGAATCCGACAAATATTATCTTCATACCAAGGTCTGCAATCCAACAAAAAATTCAAAATGGAAGTTATTATTATTATTAATATCATCTGCAAACAGTGTGAAGTCCGAGCCAAAGCCCACGCCTTAGACCAATAAAATAAAAACTTTTTACCTAGGGACGGTGATCAAATCATCCAATAGATAAAATCGTCTCACACGTAACACAAAATTTAACTAAAATTCTAAAGTCACACAACACATTGAAAATGTTCAAATATAATTTTAGTTCATTTAGTACAGTCAACGAAGGAATTTTGCTTGCAAGAAATAGTGCTCTCTGGATTATTTTTTTATATTGTAGGGGTTACCCCCAGGTATAACATACCCAAAGTCCCCAGGCCATGGCCCCGAGCTAAACTCAGGCGGGGGGGTTAGGTTAGATTGATGGGCTGCCGGTAGATCTTGTTCCCGTCACACTTAGATCAATGTTGATCCCTTGTGAAACCCCGATGGATTGGACCATCCCTTTAAAATATATAACCTATGAAATTCTATGGAGTATCGAGCCATTTGGAGGCGTTGATAAAGTTCATTAAATTTAAGATGTTTTCTGCTAAATTATTGAAGAAATAGCTACCCAAAAATTGTTTTTTTATGTTGCAGAGTGCCAGACAGTCACCTAGGTAGTGAAGGGTGTCCTCCACTTCTTCTTCGTCTCCGCATCCTCTGCAGTATTCAGTCCCATTTTGTTTTTATGATACCCTAAGAGATTATGTCCTGTGATAATTCCTATCAGAAGATGCAGGGATCTCTTTTTTCAGGTTCATAATTTTGTCTGTTGTTCTCTTTTTATAGCTGCGCCACAGATTCTTTGTAGTGGTACAAGTTACAAGTGAGTTCCACCTGTCATTGGTAAGTTCCAATAACTTTTTACTAATCGTTTGTTTAACGGCACAGGGTGGAATTTTAACACTGGATTCTGTTAGGCTTGGATCTAACGATGAACCAGTCCTTGCCAGTTTATCTGCTTTTTCATTACCTTCAATTCCACAGTGTCCAGGGACCCAACAAAGTCTGATGTTGTGTTGTGTGGCAAGAACTTTAAACTCTTCACGACAGCATCAAACCAGTTTGGATTTAATTTATGTGGCAGAGATGGCCTTGATAGCTGTCTGGCTGTCAATATAAAAAGTGATATCAGCCCGTGGTATCGCCATCATTAGTATTTGTTCTGCACCCTTAATCCCTGCCAGAACCTCCGCTTGGAAGACACTGCTGTAATCGGGGAATCTATAAGATTTGGCTAAATTGAGGGTTTCTGAGAAGAATCCCGCACCTACACCCGTATCCATCTTCGATCCATCGGTGTATATTTCTACTACCGGTTCATCTGATTGTTGTAAACCAGCATCCCATTCATCTCTTGTGGGGATGGAGACAGAAAACGGTTTTTTTAAATCTGTACGGGGTGTTGTGTAGTCTGTGCATACAAACCCTTCCGTTAATTTATTGATAATTTGTGCGTGACATACAGAGTTCCTTTTCGAGCTATTGGTTTGGCTTAGTCTTAGGGCACTGTAGGCTGCAGTTTCTTGTACAAGTAGATCTAGGGGCTTTAGGTTGAGTATCGATTCCATTCCCGCAGTGGGTGTGGATCTCATTGCCCCTGTAATTCCTATACACGCTAGTCTTTGAGCTTTATTAAGCGTTTTGCAATTAGTTTCTTTGTCCATCGCGGTCCACCAAACCAGGCTACCATATGTAAGGATCGGTCTTATAATGGCCGTGTACATCCACATTATGATCTTAGGGTTTGGACCCCAGGTCTTACCAAAGATCCTGTTGCGGGAGTTAAATGAGATCGTGGCCTTCTTAGCTCTTTCTTTGATGTTCAAATCACAGTTTAGCTTTTTGTCAAGAATTACGCCCAGATATTTGGCATGATCTGAAAGACTAAGTTGGGTTCCTTCTATTGATGGTAGGACAAAATCTGGTATTTTCCTTTTGTTAGTAAAAAGTACCAGTTAGGTTTTTTGCGGTTGACTGAGAGTCCACATTTCCTCGTCCAGCTACAAACTTTCGGCAGAGCGTAGTTAATCTGTTCACTGGTTGTGGAAAGAAAATTTACGAGTCGCTAACAACGCCAAATCGTCTGCGTATGCGACTACTTTGACACCGCTGTGTTCCAGTTCAATCAGGATTTCGTTCTTAACCAATATCCACAATAGAGGTGAGAACACCTCCTTGTGGAGTCCCCCTAGATGTGGATACTTTGATCTGTCCATCCCCTAGTTCTGAGTTAATCCGTCTGTATTTTAACATACAAATAATCCAGTTTATGAGGGAATTATCTACTTCAAGGTATACAAGTGCTCTATTTACCGCATCATTTTGTACATTATTGAAAGCTCCTTCAATGTCCAGAAAAGCAGCTAGAGTGTACTCTTTGTTCTTGAGTGTAGTTTCTATTATGCATACTAAGTTGTGGAGTGCGTTTCAACACTTTTTCCTTTCGTGTAAGCATGTTGGACAGGTGACAACACATTAGGTTTTAGAGTACTTCGTATGTGTATATCCATTAGTCGTTCGTTTTTAAAACAAACGATGTTAGACAAATGGATCTGTAGTCTTTGGCTTCCGTGTGGCTTGGTTTTCCAGCTTTCCGTATGAAGACTACTTTTACTTCTCGCCATGCCAAGGGAATGTATCCCCACTTTAGACTACTTACAAAGAAGCGCTTGAGATATTGGGTGACATGTTTAGTGTTCTTCTGTGACATCAAGGGGAAGATGCCGTCTGTTCCCGGAGATTTGTAGGGTGAAAACGAGTTTATCGCCCAGTTTATTTTATCCTCCGTTATAATATCTGGTGGCACCGGGTGCTCCGTTTGTGCTGCGTTATTCTGTGTTATTAACATCAAAGTTACAACCAGGGAAATGAGTTTTGATAAGGAGCTCTAGTGATTCTCCACATGATTCAGTCCACTGATCATTAGGGCCCTTAAGAGACCCTAGGGGAACTAGTGCTTTCGCTAGAATTTTTCTAAGTCTTGCTGATTCGTTTGTTCCTTCAATTTGGGTGCAGAAGGTTTGCCACGAGCTGCGTTTCGCCCGTTATGTCTCAGCTTTGAATTTTCTTTGACTGTTTTTGTATGCTTCCTAGTCTAATTCATTTCTAGTTCGTTTGGCTGTATTGAAAAGTCTTCTTGTTTCTTTTCTGATAAAGCCAATTTCGTGTGTCCACCAAGGTGGTTTATTATTGCCTTTCCTCACCTGTTTAAGGGGACATCCTTTTTCAAAAGCAATCTATTGAATTATTTTCTAAGGAGTTAATCCTTGTCTCTAATTCCCTATTAAAAGTGTCCCAGTGCGTATTACAAAGGTTTCTAAATGGTTTCTTGGAGGCTATTGTATGATTAGTTTTTAACTACAGACCCCCCATTTACCTTCTTTTTGTTCTGATTGGCTACTAGTCTAAGTTTGCATCGGTTTGTACCAATGCGAACCTTGAAACCAATTTTTCGTAGAAGTGGCAAAAATTTTTGGCTAAGTAGCACCGTCACTTCTGTCCCTTCGGCGGTCTGTTCTCACACATCGACAACATCCCAGTTCTGGCTGAGTTGTTCGCTGTTTAGGGATCTAAGATATCTTTCGATACGGTCCCTCGGGATTACAGGTCCTTTAATCATCAATTTCGCCTTAGGCCTAGTAATGTGTCTGATCTCATCCTTATTAATAAGGCGGAGTTCAGCATTTTGCAACATTTTTTGAAGTCTTGGAGCCATGCATAGGCATATTTATCCTCGCTTACTAAAAGCTTGAATCTTTGCAGGGTTTGGAGGGTACCGAAGAGGGGCAGTGGCCCATTCTTAACGATAGCCTCGTTCACCGCGTCACGGATTCTAGACTCCAGGAGTTTCCATTGGTCTTCCGGCAGTTTCCGTGATGGGTTTCCAAAGTCGGCAATTGCCACCTGTTGGCCCTCCGCGGTCACCTTCGAAAAACTAGCCATTTTCCTATTATTTTCTGGTGAGGAGTTCTTTGGTGATATCGTGTTGTCATTCCTTACTCTTTTGGATGACTCTGCAGTAGGGTGTGAGTCAGAGAGGGGCGGGAGGCCCCACTGCACTTTCCCCAGCACCGTCCTTTGGGTAACCTTGGAGTTTGTTTTGTTTGTCGTGTTCGTAGTCGCGTCCAGTACCCGCTGATACGATCTGTCCAGGGCTTGCTTTTCCTTTGTCGTTAAAGACTCCGGATTCCTTCTTCTGAGCCGCCGTATGATCTTCTCAGCTTTGCGTTTTTGTCTTCGCTGTATTTCCCTGTCACTTAGGGGACCCTGTGCCTTACGTCCCACTTGTGTTACAGATACAGCTTTGTCTTTGCTCGTTCTGCTTGGTTCGAGGGAATTTTCCGCATTTGGATTGCATTTAGGGCTATGGCCTATAATGTTTTCCACTTGCGTTTCCTTCCCTCTGGCCTCATCATCGATTGTCTTCTCACCTTCCAGACAAGTTGGAGCAAGAGGATCCATGCTTTGTCTGGTCCTTGTGAGAGACGAATCATTGATGCGCAATTGTTTATTGTCGATACTACCTACGGGATTCGGGGGATTTAAAGCATTTGGGTTGCGTGAGGGGCTATGACCCCGCACGTTCCTCTGGTGCACGAAATCTCCAAGATTCCCACCCGAGTTACTCGACGCATCTCCCAGTCCCGTAGGAGCGTGAGGCTCCTTGCAACGACTGGTTGATTGCTCCGATTCTCCTGGCTTAGGTTTATGTATGTCTGTCGATTGTCCGGTTGATGTTGTCACCTTCCCCTTACGTTGAGGTTTCCCTTCATAAGTGTTGGGTGGTCCTATCAACTGATTTACGCCCAAGGCCTTCGCAACAGAAACCTCCTCTCATATGAGGCCCGTTCATCATTGTACGCTGCTGTTGCAGAAAGTCTTGTGCGTTTTGTAGTCGTTTCCGTTCCAGTTCCGTCAGGTTAATCCGACTCCTTGAACCAAGTCGCTTGATTGTGTTTTTACTGTTGGCGGTCCGCCTCGGGGCGGTTGACAATCTTGAAATATTGGAGCTAGCCTCGGAACAGCAATCACTGATATCATCAATGCCTATTGTTCCGACACTAGTTCCATCTCTCACTCCGAGGTTCGCAAAGGGGTCGAGAAGCAGGTCTTCTTCCTCCTCTGTCAATGTCTTGTCAGTTTCGTTTATGTTCATGTGTTCGTCGTCGATGTTACGTGTGGAAAGTTTTGTCACTGGCGACTTATCTCCTTCGTTTAACGAAGGTGACTTCTGCCGTCGTTTTGGCACATATCCGTACCAATGGTTTATGGTTTTGGGTTTGTTAGTTAGTTTGGTTCCACACATAAGCTCCCCCACCAACCTCAAGGTCAAACTCTCGGGGGAGAGGAGGAGGGGTTAAAGGTACCCCTTTTTAGATTTTCGTGAATATTTCCACAACCTAGCATGTTAGCGAAAAAGTCTATACTACATAATTAGACAATAAAATTGTCTATAAAAATATATATTCACATTTTGTCTAGGGTCAATAATGAAGGAGATGCGGGCGGTAGAAAAGTCAACAAATCTGGAAAACCTGTTATTGTCCTAGATATTGAATGTTTTCTGACCAATTTACCTCACAAAAAAAAAAAAAAAAAAACGTTAATACACATTCATTCACTGTTTCATCATGTCGTGAAGCTACGAAAGGAGTTATAATTTCCTTTTTTTTCTATATATCCGAAACTATACGAAAAAGTTGATGTGTACTAAATTAGGCAAAATTTAAATAGAAAGAGTTGTTTTCATATGGCGCCAAAAAATTATAACGTTTTTTTTAAATGAACACACTACAAAATTTATTTGTCATAGAGGGGGGTTCTTTCTGCCCTCTTCTAGAGAGGATGTGCATATTTTTAAAAATAATATTAAAAAACAACGGCAGCACTTACAACAAAAGAATTTACCTTTTTTGAAAGCCAGAACTCCGTTCTTTTATTTTATTATGGCGGATATGCCCAACGACACATTAGTACAATTTGGCGCACCATCTATGAATGAAATAAATAATTAAATCCATCACGGTTGGTGTCCAGCCTCGTTCGTACTGGAATAATTGACGAAACCTTTTTGGAAAGCACCATCTAGCAGACCCTAGAAAATTCTAGAACCCTTTATTTCGGATATAAATACAGGGCCACCAGTCCGAAAGCGGCAGTTTGATTTTGAAAGTGAATGAATAAATGTCAGTGTGAATAAAGAGTTGCATACTTGTGCTTGGTTATAATAAAAGTAGTAGAAATAAAAGTATTTGAAATAAAAGCGTTTTATTTTGTGAAGTAATTGTTGTTTCAGTTTGACTAAAGGAAATGAGTTTTATATGCGAATCCTTAGTAAAATATTACATTGGTGTCAGAAAAAGTGGAATAAAACTTATTTAATCTGTGAATTCAGATAATTATTGATGGTGAAAAATTGATAAAGTGTGTGGATTAGTGAACAAATAAGAAAGGTGTTTATGAAAAGTGATAACAAAAATATAAGAAAAAAATAGAAAAAAAATGGGTAAAATTGTGAATACATTGAATTGTGTTGAACTTAAAGCAGAACTAAACAGACGAGGTCTTCCTACTGCTGGAACGAACAATGACCTCATTATCCGTCTGCAGGAAGATTTAAGGCAACACGATGAAAATCCAGACATGTTTCTATTTGAGATTGAGATGCAAGAAGAGCCAGTAAGTACAAGCTTAGACATTACAAATATGATGGCTCAGCTGCTCACCCAGTTTGAAGACCAACGAAAGGAGCAAAAGAATCTTCTAGAAGAACAGCGAAATGACCAAAAGAATCTGCGTTGTACGATTGGAAGAACAACGCAACGAGCAAAAGAACCTTCTAGACGACCAGAAAAACCTAATCGAAAGTAAGCTAAATTCAATTGAAAATAAATTCATGGGTATTGATGAACGCGTTGAAAACGTCGAAAAACAGTTCGAGAAATTTGAAGACAAAATGCAGAACTTTGCCAATGAATTAGATAAGGTTAGGAAAATGAAGGTAAGAGAGGGCAGTTGCGATTTTCCTAAGAAGAAAGAAATACATCCACCAACCTTTGATGGACAAACTTCTTAATCAATCTACAAGAAGCAGTTTGAGGCAGCCGCAACAACAAATGGCTGGGATGACGAAGACAAGTTTATTGCCCTGACGCTTGCCCTTAGAGGTTCTGCTGCTGAACTTTTGCAAACCATACCACCATACCAGCAGACCAGAACCGCAACTTCACTGCTCTTGTTCAGGTCATTGACAAACGCTTCGGCGATAGCCATATGCAAGAAGTCTTCCGCGTCCAGCTCAATACCAGAGTCCAGAAAAGAGGTGAAAGTCTGCAACAACTCCAAGCAGACATTGAACGGTTGGCACACCTAGCATACCCGACTGCAGGAGATGAAATTACAAACCAGCTAGCAACGGAGGCTTTTGTCCGTGCAGTTTCCGACATCAACCTCCAGCGAGCACCATTAAATGGCAAGAAACAGTTGGCTACAATTGACACCGGTGCCACAGCCTCCATTGTAAGAAAAGACTTGGTCAAGATGACGTGGCTACATAACACCTATAGCTACCGTCTTAAAACTGCAACAGGTGAGGCAGCAAGAGTATATGGAGAAGTTCGTCTTAAAATCCGCTTGGCAGAACTAGAGTTTTCGCATCTATTTTTGGTAGCAGATATATCTGATGAGTGCATAATTGGAATCGACTCTATGAAAGAGCACGGAGTGATTCTGGATATCGGTTAGCACGATTTGAAGTAACAAAATGTAGAGATTCCTATGGTTAATGGCAACGAAAACTCATCAACTCTAAGAACCGTCATCAAAGAAGACATGTGCTTGCCTCCCTTTTCAGAAGTGTTTGTTTGGACGAAAATAGAGGGCGATCTAAGTAGCCATCGATACCTCATGGTGGAACCAGAGTCTGAGCAATCTTCCAAAAACATCATCTTAGGGAAGACTCTTGTGGAACCAAAGAACAACATGGTACCCGTACGGATTCTGAACATCAAACCGTACGAAGACAAGCTCAAGAAAGGAGAAATAATTGGAAAATGCGAATCTGTGACCGCAATAAATAAAATCACAGAAATGAACGCAGAAGAACCTATGGACCCCGGAAAATTCAGCTCCATGAAAGCCAAAATTCTTAAGCCATCCAATCAAAGTCAACATCAGCTAAGTATTGCTGGAAGCCTTCTTCATGAGTACGCTGATATATTTTCTTCACCGAGTGGGCAGTAGGTCGAACACAACTGGAACAGCATCGAATCGACACAGGTGATGCGAGACCGATTTGACAACCAGCAAGACGTCTCCCATTAGCCAAACAAGCCGAAGTTGAAGAAATGATATCGACAAGGAAGAAAGATGGGCTAATCGAAAATTCCAAAAGCCCTTAGGCGTCACCAGTGGTTCTTGTCAAAAAGAAAGATGGAAGCACCCGATTTTGTGTGGACTACCGTAGGCTGAACGATGTGACAAAGAAAGACAGCTACCCTCTGCCCAGAATCAGCGATACTTTGGATGCAATGGAAGGAACACAATGGTTCTCGACGCTGCAAAAACTTTAGACGAGCATTGTGAAAACCTTAAGGCTGTATTTCAGAGGCTTCGAGAAGCACACTTAAAATTAAATCCAGATAAATGTGCGCTTTTCAAGACCGAAGTTAAATACCTGGGACATATCATCTCATCCCAAGGAGTAAAGACTGATCCTGAGAAAGTTGACACTGTGAAGAATTGGCCAACACCACAGGATAAACATCAGCTCCGTAGCTTTCTTGTTCTAGCCACATATTATCGGCGCTTTGTGAAGGACTTTGCTGGAATCGCTAAGAGCTTGCATCAACTTACTGAAAAGGGGAAGCCGTTCAAATGGTCAGGTGAGTGCGAGAAAAGTTTTCAGCAACTCAAGCTACGTTTGTGTAATGCTCCTGTGCTGACCTTTCCGACTCCTGGAAAACCTTTCATCATCGATGCCGATGCCAGTAACGTCGGAATTGGAGCTGAACTGTCGCAAGTCCATGAAGGAGAAGAAAAAGTGGTCGCCTACTACAGTAAGGTGCTCTCGTGGCCAGAGCGCAATTATTGCGTGACCAGAAGGGAACTTCTAGCTTTGATTTTGGCAACAAAGCACTTTCATAAGTACATCTATGGACAGAAGTTCCTCCTTCGAACAGATCATGGTGCGCTTAATTGGCTTCTGAACTTCAAAACTCCAGAAGGTCAAGTAGCAAGATGGATCGAGAGACTGCAGACATACGACTACGAAATTCAACATCGAAGAGGAAAGCTGCACTCAAACGCAGATGTATTGTCTCGACGACCATGTAAACAAGACTGTAAGCATTGAACGCGTCGAGAAGAAAAGGAAGCGGAAGCGCCATCCAACGAATGAGAGCCGATCCCATTTACGGTTGGAGCAATGAAGAACTGAGGACTGCCCAACAAGAAGACTCGGATATAGAACCCATTCTTGCATGGAAGGAACACGGAGTCCAGCTCTCAAAGCATATTGGGCACAGTGGGACTCACTTCATGTGCAAGAAGGAGTACTAAGGCGCAAATGGGAATCTGCAGATGGCCTAGGTCAAAGGTTAATGACGTTCTTCGAGAGAAGCATGATGGAGCATCTGGAGTTCATTTGGGAGTCAATAAAAAGGTGGAGAAGATACGACAACGGTTCTACTGGCTACATGCAAGAGATGATGTCGAAAAGTGGTGCCGAAAATGTGATACTTGTGCTGCTACCAAGGGACCAGGTAGAAAGCTTCAAAGTAAAATGCAACAGTACAATGTCGGCACACCTTTCGAAAGAATAGCAGTAGATGACGCAGGTCCGTTTCCGGAGACCAACAGCGGAAACCGATACATCCTTGTAGTCATGGATTACTTCAGCAAGTGGCCTGAGGCATTTGCCATCCCAAATCCAGAAACTAAAACAGTTGTTGATCAGATTATCTTCAATTGGGTGAGCAGGTTCGGCGTACCCTTGGAACTGCATTCTGACCAAGGAAGGAACTTCGAATCTAACATCTTTCAGGAGGTTTGCTCTTTCCTTGGCATCAAGAAGACGAGGACAACACCGCTTCATCCACAATCTGATGGGATGGTAGAACGATTCAACAGGACTCTTAAAGAACATCTGTCCAAGGTTGTAGGTGACTACCGCCATATTCCATTGTTTTTGATGGCCTATCGAAGTGCGGTTCATAGTTCAACAGGACATACACCATCGGAGATCCTGTTTGGCACAACAATACGGCTGCCCAGTGAAGTCAAGTTTGGATGCCATACCATGGAACCGTAAGGTCAGATGAATATGTGGATAACCTCAAAGTTTTATTCAAAACTAAAATAGCCATAATAGAGAAATTCAAAAATTGATTTTCGGCATGATGTTCGTCCGTGCGTCTGTTTAAGTCCTGATGTACATTGAGGATCGAGCTAGAAGCTAAACGGTTGGACAATTTGGTGTGAAGCACTTTTTCCCGGAGAAAAATAAATCGGGTGGCACAACGGCTCATGAAGAACCAGCGCCTAGTGACTAACAACTCGCAACCATTCCTGTGTGCGCCTGTCGACAGGAATGGAGGAGAAATTCAGTACTTCTAATACTACGTTTCACCAGACACTAAACCGAGATTTAGCTAGATTATCACAAATCTCCTTGAAGTCTCGAAGATTTACCATACAAATTTTAATCTCCTCAAATGAAGATTTTAAATAAAACTCATTCATATCTTCTTGGAAACAAATCAAACAAACTTTTTTTCGGAGAATGATTGTGTAACTGACCCATTTAAACGCCTTTTACGTTTATTGAGTCTTGGTATGTTGTTAAAAAATATTATCGAAACTTAATACTTATTTGCTGTATTTTGTAGGTAAAAATGTGAACTAACCTGTGCTGTTGTTGTTTTTCTCTAAAATGGATGAATGTCGCCGTCAAAATGATATCATGTGCGCAGAGGGAAGGGCTTTAAGAGAACTATAGTTACCCATGGATTGAAATGAAATATTATTTCTACATATTTTTTCCAGTAAAAGAAGAAGAAGAATTGTGGTAGATGCACTTAAGGGGTGGCGCGAAAAGAAAATATAAATGTTGTACCCCCTCTAATAAAAACAAAATATTTGATTTTAAAACTCCACTCTTCTGTGGGTTTCCGGTCGGGTGTCGAAATGTAAGAATCTGAGGATGCCAATCGATTTAGAAGGGTGGTATTACCTAGTGTTTCGACCAGCGCTATCAGAAACCGGGAAATTTCAGTTTTCAATTTGACAAGTGTCGAAATGTCAAAATCCGAGGATGCCAATGGATTTAGAAGGGTGGTATTACCAAGTGTTTCGGCCAGCGCTTAAGCACCAACATAAAGCAAGAAATTTCAGTTTTCAATTTGACAAGTGTTGAAATGTCAAAATCTGTGGGCGCCAATCGATTTAGCTGGTGGATTTTACCAACTGTCACGGCCAGCACTCTAAGCGTAGTGAAAACCGAAAAAAAACCTACTCGATACTTTGAAAAATCACATCTTTCACTTTGACAGTTGATAGTTAGGGCCGAGATGTAAGAAAACCGAGAAAACCCCCAGATTATGGCGAAAAGTAAAAAAAAACCGATTCGTTCTTACTCCAAAAGAAAATGCACAAATTTGCACTGAAAATCTTCACTATCTTTAATGTAGAAATGTAAAAATTTATGGAAACTTGGCATGAACAAAAAATTAAATTAGGTATATATTTATTTTGCTTTCATTTGGTGTCCAGAGCTACTCTTTTTTTTATTGTTTCTGTTGCATGCCTATCGAATATTAAAAATCTGGAGTAGAAGGAGTAATTCCACACTCGAAACCAAGATTACGCTCATCTGTTTCATTGCAAAAACTGCAGTGAAACAAAATTTCATCGATTCAAATACACAACTTCATTTTAAAAACTAAAAAAATATATATGAAACAAACAATCCATATAAATTATTAATAATCCTAACTACGCCTCTGTCCTGATTTTTGTCTAACCAAGCATTATTGTTGTTGTTTCTCGTTGTGAAAGTATTTTGTTTACATTTTTCATCTACAAAGTAAAGTATTTTATTTACCGGTTTCGATATATTATATTATATATATGTTATATATGTATATACATATATATTATACGCGATATATTATACGCGATATATTATACGCTTGATTTACAATCTCACATGTTTAATTATTCTATTGCAATTGTAATATGAATACCCTTTGCTATAAAAGTAATTAGAAAAAGTAATTTTCTTGAGGACCCTTTTTCGTTTTCTCTTATGGGAAATACATTGAATGCGAAATTGAAAAAAAATGTATATCCCATACAGGGTTCATGCTTAGACTGCTAGGTGCCGTAGTACCAAGTGTCAATTGACAGATGAAAATACAAACAAAAACTATCTATATCACTTCCACTTCATACAACCAAATGAAACAACATCTATTTTCCTAAGGCTGGTATTCACCGAGCGATCATTACTTAAGAGCCTCATAAACCTATTCACCAAGCAATATTAATGGACATTTACGAGCGCTTTCAAAAGTTATGAGTGATCTCGAGCACTCCTAAGTTACGAGCGCTCTCTTCGAAAGGTTGTCCGAAAACTTTCGCAATAAAACCTCCTTTCTCCCCAAGATAAATAGAAAAAAGTATGCTCATTTGATACACCCAATTCGCCATCCTGGTATTTCTGGGTATTTCTATGACGTCACAGCTCACAATCATCTTTTGTTATTATTTTTTGTTTAAAGAAGTCAAAATTAAAGCATTCAAAAGAGTTATTTTTAGATGACAATAGAATAACATAATATTGTAATGTTAAATTCTTAAAAAAACTACTACCTATTGTTTTTGTTCAGAGATTATACTTATTTACAGACAAAAGTAAAAAATGTTTTCAGTTTATTGCTATTCTGTCGGCGTCTGCCTAGCCAGCTGTCTTTCGTTTCCAATTGGGAATGTTTGTTTGGTTTTTCGAACATTTGCTCTCATATTCACACATTGGCTCTCTTTTTCGAACATGGAAAAATACTTATGAGTGGTTGGTGAATAGCACAAGTAATTTCCAAGTTAAGAAGCTCATAAAGTTAAGAGCAGTTTATGAGCGATCGGTGAATACCAGCCTAAATCTCGGTTTAGTGTCTGGTGAAAACGTAGTATAAGTTAGTCAACAATCATTGCATTCAAAATTTGTATAAATATATTTTTTTTAGAACAAAGAAAATCAAAGAAAAAAAATGTTTTTTTTTTTTTTTTGACTTTATCTTTAAATTTTCTTGATTCTCGTTTGTTTGTATTCAATAAAAAAAATGTATGTTAACTTGTTTCTAATATGTTCGTTGGTTAATTAGGTATAAAGGTTTTTTTTTTAAACAAACCCAGTGATCTCATTGTGCGAACCGCACTGTACCACTGGTGTTTTTCAATCTGGCATTTAGCCACAAAGTTCTTTTAAGTTTTCTTCCAATTCAATGGAGAAGCTGATAATTTAAATATTGATCTAAAATAAGTTGTTGGTTCTGCAGTATTATTGAAACTGTTCCAACTTAAACCGCTTACTAAAATCGTTATACCCATTTTTGGCAGAACTTGTTACAACTGAAACCGTGATATGGCAGCTACCCGTTATAGATGAGCAAGACCCACATTTTCAATTTCTCTTTGCATGTGTAAAATGCATTATACAAAAAGAAATCGTTATAAAAGCGTTCAACAATACTGGATTCGTAAAGAAGGTTGTCATAACTTTCAATCCACGACTGGATATACCGCCGTTACCTTTTTCTGATGCAGAAGTGTTGCATGATTTTAATAAGTAGGTATATTTTGCAGTTGTAATGTAAGAAAATGTTGCACTTTTGCACTTTAAAAATGGTACTAGACTAGTTGTGCACCGGATCGTCAATATCCCAACTTTTTTTCTCAATCATCAGAGGCTAGCTGAACTGAAGAGTTTTGTATAACTTTTAAATAAAAACAAATACAACAAAAAGTTGACTATTTTAATATGATGCCTTTTGACCATGCGGCGAAAAAAGTTAAGATGCAGTTTAATGTATCCTACAGTAGATGACGGATATGAAAATGCGCCCTTAAATATACATACACATGTAGGTGAAACCACATATTAGTTTAGTACCACAATTGGACAGTAAAACCAAGAAACATGGTATTGGTTAGTGTTGAAAAATTTATTCAGCCCAATTCTAAATATTCTCCGGGAAAATAACTCACCGGGAGATTTGTTCCGCCAAATTAAAAAGCTAGTCACATCAAATACATTTACATTTTCCATTTTGTTGACATTTAGAATGCCAGATTTTTTCTCGTAGTATTATTTCTCATATTCGAAGTTTGCTAAGGTTCGATAAAATTTAACAATAACCTTAAAAGACCACCCTAATATATGTGGGTAGATTGGTAAAAGCATTGAGTTTATACACATAGAGGAACCACGTCAGAGTTATGATATCACCCTTATAGGTGGCGCACTTATTTTCATCTAGAAAAAGAACCAGTGATAGGCAATACAAGAACCATTTTCTCCTTAAGGTAGACTATTTCCTCACTATTTTCACAAATAGGCTACCTTAAGGTAGAAAAAGTCTACTTTAAGGAGCAAATGGTTCTTGTATTGCCTATCACTGGTTCTTGTTCTATATGCAAATAAGGGCACCACCTAAATTGGTGATATCATAACTCTGACGTGGTTCCTCTATTTGTATAAACTCAATGGTAAAAGGTACATTTTTATATGTACCTAAAACTCTACACTGATTTAATTCTTCAGATTTTTAGATTCTCTTATATCGGTTATCGTCTGTATAATTGAAATGATTAAAATTATGTGTCATTTGATGGACTATTTAAGAGCCCTTAACTTGAGGCTTCTGGCTACTAATTATAATTATGTATACTTTTTTATTAGGTACCTATTTTTATTTTTTTTATTTTTAAGAAAATCTTATTTGACTTCATAACTATTAAGAAGCTGGTCTATAAAGAAACTGATCAAGGTTTAATGAAGATCAAAGGGGACTGTTACATCTCTTATATGATATAGCATCTAAGTTGGGTATAAAAATTGATCATTTACTACCCTTTGCTACCATTTGTATTCTATCTTAAGATTAGAAAGTTCTAACCAACTCGACGGCGACGGGGCCTTAGAAATTAAAAAAAAATATTTAAATAAGAAAGATCTTGGAAAGCAAAATAATGATCACTTTCAATATTTTATTCGGTGGATTTATTGTGTTGTTGGTATACTACATGTGGACAAGGAGACGATTTTATTATCTTGCTTGGCAGATTGGAGGTCCAATTGGATATCCCTTTATCGGAACGGCTCTTAAGCTTTATAATCGTGAAAGTGCGTTTGGAAATACAAAAGTTTTGTTTCTGTTGTCTTTTTTCTTGTAATATCCTCGTTAAAGTATCAAAAAAAAACTACATATATTTTGGCTAATAACTTTACGTTTAGGTCTGCTCCTTTACTAATAAACCGGTCCTTCTTTAAAAAAAATATCGTTCTTTCTCAGAAACAAAAATGCAAATTTTCCCTTCTTGTGATAAATTGATAATCTATTCTAGAAATGTCTGTACAGTAAAATGTAATTTTAATTAACTTCAGTGAATTTGGGTTTCAAAATTTTGGAAAATTTTCTCATTTTTCTTGAAAACTCTTATTTTACAATAATTCTGAAAGTTTTATTCTAATTTTAGAAATTTTAAACACATTTTTCGAGAACGAACAAAAATACGGTCATGTATTTGTTTTCTGGATCGGACCAACTGCTTATTTAATAGTTACTGACCCAGAAACATCTCAAACAATTCTCACATCACCCGATTGTGTGAATAAATCTATTCTTTATAATGCTGTTAACGATGCAACAGGAACAGGACTTTTAAGCTCAAAAAGTAAAATAATATTTTTTTAAATAATTTCTGTATTAAAATAAAAAAATTACCTAGATCCCGATTGGAGTATTCACCGGAAGCTCCTAAGCCCAACATTTAGCCATAAGGTTCTTCTTAGTTTCTTTCCAATATTTAATCGTGAAGCAAATAATTTGCAAGTTGAACTAAACGAACTTGTTGGTACTGGAGAATTGGATATACGTTGTATTTTACAAAAACTGTCACTGCGTATAGCATCACGTGAGTAGGTTTGAAAATATCTATACGAAATAACAAATTATGATTTAAGTGACCTTTGTATCGTTATAGATAAATAATTGTAATTTTTGTGGGCTATAGGTAAAATCACATCTTTTATTGAATTTGACCTATAGCCCACAAAAATTACAATTATATACGAAATTACTACAAGAGAAAATCTTTATAGAAACTACAATGAATCAGATGACTAAGCCTGATGAAAACCAGTACAAGGATCTACTTGATTGCTACAAACGGTAAGGGGTTTTTCACTTGTTCAATTACGGCAATTATATCAAAATAAACAATTTCCTGTATCCTGTAATAAAACTTATAAAAACCAATATAAATCTCGTTAACAAAGGATGATAGGCAAATTGGTCGTTGATCCAACAGAATTAAAATATATCTCAAATGAAAGGTATTGTTCAGTACTTTATTTCATTATATGGCGGCAAGAACCAAAACCACCGGAGAACAGAGATATGGCCCCTTGAATATGAGTATTTCAAACCCAATATTTCAGTTTTTTTTCGAAATAACTACTTATAACTTTTCTTACAAAGAACGTAGTACAAAAATATTTGTGCCAAATGAAAGGTAATTGTTTCATCTTTTAAATAATAGCAAAGTTGTATGGCTACGTTCAATACATTTTGAGATGCTTTTGCACACCTATATCTTGAAAAAATTCAGTGCTAACGTATACTTTATTAGCGCCGTCGAAAAGCTATTTTTACGAATTTAATTAAATATATAATAAAGTGTCCTCTCTGCTCAATAAATACCTTTTTTTAACAATACACTTTGGCTCGAAGTCATTATTTATTTAAAAATTTAAAAACAATATATCTACCGTACCGGAGTGTATGATTTAAGTTTTTATGTTTGATGGCCATAAATATCTTTGTGACCAAATAAGGTATGTTTGTACTAAAGGTCCTGATTAACTGATGATATTGAAAAACATAACGCATCGGGCAAACAAAAAGTTTGTAAATAGCGCTTAAACCACTTGCGGTGGTCGCTGGGCGGCGGTCTTTGGTGGCAGCGGCAATTGGTACATACCTTATTTGGTCGCAGATATATTTATGGCCATCAAACATAAAAACTTAATTCGTACATTTATTTTTTAAATAAATAATGACATAATCGACCGAGCCAGAGTGTATTTGTATTTAATTAATTAAAATTAATTAGGTAGATTAAAATGTAGAGTGAAATTATACGTCGATAACAGTCTTCAGACTGTATAATTTTTTTGTTATAGTTGTTAGAATCTACTTTTACCGGTCTATAAGCATAATAACAATAAGGTATCTTTTGAATCAATTTTTGCTTAAAAGCAGGTATTTATTGAGCAAATGACACTTTATTATATATTTAATTAAAGGTTGTAAAAATAGCTTCTCGATGGTGCTAAAAAAAGTATACGTCACCGCTGAATTTTTTTAGATTATGGGTTCTAAAGGCAATGCTAAAAAAGTTTTTATTCAAATCTTTAAAACTTAATATATTATATTATTTTCCTACACTCTTTGAATCAAAAGTTATGATCAGTTAATTCATAAAATAAATGAAATATGGTGTTTGCAATCGCCAACTTCAAGCTCAAATATCTCCAATTTCCCATGTACGATTTGGAAAATATTGCACTTATGTAAGAAGCTCAACACAACCTTACATTTGATACCAAATTCATTAGTGTTGGCTAACGACCAGATTTCATAAAAATTTGCCCATTCCTTTCCTTTGTATGTTTTTATGCAAACATAACATACACACACACCATTATTATACATGGTATGCTTTTAAAACTTTATAAAAAAAAAACTATTATTCATTTTATACTTCTAGTGTTTTCGAAATAGGTACAAAAATTGTTTGCTTACCATGGCTTAGAAATTCTACTGTGCTTAAAATGACAAATTTATATCAGCCATACATGGAGTCCAAAAGAAAAATACGCAGTTTCACAGAAAAAGTAAGTAGGTACATACCGATTATGAACCCGATTATACGGTTCGTTTTTTGGTTCGTTTCGTCTTTTTTGACAACCACGTCCGTTCATGGTTCGCGAAAATACGTACGTACTTCCATTCGTTAATGTCGTTTTGGAGGTTAGGTTCGGAGTTACTCCTTTTTGACTCAGCTTACTCCAAAATTATTCGATTGGCTGTTCCGAGTAATGTTTTCGGAGTATTTTTCTGTTCCGGAATTCATAAAGGAGTAGACCCGGAACACACATATACAAATAAACCCTTTCATCGGATTATTTGTCAAATTAATTTTACTCGACTGAACGTGCAAAATATACATAAATATCAGACAATTTACGCAAATACACATAAATATTTCACAAATTAGTCTCGGAACAATAGAAAATAATTCGATTGGAATCAAGGAGGAGTAGTACTGTTCCGAAATCCAATCGAAAACGACATAAGTTGACGTTCATGGAATTTGGGGTTGTTTTGTAAGAAAATAATCATTAGTAATAAATACAAATATTTTGTTATAACTTTTTTCTCAAATACAATCATATATTACGTGTATCCAATTACGAAAAACAATTTTTCAATTCAATCATTTTTGTTCAAATCGTTTTTTGCTAACATCGAGGAGCATTCTGCTTCCCAAATCGTCAAAGTTCAACCAGAAAAAGAGTTGAATTTTTCATAAATATCTGCTTTCGTTACTTCCTTCCCTCTACATTTCTACTCCACTCACCCAATCTGTCAAAAAGACGAAACAACCTAAAAAACGAATCGTGTAATCGGGCACTATGATAACTTGATAACATAGTCATTTAAATATAACAGATTGACGGTACGTTCTTTAATTGGCCATTCTTTAACTTATCTTTGTAATTAAAACTCTCTTCTTTTAGCAAGTCAAAGAAAGACTTTCACAAAGAGAAAAAGAACCACACCAACAATCCTTTTTGGACAGCCATCAGGAGGAATTTGGAATGAAGAGTCCTAAGATCTTCATTGATCGTGCCATTGATTTGTTTCAAAATGGTGATTTTACGTGGCAAAATGTTCAAGACGAGTCAAATCAAATTATTGTGGCGGTAGTCTTATGATTACTTTAGACTTTATAAACCAACGCTGAATACCTATCTTTCTAGGCTTTTGAAACAACCGCGAATACAATTGAATATACCTTAATGTTGCTCTCAATGTTCCCTAATTACCAGACTAAACTCTACGAAGAAATTAAATCAATAATTCCGTCCAAGGACTCAAATATAGATGTGACATACGAAGATATCAAAGAAATGACTTACATGGACATGGTAATAAATGAAACAATGCGCATTATGGCACCAGTTCCATTAATAGGTAGAGAAACAGTAAAAGACGTAGCGCTTCCGAATGGTGTTGTATTACCACAAGGCATGCAAGTGATGATCGATATATTTAATATGCATAGAGATCCGGAATATTGGGGTCCAGATTCAAAAACATTCAACCCGGATAATTTCTTACCGGAAAATATGGCGAACAAACATCCATATACATTTATTCCGTTTACCAAAGGAATAAGAAATTGCATTGGTGGGATTTTATTTAATTAATATTTAATTTATAAATGCAATATTTTATTATTATTTTTTATTACGTTTAGGTTGGAGATATGCTTTATTTTCGGTAAAGATAACTTTGTCAAAACTTCTATTAAAATATCGCTTTACAACGAAATTTGATTTTCGAGATTTAAAATTTGTACAAGACATCACAATCAAACTCCAAAAATATCCTTTGTTGGAGATTCATCTACGTGAGTCATGAATACTCACATTTCACGTTGTGTTGGTATGCACAGAAACAGAACTAAATAAACAAAAAATATGGTCTAGTAATTATTATATTATTTTATACTGAACTTTTAAAATTATTGTGAGCTAAAATTCTGCTTTTCAAAATTCTAACTTTTTAAATTCTAGCAATTCATATTTTTGAAGACAAAACCAACTTAATTTTGTTTGTTGTTGTATTGTTACAATAAAGACAAATTTGTTTAAAGTCAAGAACATTGGGCGCATTCAATACAAAATTTGACAACTGCTGAAAATAAAGTACTTAAGTACTTAATTTTTTGTCGTTGAACGTAAAATTATATGAAATGTCAGTTTTGTATGGAGAGCCTTTTTTTGTATAGAAAAGCTGTCAGCTGAATTTTCAGATGGGAATTTCTTGCTGAAAATTCAGATGAAACGTAACTAAACTTCACTAAACGTAACTGAATGTCAGCTAACTTTTTATGACAGCTGGCCAATCAGAAGCTCCATCTGAAAATAAAGTACTGAAAATTTTGATGCGTTGAATCCGGCCATTATAAAGAGCCCAACCAACTCATTACTTATAATACTCACTCAATGCATCAAAATTTTCAGTAGGTACTTTATTTTCAGATGGAGCTTCTGATTGGCCAGCTGTCATAAAAAGTTAGCTGACATTCAGTTACGTTTAGTGAAGTTTAGTTACGTTCCATCTGAATTTTCAGCAAGAAATTCCCAACTGAAAATTCAGCTGACAGCTTTTCTGTACAAAAAAAAGGCTCTCCATACAAAACTGACATTTCATATAATTTTACGTTCAACGACAAAAAATTAAGTACTTTATTTTCAACAGTTGTCAAATTTTGCATTGAATGCGCCCACTCTCACTTAAGACAACTCTGTTTTTTTTATAAATTTTAATATCGATGCACGAATTCTTTCTTTCGTGTTACGTATGTTTGTATTTACGTATAAAATTAAGCTGCTTTGTTGTGTAACATTACGTTACGCTTTCTATTGTGAATTATGCACAAGCTGAAAAACTAATCCAACATCCGAACCACAACCAACTTAATACCAAACTGTCACAAAAATCCGACGTTTGCCGTCTTCTACAAAAAAATCCGATGGAGCTAAACCAAACGCATTTGCCGAACGTAGAATTAAATTGAAACATTTTTCCTTCCCATTTTGTTGTACAAAATTAACAAATAATTTCAATAATAAAGTATAGAACCTTTTTATATTAAAACTCCGCCATGTATAATTTATTTTTCTCTCGAAACTAAGCAAACAAAATTCAATAGAAATTGAACAAAATAAGAAAAAAATCAGCCAAAGTGGCAGAGAAGAAAGCCCAACGAATAATCCATATAAATTATTGGAATAATTGTTGAAAAAATTGTAGAAACATGTCGGCAACATCGATAGAAATCAGCTCCTATCGCGACCAACACTTTAAGGTTAGTTTGTGCCCTTAATTTAAGAAATTTTCTGTAACGTATGTTATATTTCTATCCTCTGCACAGGGTTCCCGCAATGACCAAGAACGTTCACTCAAAGATTCAACCACGCTCTACGTCGGCAATCTGTCATTCTACACAACCGAGGAACAAATCCACGAACTTTTCGGACGGTGTGGCGATGTACGCCGCATCGTAATGGGCCTGGACAAGTACAAAAAGACGCCTTGCGGTTTCTGCTTTGTGGAGTATTACACAAGGGTGGAAGCGGAGTACGCCATGAGGTAAGAGAAATAAAAACTTTCTCTGAAAAATTCATATGGAAATGTTCTACTCTACTAGATATGTCAATGGCACTCGGCTGGATGATCGTCTTATTCGTGTAGATTGGGACGCTGGATTCATTGAAGGACGACAGTACGGTCGTGGCAAGACAGGAGGTCAAGTTCGTGATGAATATCGGACAGATTACGACGCCGGGCGAGGTGGCTATGGAAAATTGCTACAACAAAAAATTGCTCCGAATACAGACAATCGATGAATAAAGCCGCTCTTACTTCTAATCCAACTGTTTGTTTAAGAATTTCGAAAATAGGTTTAAATATATATTTTTACAAATTACATTACATACTTTTTTCATTGTGTCTGATTCTTTGTTGTTCCATCCATTCTATAACTCAGATCTCGATGAGAGTTGTGGGCCTTTCTTGATCTTTTTCAATTCTCGCTTTGATTTCTTACCGGGAATAGCTTCTGTATCGATTTTTTTGTAGTATGGATTTATAAAATCAGGACTTCTGGCATCCTCATTAATCTCCTGACGAGCAAGGTCTATCAGCTCGACTATTACTTCATCTATTAAGTGTGGAAAATGCATCACAAAATCAAGACACCAGTTTATGGTTTCTTTCCATTGAGGAACTTTCTTTAGAGCTTTCTGTGATATTTCGGGAAAGTGCAAAACTATATCTCCCGCAAGACAGGTGTCTTCAATTAACAAGGTGACGGCTTCCTGGATATGTTGTTCAACAGGAAAGGCATCGGTAATTGCAGAATAGTTTTCGTCATTTAACGTTCGATTGCTTTGTTTTATGACCTTAAAAAATAAAAAAAAAATTATGGTTTTGATCATTGAAATGAAAGGTTTAATTTTACTTGAAATATTTTGTCCAGAGCTAGGGATATCATTTTGTAGTTCTTGCTGTAGTCATTTTGGAGCATTTTCTGAATCAAAGCTGTGTGATCTTTTCGGCGAGTGTGCAGCAGTTTTACATCTAGAATTCAAACTGGATTATGAAACGAAAAAAACAGTCATTGGCATACTAACAAACTTTAGGTGTGAGCGGAACTTTGCTCGTGTTTTCATTCTTCTCATCACCCAAAATGATGCTGAATGAGACACAAAATAATAGTAGAACTAGTGCTGTATAAACATTCCTCATTTTGCATTTACTAATGACTTTAATCGGAAAGTTTTTGAATTATTCTAGGTTTAAATTGTTTTTTTTTTTTTTTGTTCTTGTTTGGACTTGTTTCAAGCTAGAGCCTGAAGTAAAACAATCTAGTAAGCACTAGCTGGAATAACTGTTTAGCGAATGCACGGCCCGTGTTAATTTTCAGTGACAGGTACAGTTCGATTATATTATGATAATGAATGCATTCAACTGTAATATAAACTAGGTTAATAGATGGTAGCACATTTTAAAATATACAAATTTGTTTTTTTTTTTTAATTATTACATGCCACCTCCACTGGCCAAGAACGATGGTAGGACTATGAAAATAGAGTCGCGAAAATGAATGTCAATGCAGTGACATATCCATACAAATCAGATTGTGGATTGCATTGTAGATTGGATCGCTCATGGCCAGTGGAGGCGGCATGTTAACACTTCACATTAATTCCGGATTTACACGAGAACATTTTGGCATTTATCTGTCATTGTTATGGCAAAAGAATGAGCAAATTCATTGTTTTGTCATAATGGGTACGTTAAATGCAAAAATATGACAACTTCTGAAAATTAAGTTTTTAATTTATGTCGTTGAACGCAAAACTATCTGAAATGTCGCTCAAAATTCAGATGAAACGTAACTAAACTTCACTAAACGTAACTGAATGTCATCTTACTTTTTATGACAGCTGGCCAGAAGCTCAATCTGAAAATTAATTAATTAAAAATTTGATGCGATAAACGCACGGAATGACAAATCGTGAGAAAAAGTATGAGACAGATGTCATACGTGTTAAGGCTCTCCCAAATCAATGCGAAACATTCGTTGCGGCGAAGAAACGTTCGCATGTCAAAATTTATTTACATGGTGATATATGAGGGTGCCCACACCCACACGGCGGAGAAACATATGAATTAATTTTGACTGACGAAATGTTTCTTCGCCGCAACGAATGTTTCGCATTGGTTTTGGAGATCCTGTATCAGACTTGTATCAAAACTTGGGTTTTTACCGTAGTATACGTTGCCTTTTACCGATACTAACGCGTTTCTTCAAAAGTGACGAGAACGTGAACTACAATTTTGACAAGGAAAATAATTTTTGCATGTATTTTATAAATTTTAAAATCGAATGCAAAATATAAAGGTAAGAACTTTGAAAAAAAAAATAAAACAAAACCAAAATGAATAACAAAAAAAGAAAAACATGTTGACAAATATCTTAAATGTAGATCTGCCAATTAAAAACTATACAAGGATGTGTGACACCCATCGTGGTATCGTCAATACCATAGTATCTGAACTATAGTATGTATACCCATGTGTGTCTTTAGTATAATGGGCGTTTCTATTGGTAAATTCAGAATTTGATGCGGAATTTGATTTTTTTTGTTGGGGACAAATGTAATGATGTTTGAAATGATTTTTTGTTATATGGTATTGGTGTCATTGTATGCTATGAATCTATAAATGGCTCAGCCAACGGTTTTTATTCGATCACGTTTGAAAACAAGCAATTGTCAAAATAACAGCTGTCAGATCAACCGAAAAATACGGATCTGCAAAATTGATTAAAGAAAATTGTAGTAGTAGTAGTTGTTATTTGTATTGAGATTTGTTTTCATTATACAAGTTATTTCTTATTACATTGAACACAAAAGAACTTAAAAATTTAAGTTGCCGACTTAGGATTGGTCTGGCTAAACATGAAACAATACTTTTCGTTAGTTAATAACAAAACAAATTAGACTCAAAAGAAATTGAATTTACGATATATATCAGTATGCGTCCACTCAACAAGACCATATCGTTATGAAAAATACTTAACCTAAAGAATATAAAATAAAAAAGAGACGAACAAACAGAAAGTAGAGACAAATATATACCGTCTCAATATTAACACAAACGTGCTTGCAAATCAGAAGGGTATATATATGTACATACATACACAGATACACCCAAGTTTTAATTTATAGAATACATTGGAAAAAATTGTGCCATCAGAAACACAGCCAGGTTAGAGTATAAAGGCTTAACTACATATGCCTACTTTTGTACAAAAGTACAAAAGTGAGAAATAAATATCTATTCTGAAGACACCTGCTTGCAAAAAAACAATGGAAAATTGTGCATATTGGTTTAATTTATGTATAAGAACAATTTTCGTAAGTTTTTTTGCAAGTATGTTTCTTTAGCGAGCATTTTATTTTCTCACTTTTGTACTTTTGTACAAAAGTAGGTCTATGTAGTTAAGGCTTAATACATTTTATGTTGTGTGTACTTATTACCAAAGATGTTTTTGATAGTTAGGTTATTTACATATAGTAAGTTTAGTCTAATCAGAGGTAATTATAATTAACTTAATTAAAGTCATTAGGATAAGTCAGAGAGTTCGTACATCATCAAATGGTTTCTTAAAAATACAATTTAGTTCACAGCCTTCATGTTTTTGGCAGGTGTATTTATCATTGTTATTAGTATTTTTTTTTTAAATTTATTAATTCACATTTGTTTACATTATAGGTACAATAGATATTATAATTATATATATACATTTTTAAATAGTAAAAAACATTATAAGCAAGGTGGGTCGAGTAATTTAACCTCTGTAAGTACTTGGGGAAGAGAAGCAATAAAATCGAGGTAGGCACCTGGTTTTTGATTTTCGTCCAAGTTCTTATTCCTTGGCCAAAAAAGTCTGATTTTTGTTATTAAAGAGTTAATTGGTAAACCAAAAAGTCGATTCGATTCGTCAATAAAATCGGATATATCACTATTGGGGTGACTCGTGTGGAAAGATGATTCTTCCTGAGCCATACTGAAACCTCTTACTTTGTCAGCATAAGTAAGCGCGTTCTGTTGAGATTTATTAACAACGTTAACAGCTGCATTTCTCAAAACAGCCTTATTATTGTTGGCCAACAAAGTCTCTTTTTTTTAAGGAGTTTTACCCTAACAGGGCATCCCCAATAATTAGCTGGGTGACCCGGCGAACCGCAGTTAACACATGATGCGATGGAAATTTCAGTTTTTGGGCCGGTTACGCATTCACCAACCTTATGGTCTTCAAGACATTTTACGCATCTTAATGGGTAGGTGCAATACGCAGCTACATGGCCGAAACGCTGGCATCTAAAACACTGTTTTGTACCTGAATTTCTTACGTAGTCCCACTTTATCCTATGACGTAGCAAAGATTTGATTCTTTTAATTTGAATAAGACTTTCCCTATCCTCAAGGACAACGAGGAATAAATCGAGAAGGATTTCATTTAATTTAGACCATTTGGTCTCAAATTTTTTGACTACACATTTCAAAGAGGGGCAAGTCTCAGAAGTTCTGGTTGTATCTCGGACGAAGCAAACTTGTTAGATATCCCTTTTAAAACTACATTGTATTTTTTCAGTTGCTTAGGCGTAAAAAGAGAATGAATCAACTTTATTTGTTTTAAATAAATCAATGAGACGGCCATGTAAAACCAAATCTCTCACAAAAAAATTTTAATTTGCCAAATCCATTAGCAATAAATTTAATATCATCTAAATTATGTTTGCTCTTACTCACAAAATCCATAACAGTTTTTGATTCAACCCCCTTGTTGAAAATAGGGGGGCACCAGGAAGTTGGATTGGCCGTTGCAGGAACAGACTCCTTGTTTTGGCTTACGTTTTGTTTGTCGAGATTGCATCTGATGTTGTTTGAAGAGTTGATGGTTCGGGTATTAGAGCTGCTACAACTGGGTTGGCTGTTTACAGTGGCTGGTGAAGAACGAGGATTCGCCTCATCGTCAATTCTATTTCTTGCCTCAAACGCAATCGTTTTTGCCTCGTTAATATCACTTTGGTGAACATTTCCTGATCATCTAATATATTTCCTAGAACTTCTACAGTTCCGATGACTTGGCTAGAATTCAGCCCAGCAACAGGTAGATTTGCATTATTCGAGTATACGATACGGACACTGTTGTCTAACGGCGGTAGCGTGCCATTAAGCTTGTTTCATTCGCACCCACTGCGAATGCTTTGGGATCTATTTCCATCTCATCCTCCTCGTCTAATAAAATTGGTGAATTCAAACCGGCGTCATCTGAGCACCAACCCTCGGCAACTAATTCGATTACCTTTTTTATGTCCGCTTCGCTTAATAAGCTCGAAGGCAAAATAAACTTTCTGTTTTTATTTTTATCGGGTGGAACAGTTGGGGTGGTAGGTAAACCACTCTCAGCCATTGTTAAAGTAAGGGTAAGGTTAGTTAAAAAAATTTAATCACTCAGAAAAAAAAATATTTTACCAGAGCACAATTAAAAACACGACCGGCTATTCTGAAGAGACAAAAGAGAACCCTTCTACTACTATAATTTAAATGAGAGTTTGACAGCTTTAACTTTAATACAAGTGTTTAAATATAAAGTGGCGCGAAATTCTAGGTAGGTACACATCCAATTTGAATTCCTTCTTTTTGCAAAAAGTACAAAAGTGAGAAATAAATTATATAATGCTAGACGCCTGTTTGTTGCTACACAGAAACAACGATCGTTTTTTAAACCTACACTGGATCGCGTTAGTTTTTTTTACAAGTTGAATTTGGCTACAAACATATAAAATAAGAAGTGTTAATTTCTATTAAATGAACTAAGCCGTTATAAAAAAAAAAAATTCAACTAGAACAATTAAATAATGCTAGATGTACAAAAGTACATTTTGGTACACCTGGACACAAAGTCCTTTTCGGTTGGTGAATTTATATGAGTATAGCTCAACATGTTTCTGACATTTTTTAAATGGGACAAGACAAGACCAAGAAATCACGAATATTGCTCTATTTATAGGGAAAAACAGAAACTGAAACCTGTTACAAAGTTAAGTGTTTTATTCTCAACTATTTAGTTAAAATCTTCAATTAAAAATACATGCTTCATCGCCGATTTTTCTTGATAAACAGAAACGCCACAAGTAATGCTATTTATTTATTTATTAATTTCCAACAAAACTGATAAAATCGATATGCATTATTTATTTATTACAAAAATTAATTAAACAGCACTGCGTGCAAAGAAATATTAAAAAAAAAAAAAACATAAAGCAAATAATTCTAGCAAATAGAATGTAATTTTCCAATTTCTAAACAAATCAATACAAATTAGAATTTAAACAGGTCCCTAGAATACTAAATTAGGAATATAATCGATTTTAATGTCTTTTACATTAACAATTCCATTCTGGAAATAAAGGTTCAAAGGGTAGCAGCTGAAGCTTTAAAACGCCTAATTTACTTCTTTCCAATGTTATTAGCCAATGAACAACTGAGACCAGTACCATCAGGCTCAACATTCAATTCCTTAACTTGTCCATTCTCGACAACCATTGAGAAACGTTTGGCCCGGATTCCACCCAGTGGTGGCAAATCGATAGTCAAATCCAACGCCTTGGCGAAATTGCCAGCTGGATCGGCTAACATGCGAACTTTACCACCCGCAGAATGTTCCTTGCCCCAGGCAGACATAACGAACGGGTCATTTACGGACACGCAAACAATCTCGCTCACACCCTGGTCCGATTTGATCGAATCAGCATTCTCAATGTAACCAGGCAAATGAGTCTGAAATAGAAAAAGTTATAGAACAAAAATAAACATGAATTTATTATTAAAGTGGATTAGTCGAGTCGTGTTAAGAGTTATGAAGATAAAGAAAGTAAAAAAAACAATCTTAATTTACTTTAGGATTTTTCGATTTATACGTATTCTATGTTGGTTTGAATTTTAAAACTACTCCTTCGTGGCTTGCAGAGAAAAATCAAAAATCGACAAGGCGATTCGAGAATTAGGCTAACTCAATATTCGATGAGATGAGACCAGTGAATATTTTCTAACTTGCGAATTCACTCAAACCATAACTTTAATGTTTGAGTTATTTGGCTACTTTGTTTCAAAAATATAGAACGCAAATTTGTATCGAGAGCGCGTTACCTTATATTCGAACAAAACATGTATTTTAGGTTATTCGCGCCTGAAAATTGACTTTGAGACCAAACACATTTGGCAAGGATCTATTATAAAATATACTTATAAACTTACCTTTGAACAACCGGGTGTAAATGCTCCTGGAACACCGAAAACAACAATTTTTTTGTTTGCACTTAATTCGGCAATGTTGATCTTATTTGCCGGGGAATCCTCAAACAGATCAGCCGAAGGAAGCTTATCACCAACCTGAAAATTGAATTTCATTACATCATTACACATATAGTTGGTCGGTCAACCCCTCATTTACAAATCAATTACAAGAAAAAAAAACAACCGTGTGCGGCTTTGCAATATATTTGTTGTAATTATATAATGGAAATTAGAAATAAAGAACTTGAAAAAGAAAAACCCACCTTGATTGGGGCCATTGCAAGCAGAGTTTTTGATATGGAGCGTGTTAATTGAAGCCGAACAGAATTGGTTGCGATTACTGAAGTAACTGAGCGCAAGAAAAGCGATTGCATGTTAATTTAACTGGATTTTTCTAACTTTTTTCTTTTTGGAAGAAGTCAAATGGAATCGGAGTGTGTTGCTGATGGTTGGGAAGAAAAAAAAACAACGAACGACGAAATCACCTCACGCAAAAACTTATTGAGCTGTCAACGGGGGTGTCAGTAATTTGAGGACTGTTTGATTTGTAAACGTTAAGCCGGATCCACACCTGTTTCGTGTGTTGTGTTGTGTAGCCGTGTGTCGCTGTCTTTCCATATATATTATGCGCCACACAACACATGAGACAAATATGGTTCTACCACTGATCTCTTTAATACACTGGATAGTGTATTCCCTAGAGAGTATAACAGTTTTTTTGACTCCTTTTAAAGATGACATTTGCATAGATTTTGTACTTTCTGACATCTGTCGTTCACAAAAAAAAACTTGAAGTGTATTGCTGCCCATATCTCGGTCCGTGCGTCTCAATACTGTTGTCGTGTTCCTCAACGTGGACGTCGTCAACATGATGCCCATGGTATTGTATGCTGGACAGATAACGCACTGAGCTCCAGCACATCACGATTGCTGTGGCTGCTGGGTTCTACGGATAGGAAATACATTAGGGGTATTCACGATCAGGTGCAACGAGCCTAGTAAAAGTGCGAAATTTTATTTTTTTTAAGTGGATCGTGAACGCACTTTTCTTATCTTCTTGTAACACTAAAGCAAATGTCAAAATTAGTTTGACATTTGTTTTTGTTTCGAACATATCTGAAAATTTCAATTTGATTTAATTTAAATTTTGTTCATAAAAAGATGCCAAAAAAACGGAAAAAGAAAATATTACCAAATCTTAATTATCGTCCGAATTTTAAATGGAAAATAATAGTAAAAGATGATGACGACGTCACATCAATACAATCAAGATAGCAAATTGGATGTATCCAATGAACATACCTTTGTTTCTGTTTAACGTAATCAAGAATGAGTGAGCTGTCAAAAACACAATTTACAAATTTTACAATGTTGTATTTTTCTGTTGCAATAGGTTTCGGGTATTGCTAAAGTGCGAAACTGTTGTAAGATTGCACTTTGTATATTTTGTTGTTGTAGTGTTGTAAGATTTTACACTTTTGCACTTTTACAATGATACTAGGCCAGTTGCATCGGATCGTGAATACCCCTATTGTAGCGATAGCGGCGCACAACACACGAGACAGGTGTGGTTCCAGCCTTATAGATTCTACAGCGTTCGGTTGCTTGCTAGTTGAATTAAAGGCTAGACCGCACTAGGCGGAACTGCACTGCAGCGGAACTGCGATTCAAAATAATTTGTATGAAATTAAATGAAGTTCAGTTGCCGCTTAGTGCGATATAGCTCATACAGTTTCATACAAATAATGTTTTGCCGCGCCGTGAAGTGTAGTTCCGCTGCAGTTGTGTGCGGTCTAACCTTAAGGCTCTCCCAAACCAATGAGGAACATTCGTTGCGGCGAAGAAACATTCGCATATCAAAATTTATTTACATGCTGATATATGAGAGTGCCCACATCAACGCGGCGAGAAACATATGAATTAATTTTGACTGACGACTGTTTCTTCGCCGCAACGAATGTTTCGCATAGGTTTGGATTTGTCCACCAGATTTTTCCAAAAATTGTGTGGAATGTTAAACATGGATATATTTTACAAGTAATATATTTTTCGTTATTCTCGAAAGCGAAATATAATTCCTTAAAGCTTAACTACATTCACCAACCGCTTTCACTACCACAAAAAGCACAACACTGAGAAATAAATATCTATATTTAAGAAACTTAAATACACACATATTTGCCAGTACAATAGCAAGTCGCGATACATTGTTTGACGAACAAGTTGTCATCCCTTAATCGAATTCGAAAGATTACGACATAAGGAATATTTAAGGTTAGACCGCACTAGGCGGAACTGCACTGCAGCGGAACTGCGATTCAAAATAATTTGTATGAAATTGTATGAAGTTCAGTTGCCGCTTAGTGCTATATAGCTCATACAATTTCATACAAATAATGTTTTGCCGCGACGTGAAGTGCAGTTCCGCTGCAGTTGTGTGCGGTCTAACCTTTATTCTAAAAAAAATAGCCGTTTTTTTGCAGGTTCAGATAGAATTTGACGAAAAAAACAAAATCTGAACTAAGGAATTTGCATGTCAAATACAAAAACAACTGGTCCATATGAACTACACTAAGTTCAGATAATTATCGGCCCTTAACTTAGGTCAAAATATCTGAGCCAACGAATGAAAATATTTGTATAAACAAAAAAATGGGCGACCATTGTTTTGTAAATTAATTTTTTTTTCTGATTTGTGATTTAAAATTGAGTTTTTTTCACGTTTTTTTGTTTCGTTAACGATCAGAATAATTTTTATAAGAGATTTCTTTTTATTTGATTGTATTTTGTTTTTATTTTGCATGCTTGTCCAAAAGCTGAAAGGTTAGTGATAGCGATTGCTGAGTTTCGTGATAGTACTGGTTATTTTTGCTTCGTGACTTTGCTAAGTTCGGATGTCGTTTTTTAGACAATTTTATCTGAACCTGCAAAAAAACATAGTTAATATCACTCAAATTGCTTAAAATTACATTAAGAAAATAAACAAGTGAAGCCCTTTTGTAACTCGACTAGCAGTCCATATATAGTAAGTTAATGCCCTTATGTATCACATGTTCTTTCATGGCTTTTATGCCGGATATACACGAATGAAAAAAGTATCATAAAATCTGTCATTATAATGACAAAATAAAGCCAAAATCAATTAATTTATGACATGCATTTACACGAAGACAAAAAATTACTGTTTTAGATAATGACAATTTTGTTATAAAAGAATGAGCAAGTTCATTCTTTCTTCCCGCTTTTCATAATTTTGAAAATGGTGTCATTGTGCGTTTACACGATGTCATTTTTATGACAATTTGTTTGACTAGTTTGGCATGTCATTATTTTTATGACAAAAATTATGACAAATATGAAAACCATTTACACGAAAATGACAAAAATGACAAGAAAATGACAGAAATAATGACATTTTGTCATTCGTGTAAATCCGGCATTAGTTGGATAACTACAACGAAATCTCGTCGGCTTCGAGCAAGGTCAAACAGAAATTTCAAATCAAACGGATCTAATCTATATGTCAAGAATAGTTGAAATGAATGACATGATAAAGCCGGCGGCTGGTGGTGAGTGAGATGTATTACGTTTTTGTTATTCATAAAAATTTCCTTAATTATTTAAACAAAAATGAATGAAGATGGTAAGTAAAAATCTTTAATCATGAATTGTGAAAAAGTCTCAAAAATTGTTTACATTTTAAAGCTTCCGCGGATATTATAATAGAAGCGCTTGAGGTATTTATTAACCATATTCTCTACGTCCGTAATGTTTATCCACCAGAAATATTTCGCAAAAGAAAAATATACGACTGCCCAGTTTTTGTTTCAATCTATCCAAATGTAACAAGTTATATCGTGGAAGTTCTAACTACTGCCCGTCTACTAAAGAAGGACAATCAATTGAAAAAAGTGGAGTTGGTTGTGTACCGCGACGTAGATTGCGTGTACGAAAAGTATGCTTTCGACATTGCCGATGATTGTCTTCTAGCCACTGTAAGAAAGGGGGAAGATCCGTTTCTATTGGAATTTGAACAACAACTTAGAACAGCGCTTTATTCCCTGTCGGAGAAGTGTAAATCATTCCAAAAATTGCCTGAGGATGCAAGATTCAGAGTTCAGTTACATACAACACAAAGTTCTTTTATGAAGACATGCTGTGGCCCTGCATCTCAGGTTTGTTCTCTACCTTTAGAAGAAACACGATTTTAACTCAAATAAAATTCTTGTAGGATTTTCCGTGGCTTCAGACGGAAATAAATGGTGACGGGGTTTTCAGGGAAGTTAAATTACTTCCATTGTGTACAATTGATTCTACTGGTCTGAAGATTAATGTATTAGTTTAAAAAATTGAATTGTTAACTGTTTTCTATGTTAATAATATTTGTATCATTTAAACAAAAATGTATGTCAGTTTGCATTTTTTTCATCCACATAATCCGCATCAATTTGAAATACTTAACAAAAATGGAATCTTGAATAGATGTAGATATATATTTTGTTTTTCAAATGAAATGCAGTGTTAATTATGGGAAATAAGATCAGTTAATTTAATATTTCTCAACTCAATTTTCCACTGTTTCTGTTCCATTATGGAAAATCTGAAGTAGAAGGAGTAACTCTGAACCGTCCACTGGCTTTATAATGCTATTGTGTTTCCTCATTTTAACTATTGTTCGACGTTATTGTATGCTTGTCAACGGGAAATCGGCTCCAAGTACTTCAGAACAAAGCAATGAGAGTCATATTAGAAGTGAATATTTATACACCGATAAGACAGATGTTAAATGCCTTAAATTGGATGAATGTGGACCAAAGACTAAAGTACAGTGCTATGACGTTAATTTTTAAAATGAAAAACAATTTGGTTCCAGACTATTTGCAATCTTTTATAGTTAATGTTGGTGAAGTACAGCCTTATAGTTTGCAAAACAACGAGGGCTTAAGACCAAACAGATGCATCAGAAGCAGTACCCAGAATTCTGTTATGCATTCGGGATTTAATTTGTTCAATAGCCTACCAACTGAGTGGAAGTCTGAGCTAAGTTCAATGTTTTTAAATATAAATTTGTTATTTGAAAAACAGTTAATTATAAAATACATTTTTGTATTTATTTATTTATAATTTTAAAGGTTTTTTAAACGTCATAAATTGAGTTTTTTTTCTCGCTGTCTAGGGCAAATATAGAGCCTAATCTCTGCAGCGCAGAGATAGGTACATTTGGTTTAAGTCGAGATGGTTGCTGAAACTCTATTATAAAAAAAAACCACTTTCTTGCAAAAGTAGGTCTATGAAGTTAAGGCTTTATTCTGGCAACCTCACTGATGGTTCACAAGTCACAATAACCTCATAACTCGTGGTAAACTCGTCTCATAAAAATTTAAAAATTATGATCTGCTCCTTGGAATATCACAACTCACGTTGTTCTTGTGAAGTTTCTTATGAGGGCTTCCACAGAATACAAAATTGTGACCGCCGTATAAGATACCTCACCCACAAAAAATTGTGACCAGTGAGCCTCAAAACGGCAGAATAGATCAAAGGTCGAAAAACTAACTTCTAAACGCAAAGTCCTAGGGACTTGATTTCTTTTTTATTTAATAGATATTGTTAACAAATATAAAGAAAACATGTACAGTTTTCTGTTCTATGAAAGCCCTCATAAGAAACCTCACAAGAACAACGTAATCTGTGATCTCTGATCTGCCAAAAGGAGCAGATCATAATTTTTAAGATTTTATGAGGCGAGTTCACGCCATGCAAGAGCTTTTTAAAGCTTTTGGAATCGACTGCTGATGGATGGATTCACCTCATTTCGTGGAAATTTGGTTGAAATTAACTCATTTGAGAACGAGAATTTGTATGGGAAATGAGGTAATTTCGGATCTGATTTGGAAATTTGCAACCAAATTTCCTCATTTGGCCCAGTGAAAACATAATACTACGTTTTCATTAGAGCCGAAATGAGGTAATTTCGAAATTTGGCAAAAAAGTGTTTTCATTATCAAATTTGCTAATTTCATTTGACATCTCATTTCATTTTGAATTTGGAATGTCAGTTAGCCGTTTATTTTTATTGTTTTCTCTTTCTGTTTTAAGGCTTTCCCAAACCAATGCGGAACATTAGTTGCGGTGAAGAAACATTCGCATGTCAAAATTTATTTATTTTTATTTATTTATATGGTGATGAGAGTGCCCACACCAACGCGGCGGAGAAACAAATAAAATAATTTTGACTGACAAATGTTTCTTCGCCGCAACGATTGTTTCGCATTGGTTTGGGAGAGCCTTTATGTTGTTGAGTATAGTATATTGATATTTTCTGATTCCCGCTGGATGCATTCACCTAATTTCCAACCTAATTTCATGCAAATGAGGTTGAAATTACCTCATTTGGAAATGTGATTTTGTATGGGAAATTAGGTAATTTCGGATCTTATTTGGGAATTTGCAACGAAATTACTTTTAGCGTAGTAGGTACGCAGATCGAGAAAACATTTTTCTCCCATACAAATTTTTTCCCCGGAAAAATTTTGCGTTGGAATATTATCCGGGCAGTACGCAGATTACGAGAAAAATTCTGACGTTTGATTCCGCTGTACATAACTATATTTTTCCGACAAAAATAATGTTCTGAGCATTGTTTTGCAGGAAAAATGTTGACGTTTGATGTTTACGCGTGAATTTAATGAACCAACAACATATATATATATTCGTTCTTTCCAATTGAAAAAATTTATTAGGGAAAAATGGACGAAAAAAATTGTTTAGGAATTGAGAGAATCAAATCAATAGAACAGCTGTTTCTACCCAGTCAGTGGTGTAGCTAATAAGAAAGGGTTCAATGGGGCCCTACGCTGTTGCTCATCAATGGTGTGAAAATCTGCTTTATTTTTAATAAACCATACTGCAAACTGATTCCTATTTAACAAAATCAGGATTTCTATGTCTAACAGCCCTATTATGGCTATCAAATATCAATTATTTGATAACTGATAACTTTTATCAATTCATTGATAATTTGGTATTATGAGTATCAATTGATAATTTTTCACCCATTGTGAATACTTATCAAAATCCAATTGTGCATAGCCTTTCATTTGACATTTGACGTTCCTTATTTGTATAAGTTTCTGCGTTTTGGTCTTATAAACATAATAAAGTTGGTTGTATTTAAGTTGTTTTTATTTAATACAATTCGTTGTTTTCTTCGTAATAATATTCTGTTTATTTAGGAGTAGAATAGTAAGCACCAGAAGACAAATTGAAAGGCTGATAAAACTGATAGAGGAAAATCGACACGTTGCAAAGGAAATAAGCCAGTATTTACCAAGAAATGGGAGGACATTACTCTGGAACTAAATAGCTTAGGGCCTCCACAAGGGGACTAAAATAAGTAGCAAAGAGTGAGCGTTTTAATTTGGCTAATTTTGATTCATTAATTTATTATTTGTTCAGTGGGTCTGAAGCATCTCTGCGTATGTTGGCTTGCACGATAACACTTCCTCCCTCATCACAATTGCCTTCAAAAAACATTTCTACTTAAGACATTTTGTTCTTCAATTTGTATTTTCAGTAAAAGCTACCAAAAAACTTATAATAATTGTATTTAAATTGGAATTGTTTACGACCTGTGAATTTTTGATACATTTGTCAACGAAGAATTTGTGGCTGATAGAATATTTGATGGATATCAATGTGTTTGACAGCCGTAATACCAACTTTATCAGTAAAACTATTCACAATAGATCTTACAATTCACAGTTTATCAAAAATATTGATAATTGATCACCATAATACCGATTCATCAATTTTGTTGATAATTATCAAATATTATCAAATATCGTGTTGATATTTGATAACCATAATAGTGCTGTAATTTTTAATAGTGCAAATTAGTTTTTATGTTAAAAGGATTAAAACTTAAATGGAAACAAAAAAAAATGCACGGAAAAAATCAAGAAACATAAATCCAGAGAAAATGAACGAAATGAAAAATGTAGACCATCAGAAAATAATTTAATTTAAAGGCTCTAGCAAACCATCCTGAAACATATGATCTGCAGGGTGAAGCATTCACAATGATTACAAAAATGACAAAAACAATGCTAACAGAAACTGTTGTCGGCGAATGTTTCGCGCCGCTTTTGCGTTGGTTTGGGATAGCCTTAAATGTTTGATTCATTATAGTAGGTACTGATGCATAAAAGTAAAGGAAAAGCATAAAGAAATATTTCTTAATGCTGAAATTGCGCTAGTGGAATCATCTAGATATAGGTATAATGCGTTTGTACTTCTGTACAAAAGTAGTTTTAAGTAGTGATGGGCGCATTCGAATGATTTAATCGATTATAATCTCTTCATGCAACATCTCGAGATATCTCGATTCCTTTTCACCCAAATCAATCACCCAAATCATTCGAATGATTTTCCATACCCATTCTACCTAGAATTACCAACGTATAAATTTAATGTTATAAATAATTGTAATAGCAGTGCGACAACGAGAAGTCAAATACACATAATTGAGAAATTGAGTGTTGATTGTGCTGTTCGTTTTTGTATAAATGAATTCAACGCGTATTAATCGTAACCGTAAGTCGTACACAGACACAGCCATTGAGTGTGTTCTGTCTGCATCTGTATTATTTCATTTATGTTTCTCTTTGTTGTCTTTCATTCTTATTTCTTTTCTCGGCTAATGGATCTCGAGCCTCCTCTCACTGCAGTGAATGTTCTGTTGAGTCGAGTGGTTGAATACACGTACACAAGTTCTGGAATATATTCAATCACTCGAGATATAGGTATATAGTGTATCTAAGATTTTTGTTTCTATGGAGTGGACTGACCGAATGAAAATGAAAGAATCGAATGAATTCTTTTCTTCATTTTGTATGAATGAACAAAAGAAACGAGTGGTTTTATAGAATTGGCTGTGGTCATGTTGGATTTTGGCATTTGTTAAGTCCCGATCTACATTGCCCGATATTTCCACGAAGATTTTTCCAGAAATCGTGTGAAATGTACACACAGAACGATTTTTTCCATGAGATTTTTTCCTTGTCTTCTTCATTTTTTTATTTCTGTGCTCTTCATTTTGCATTGATATTTACTCACACCATAAACCCAATGGCACACTGACACCGAACACACACAAAAAACTGGAAAGAGGGCGAAAGAGAACATAAACAGACTGGAAAAATCGTTCGAGTTTTGTGGTACAAACGATTTGATCCCTACCCCTCACTTTTCACTCCCTTCACCTACGAATAAAAGATCGGCACTGGAAAAATCGTTCAATATAGACCGGGACTAAGCATATTTTTGAATATTTTTTCACTCTTTATTTTATGTTACCGTTATGTTTACTAATATTTTGGATTGTTTTTGCACGTGGATTTCATGTTTTTGACTGGAAACATTCGTTGCGGCGAAGAAACATTCGTCAGTCAAAATTAATTCATATGTTTCTCCGCCGCGTGGGTGTGGGCACTCTCATATATCACCATGTAAATAAATTTTGACATGCGAATGTTTCTTCGCCGCAACGAATGTTTCGCATTGGTTTAGGAACTGCAGCGGGACTGTATGAGCTATATCGCAATAAGCGGTAGCTGAACTTCATAAAATTACAAATTATTGTGAACTGCAGTTCCGCTGCAGTGCAGTTCCGGCTAGTGCGGTCTAACCTTTAAAATAAATGAAATGCCAAAACTAAATCAAACAGAACTCACCTGCGAACTTTGGTTTTATTTCGTCTCTCCTTCTGACGAATCCACCAAATGTCACTTTTTGAGGCAAACCACACAAACAATTCGCCCGAGAAACCATCAAAGTTTTTGTTCGCTTTCTCGCCACTACTAGATTCAAAATGGCCGTTCGTCTCGTGAATTTTTTTTCTCTCTAAAGCGTCTGTGTTTCAAATTTATCAATAATACAGAAAAACTACAATTTTTGCAAAAATTATTGTACACATTTATCCACAAAACTTTAATACATGTAATGATAATAAAATGTGACATGAAATCGGTGTGGTTTTAAATGAATTTTGCAATTGATTCTCCTTTTTTTTCGTTTAATTTTTTTTCTCATTTTTAATTTCCATGGTTTAATGGATTTTTCTTCGGGGGTAAAACGACGAGTTTGTGAGAAAATCGAAGAAAAAGAAAATAAAACAAACCATATTTTTTTCGCAAGTGAAAGTTTTTTTGTGAAACTATTATTAATGAAATTTTAAAAAAGTTTTTTCCCAAATACCAAAAAAACAAATACATGCCTTATTCATGTATGTATGTATATGAAGTTTGAAAAGAAAAGAAAAAATACTTAGCAAACAAAAAAAAAATTGTTCACGAAAATTCCTTCGCTATGAACTCGGCCATGGAATTGGATGATTTGGACAATATCACCAAAAATGACTTTCTTCCGCTGATGCCAAACATCAAACAGGAACTTCTTGAAGCCAACGAACCTCCTAGTACTGGTACAACAACTGGCAATCCATGCGATAGTGCAGAGAAGCGGGTGAGTTATTTTCCTTTCAGAATTGAAAAATTTGTTTGAAATTTTTACTTGCGGCATGTTTGTTGGTTGAGGGTTGTAGCGCATAGTTATTCGTTTGTTGGGCCACTTATTTAGTGCTGCAATTTATAATAGAAAACTACGAACACTAAAACTGGGCGGTGGATAACGAAAATTGAAAAGTGAACTACTATTATTATTTTGGTGTAGGTACCTACTTAGATGGATTCCGTTTTGGGTTCAAATGAACAAAGAAAGCAAAGGTATTTATTTCTTATTTATTTAGAAGACTGGATAAATTTAAAACTACTTTTATGTGATGTGGAACTGTGGAACTGATAATCCCTTCATCACAGTAAAGAAAACTCCAAGTTGAGTGAGTGAAACTGCTAGAACTTATTACAAAATCTCTTCACTAACTTTATACGGTCTGAACTCTGAAATATCTCCAGTCAAAAATGGAATTGTGTTAAGCATCTATCCTAGAAGCATTGTGAAAAAAATTGCACCAGGTGCTGATTATGCAAGTAATTTGACAAAGATTGTCTTATAATTATTTTTTTTTTTTTTTCAAAAGTTGATCCTTCCCTGTTTCTTCCATTCTTCGTTTTTCCTATTTAGTTTGAAATAGGTACCTATGAAATAGGTTTAAATTTTATGTGGGCTTTAGGTCTTTTTTGTTTCAAATATTTTAATCAGACGACGTTTCAGACGTGGTTACGTTTTCCTTCAGGTCTTATATTTATTCCTATTAAAATAATATCAAAGATTTAATCCTCTTTAAGTTATATTTTGGCTTTTTTAAAAATTCAATTATAATTCTTTTAATGTTATTAATGTCTTAAAAAATATTAAAATATTTAAAACAAAAAATACCTATAGCCCACCGAAAATTTAAACATTTTAAGAAAGGTCACGAAGAAAGAATAATTATTTCTATGAAATAGGTACCTACATATGTATCTTCTAGTTTGGTTTGACTGGCGGAAATTAATACATAGAAATCTATAGCTACGACGTATGTACATATTTAAGTATCTTCATCTAGCTATCAAGTTGCTTAAGGTCACGCAACTGTGCATGGGTATACCTATAGCAATAATAACGTTGTTATTTAAAATCACGCAACTTGGAGACGATTGTATTTCATAAATTAAAATGAAACATTACCTACTCTTAGATTTTGTTTGTCTTTAGTTAAGTATTACACCAACAACAATTTAAAGCTAAGTACCTACCTAAATTAAAAGCTAAACATCCTGTGTTGAAATTTCTGTAAAATATTAAAACACAAAAAAAGGAAAATTGAATTATCGCAAAATATTAGTCTCACCATTGTTCCTACTTAACTAAATAAATAAAATCGGGTGGCACAACGGCTCATGAAGAACCAGGGCCAAGTGACTAACAACTCGCAACCATTCATGTGTGCGCCTGTCGACAGGAATGAAAGGGACCTAAAATTTTATGTCGAATCCGAACGGCTAGACGAGAAGCACTTAAAACTTAACTACTTCCAAAAAAATTCGAATTTATGATAAGTAGGTAGGTATTGGTTTCTAATAGTACAGGAAGCGACCGTAGGTTTACCTTTCTGATCACGGTTTCAGAAAAGAATGATGCCAATTCATAGATTTAGTCTTAACATTAACATAACCGCTGGTCGGACAAGGTTTTTCAGGTGGCAATGAGTAGAAAACGCACTTTTTCGGTTGCATTTTTAGCTTAGGATACCTAAACCATGATGCATTCTTATAAATGGGGTATCAAATGAAAGCTTAGACTGCTCTCTTTACAAAACCAGTGGTCGGACAGACTTTTGTTGGTTGTTGTGGCAAGTCCGACCAATTTTGTGGACAACTATGCTAAACTATTTTATATAGCCTAGAAAAAAGCTTTTACAACTTAAATGCATTTTAAATGCAAAGGTTACAAAAAATAGGTCGGACTCGCCGCAACAACCAACAAAAGTTTGTCCAACCACTGGTTTTGTAAAGAGGGCAGTCTAAGCATTCATTTGATACCCCATTTATATGTGTACCCCGCTTTAGTAACGTTCGACTTTTCACAACTTTTATTGCATTGTAATACCTACATAGAATGAAAAGATTCCGTGATTTTCGTTATTTATTCTGTTATCAATTAACACCGTTGCTTAAAACGACCACATCGTGAGATTAATATTTTCTATAAGTACTTGTTTTAAACACGAAACAATCATAAAAATAAAGCAACATGCCTTGCGATCGCGTTATTTGAATCGTAACACCGTGCAAAGGGAAACAATGGTGTTGTTCAGTGACAGAAAGTAAGATCAAAACAGAAAAGCACATATTTTTGAGAAATATCAGAACAACATCTAACAGAAAATGTTGTTCTACAGAGAAAGCAAGTACAGAAAATCTTATTCTAAGCTTTTCCAAATATTTGGAACCAAGTCCTTGGACGGCAATCAGAAAAAAATGGAAACAAAAATTTGTTCAGCAAAAAGTTAGACTTTTCTGTTCTATACTGTTTTGAACAGTGTCGTTGAACAAGAATTATAATTTTTTAAAGCAAACGGAAGCTTATACAGGTTATACATAAGATGCGAAATTTTCATTTTTAGTCAAACATTAACTCTAAATGGTTCTATAGATAGGGACCTAAGATTTTTATAAATAAAACAAATTCCTTGAGATTGAAAAAAAATTATTCAAAAACTTCCTATTCACTAATATCTGAGATATGTTTTAAGATAAGTAAAATCTGTCATTTTCATAAATGCTTACCAAATTTGTTGCGTTCTAAGAATATTTTAGGTGAAAATGATTTAAGTTTTATAGAAATTTTGAAGTATTCAGAAATAGAGTAGGTATTACATATGTTTGTACATACATAAATGTACGTACAAATATTAATAAAGTGCGATAAAGAGTACCTAATATATTAGTACAAGAGCCGACAGCAAATTTTGGGAGTTGATGTACATATAACCAAAATCTGAGTATGCGGGTTTAAAGGATCATAATTTGTGATATCGAAATCAAAAGTCGGGCAGGTTTTTGTCTCAGCCTTTGGTGGGGGCGGGGTATTGAAAATAGAGATTTTCTAAATTTCTTTTTAAGGGTTTTATCATTTCAATTTTTTTTTTTTAAACATATGATGCTCTGTCATTTTCCCTAAGTTCAAAGATCTTAATCTCAAGATATAAGCATTTACAGCGAACCTTAATCGTTTTTTCTTGGAGACTTTGTTTTGTTGATTTTTTGAGTTTCAAAAATCTCCAAGAAAAAACGGATGAGGTTCAATTAAAAACCTTATATCTTGAGTTCTATTGGTCGGATCACAAAGATTAAGGTCTTTGGACTTAGGGAAAATGACAGAGCATCATAATGTATTTTAAAAAAAAATAATTGAAAGGATAATACCCCCGATCAGAAATTTGTAAAATCTCTATTTTCAACATCCCGCCCCCGCTAAAGGCTGGGAAAAAAACCTGCCAGACTTTTGATTTCGATATCACAAAATATACCCCTTTAAACCTTCATACTCAGATTTTGGTTATACATCCACTCCCAAAAGAAAGCCAAAAAAACATAAATGAAGTGATATGTTAAGGGAAAAAAAAATAATAGTGCTCACGAAATGTCGAATGTGTTAAACTCTTTTTTTGTTAATAGTATCGAGGATATAAGGCGTAATATTCCAAAAAAAATCCTACGTCAATACAATACGGGATTATTATTATTTAGATTTTAAATTCAAAGAAATAAATTTAAGTGACCTTCAAAGTGTGTTAAAGTCAATGAATAATAAAAAAGATATAAACGGAATCAATGTTAAAATGTTTTTTGATGCCTTTGATGTATGTGGTGATATGTTGCTTAAAATTGTTAATTTATCTTTATCAAGTGCTACGTTTCCAAATTGCTGTAAAGAGTCCCTAATTGTTCCCATTCAAAAAGTAAAAAACTCTAAAAAAGTAGAAGATTTCAGACCGGTTAATATGATGACGCTTGAAAGCAAAGTTATTGAAAAGATTGTATATAATCAGCTGCAAAACTATTTAGAATCCTTCAATTTGATATCATGTCATCAATCTGGTTTTAGAAAAAATCATAATTGCGAGTCCCTTCTGAATCTAGTCATTACTAAGTGGAAAATTGACTTTCATGACAAAAAAGTGATAGTGGCTGTATTTTTAGACTTAAAGCGAGCTTTCGAAACTGTGGCCAATTTAATTTTAATAGATAAACTAAAAATGTATGGTGTAAGAAACACAGAACTTAAATGGTTCAAATCATATCTTGAAAATAGAACACAAAAGACTAAAATTAATGATGATGTTTCAAACGCTGTATCTGGGCTTCATGGTGTCCCACAAGGATCTCTACTTGGTGTATTGCTGTTTTTGGTGTATATCAATGATATGGAGAATGCTGTTCGTTTTTTTTAAATTGTGCTGTTTGCTGATGATGCTTTATTATTTATATCTGGTAATACTGTTGATGAATGCATTGATAAAATTAATTCAGATTTGAAAAGTTTACAAGAATGGTTTGACAGTAACATGTTAAAATTAAATATAGATAAAACAAAAGCTATGATATTAAATGGATATTCAAATAGAAACATTAACGTTAACAATCAAAATATTGAAAAAGTAAGTGAAATCAAATATTTAGGTGTTGTAATTGATGAAAAGTTAAATCTTAATGCACATGTTAATTATGTATGTAAAAAAATTTCAAAGAAAATTTACTTTTTTAGTAGAATAAGGATAAATATGTCTAAAACCACTTCAATTAAAGTATATAATACCATGATTCAACCACACTTTGAATATTGTTCAAGTATTTTGTTTATGTGCAATAATCTCATGATGAATAGGTTACAAAAACTTCAAAATAGGGCAATGAGAATAATTTTAATGTGCAATGGATTTACTCCAATAAGAGAAATGTTGTTGAAATTGTCTTGGATGAGTGTAAACCAAAGAATTATGTATAATGGTATTGTATTTGTGTTTAAAATTAAAAAATATGGTTCTCCATAGAGGATTAGATATTTATAATAATTTACCAAATGATTTAAAAATTGAAAGAAATTTAGCGAAATTCAAAAAAATTTAATTGATTATGTTAAAAATAGATTTATTTAATATAGAATTAATGTAAAACTTTTGTAAAGAATTTTCAAATGGCAAAACATTTGCCAAATAAATGAAATAAAAAAAAAAATTTGCTGTCGGCTCTTACACTATATGTATGTACTTCTTATCAGAAGAACGAAAGTGTATTTTTGAATTGCCTTCTTCCCTTATTAGTATCTGATCAGAAACAAATGTTATCCAAATTAACAATAAATCATACTTTGCCTTTCCAACGAGTTACTCTGATTTCTTGTGTTTTGTGATTTAATGGGGCAAGATTTAAAAAAATATTTCTTTATGAAAGAAACTAGTATCAAAATCAAGATATAATCCTCATTAAAATTTTCACATCAATCCTCAGAATTTATCAGCAAATCTCAGACTAGATTTTCCAGCAATGCAACAACATTTTCAGAAAACAAATGGTCTTTAAACTAATAAACCAAGAGCCCACAGCAAATTTTGGGAGTGGATTGATAACCAAAATATGAGTATGAGGGTTTGTAGGTGCATACATCGCGGTATAAAAAACAACAAACAAAAAAAACAACAAAACCGTCTGGCATGTTTCTTTTTCAGCCTTTGGTGGGGGTGGGAGTTTGAAAAAAGCGATTTCCAGTTCATTTTGTGAGTGGTATTACCACTTCAATAAATTTAAAAATATAAATACCGTGGATGCTCTGTAATTTTCTTTAAGTCAAAACGTCATAATCTTGGCAATCCGACCAATAGAACTCAAAATATAAGCTTTTTAAGAGTACCTTATCGTCTTTTTCTTGGAGAATTATAAAACACAAAAAATCAACAAAACAAAGTCTCAAAAAAAATCGATAAAGGTTCGCTTAAAAAACCTAATATCTTGAGTTCTATTGGTCGGATTTCCAAAATTATGAAGTTTGGACTTAAAGAAAATGAAAGAGCATCACATAATACATTTTTTTAATTTATTGAAGTGGCTATTTTCAAACCCCCAACACCGCCAAAGGCTGAAAAAGAAACCTGCCAGACGGTTGTTTTTGATACCGCGATGGCGCGATATATGCACCTACAAACCCTCATACCCATATTTTGGTTATCAATCCACTCCCAAAATTTGCTGTGGGTTCTTGGTCTACAACCCTTCTCAATATCTTAGGGAGATTTTAAGAGTTAATTAATTAAAAGCAAAAACATTCATAGCTCTCATAGGTACGAGACAGGCGAGTTAAAGCTGGAAATATCTTTGAAACTATTTTCTATAGTAATAGCTAGAGTTTTGGAAGATATGTATGTATGTATAAAAAAGTAAGATATGGCTAACATGAAACAGTTTAGAAGTAAAAGTTCAATGACAGAAAAATATGGACGTAGATACATAATAAAAATTTATTTATTAAGTCATGTACCCAGTTAAGATTTCAGTTTTATAAGAATTCTGATTAAAATGCAAAGTTTCTTACATTTGTTGTCAAACAGTGGAAATCCACATTAGATTTTTTCTGAAAAAACGTATTTTAGTATCTGGTAATGCTTCCTTGTAAACATTGACGGAGGAAATCTCATTATAATTCGAAATGAGGTAAGTGTGGTGAAATAAAGACTTTACAAAAACGGTTAAATGAAGAGTATAAGTTGTTTTCTCTTAAAAGATATTGCACCAGTCATTAATTTCAAATAATTTTCCTTGCGTTTAACCGAAGGCACAATACTAGAATAATTTTCTATTGAATACAATTGTGGTTTAAAAAATAATTATTTAGAAAGACTCTCCCTATGTATTTTGTTTTCTTAAACCACAGCAAAATTAAGCATATTTAGGTAGGTACTCATTTTATTTTACTCGAAAAGCAATTAAAAACTTTTAACAAAGCATTATGGTCAACAAATAGATACATGAATTTTTCCCTAACCAAAAATCCCTAACCACTTGATTGACGTTCGTGTGGTTCATAATTTTAGTACATAGGCATATTTTTTTTTAACATCTACATATTATGTACAATGTACATACATAGGTACATAGACAAAAAGCCAAACAAAGCAAATTAGAATTAATCTTTAAAAGCAATTCATTCATTTGAATTGCAACTAAGCCTAACCTCTGTGCGACTTTTTGTAATCGGAATTCATTTCAACTAGTGTACCTACCAAGCCTAGGTATTCATAATGCACTTTTTAGGTGCATTATTTATTTACTAAATTTTAGTAGATAAAGTTAATATTTTGTATGCCGAAAATTTAAGTTTGGGAAGGACATGAGGATTTGACTAAAACGTTTTTGATTGGGTATGCAAACTACGTTCGATTTAAACATACATGCTTTCAATTTTAATTTCATATTTTGCATATTCCTAGAAAGTATTTCCAGATTAACATGGTTGTTCTAGTTTTCTCCTAATTTTGCCATCGGTAAAGCTCGGAAAATTAAATAATATTTCATCACAATAATGGCAATTTCTATTGCCATAAAAAATTTTTATCTCGGAGATAACATTTAATCTTAGATAACTCATGGAATTTATCAATATTGTTTCAGATGATTTCGCAAACGATAAATTTATATTAAATTTCGATAAGATAAAAAGGGGTCAATAAAACATTTTTTAAGCAGACAAATTCATGTTATGTATACCAGTATACCTATTTACATAAGAGTAAAATAAATTACACTTATATTTATTTTAAACAATAAGGTACCTAACAAATTCAGCTAAAAAAAAAGGATAATGAAAATAAATTACATTAATTAAAAAAAATCGTCCCCTTTTTTATCACTGTCGTGATCTTTCCACTTATGCAATTAATTTATTACAAATGTCCATAATTATACTTTCCTAAATACGTTACTGAAGTTTTATACATATCTAATTTATTATTATTGTTATAATTTATTAACACATAATTCAAATTATAATGCTAACATGAAAAAAACGAGCACAAGTTACTAGGACTTTCGGCTCTGAGATAAACTTAGATCTAATAAGGAAATTATTTAATTCATACACAGCTGTATAATTCAAAGCTGTTAATAGGTATATGATAATTATGATAGCAAATATTGTATGTATTGTATACATTTTCATTGATTTTTAAAATTTTGCTGAACACAGATTCCTTGGAATTTGGTTTTATTTAGTACTAACACTCTTTTGATGTTTTTATTAATTGAAAATTATAAAAATACTAGCTGACCCGGTGAACTTCGTTACGCCTAAATTCATTTATGTAAAGAGAATAATAATTCCGAGCATGATATACAATGATGTTTCATGTAATTCTGTCAATTGAAATTCTTTATTCTAAAGTTTTAATAAATACAATAAAATAACTAAATGAACAATGTCAATGTGTTTCAATAAAACCAAAATGATTGGCGTGTCGGCCAACCTTCCGCTTCTTTACTGAAGAGCTTTAATGGTAAAAAACATTTTTCGTGTTATATTCAGGCGCGTACACGTACAAAGCGGTAGGTTTGCCGATACGTGAGCACGCCACATACAACTGACCATGTAAGAAACATGGGAATTCAAGATTGATGCCACAAACATCCAGCGATTGTCCTAACGACTTATTGATTGTCATAGCACTGGAAATTGAAGACGGTACGAATGGCAAATCGTTCGGAATAAGCGGAATCCGTGGAATGAGAACATCTTCGCCTTTGAATTTTCCCCTCAACATCGTGTCTTGAATATAAGATTTGATTTGATGCACTTCACAATCAAACGGGTTCCGTTACAAAGTTTTGTTGCATTGAGGTTGCGCAGCAAAATTATAACTGAGCCGACTTTCAATTTTTAATTGTGTGGTGAAAAGCCTAGAACATCCAAAGAATTCAAGAATTCCGTGGGATAGTTGGTGGCTTTGGCTTTGTTTTCATCCATCACGGAGTCCACGCATTTGAATAAATTAACTCACCGACGATTTGATTTTAAACGACCAAATTCAAATGATCGACATTCTTGTTTTTCGCAATCAAAATCGCGCGTGAACCCAGCCAATCATGGTTAACATAATTTTGAGTGAAATTCGGAACAAAATTCGCGATGAGCTCTTCCGGCGTTGTTGTAAAGTAGCAAAAATTCGATGGAAATTCAATAAGGCCGGTAATTAAGTCCACTGGTATCACGCCATTGCCCATCGCCAATAAATTGACTGGAGAAATCTTCAGCGAACTGCTCATTTTGTAAAGCGACTCGCATGGTTGTTTTCAATTGTAATTTCTCCACGTATTGCAATAAAGCCGATGCTGTCAGGCCCTTCCTGGGGCCAATACGAATTTATCAAGCCCTTAATCGTCAGAATCCAAATAACCGTTCTCGAGTTATGCACTAAAAACCGGATGTTCCCGGATGTTAATTTTTTTTTGGAAAGTTTAGTGGATTTTCTTCCAGTTTTCTATGCCCTTCCTTGAACTTATACGAATTTGTCAAGCCCTAAATCGTAAAAATCGAAGTAACCGTTCTCGAGATATGCTTTAAAAACTGGATGTTCCCTGTTTTCCAATTTTCATGGAAATTTTCCAGGATTTTCCTCCAGTGTGTTATGTCCTTTCTTGTGCCAATACGAATTCATCAAGCCCTTAATCGTGAAAATCAAAGGCACCGATCTAGAGATATGCATTAAAAAGAGGATGATCTCTGATTTCCAATTCTCCCGGAAATTTTTCGGGATTTTTCTACAGTGTCCTATGTCCTTCCTTGGGTCAATACAAATTCATCAAGCCTAAAATCGTGAAAATCGAACGATCCGTTCTCGAGTTATGCGCGCACACACGGACGACATTTCTCTTTTATATATATAGATTTTATGTAAATATAAATAAATAAAAAAGACTTCCAATTTTGCTTTACTCTACGTATAAATACATGATTTTGTATATTCCCTTTTACTGTTACATTCATTCGCGTTTGATTGCGAATTTCAAGTATTTAAACCTTATTATCATTATACAAATTTTCTTTAATTTTACATATTGGATTTGAAATTGATTGTTCTAAAATTGAACCTGAAACCTTACAACGTCACCATCCTATTTCAGATGTTTAATGTTTCACTTATTATTTGTAATAACAAATGTTCTTGCAAGGATTCTTTTCCTTTTATAAAATCTCCGAATTTGTAGTTAGTAAAATAGACATAGAGTATAATATTTTTGAAACAAAGTCATTCATTCTTTTTACGAGCAATAATGTTACCGATAAAATTTAATGAGAAGCTATATAAAGTTGAAAGAAGTATTTGTTTTCAAGAGAAAGCTTTTATGTGCATATTTTCGTATAGCAGGTAGGTAAGTAGCTATGTATGTCGAATGCAGTTTTAATCATAAAAAGGTTTAATTGCACGACAGTAAAATTTTATTAAGCGATTTCGTTTATGTTGTGAAGGAAATGGATAAGTATATGTATTTTTTTATTTTATGTATTTTGTAAAATACAGTGGTATTAAAAAAGAGACATTTTAAATATTAGTTATATCTAGATATTTTAAAAGAACAAAATTGTATATCGATATTTTTGTATTTCAAACATGAGATAAGATATAATCCAATTTGAAAAAAAAGCAACCTATGTCAAGTACATACCTAAATACAATTTCAGCACCCTTAATTTCTAATAGTCTAAGAGCCAGCAGCAGATTTTGGTCGTGAAAGGAAACCAAAAGATATGAACAGTATACGTAGTCCTGGTGAGGGTGATAACGAATACGTTCGTCTGCCAGCATGTAGTGGCCCTGGCCTCGATACCACGTAAAAGTGCATCAAAAGTACAACTTTTCTGAAAATTGAAATCGGGTGGGAAACCATTTTAAATGTAATACAACTTGACGCCATGAACTCCCTGATTACAAAACTGGTTTCGACAGACGTATAGGTGGCCCCAAAATCCAGACAGACGTCCCCGAAAACGCGTTTTTAGGCTTTTGGGAAACCACCTGAAATTGATCACAACTCTAAGCATGGACTCCCTGAGTGTGAATATGTACGTGACAGACGTCTAAGTGGCCCCGAAACCACCGACAGACGTCCCTAAAAAACGCGTTTTTTTTGGCGTTTTTTGTCAAAAAGGAAACCACTTCAAATGTATCACAAACGAAAGATCTTGATCTCCTGAGTGCGAATATGTACATGACAGACGTCTAAGTGGCCCCTAAACCCCCGACAGACGCGATTAAAGTCGCGGATTTTTTATAGAAATTTTATGATACTTGATGTATGCTACCAAAATGTATCGCAATCGGAAGTTCTTGACTACCAGATTATTAATGTATAAAAAAAAGGAGTTTATAGTGTCACCCAACAGCTGTAAAATCGCGAAATAGATCGCGGATTTTTTCTTTTATTTTTTTAGTAAGAGGATTTTGAGGAAAACCACTTGAAAACCACTAGCTGAAAAAGAAATTTTGAAGGAAACACGTTTTAAACACACCAAACCATTCAAATAAGCGATATAAGAAAGCTATGTCGTAGCGAGCTTACTACAATTATGACAACGTCAACTGATTGTGAGTGCAATTTCACATTTCATAAAGAAAAAAATATGTATAAGCCACTTATATCGTTTATTTGAATGGTTTGGTATGTTAAAAACGCGTTTCCTTCAAAATTTCTTTTTCAGCTAGTCAAAACCTTTTAATTAGGTAAATTGAAAGAAAAAACAATAATAATATTTGAAGGCCAGTTATTTCGTGGATTTCAATAGTTTGGCGTAACTCAAAACGTCTGCCAGTTAAAATTTCCGACTCAGGGAGTCAAGCCCTATAAATTGAGATGAATTTCAAGAGATTTGTATTGATAATCTAATTGATAAACTAGTAATAACATCCGCGACTTTTATCGAGCTTTCCAGCAGGAAACACGTTTTAAACACACCAAACCATTCAAATAAGCGATATAAGAAAGCTATGTCGTAGCGAGCTTACTACAATTATGACAACGTCAACTGATTGTGAGTGCAATTTCACATTTCATAAAGAAAAAAATATGTATAAGCCACTTATATCGTTTATTTGAATGGTTTGGTATGTTAAAAACGCGTTTCCTTCAAAATTTCTTTTTCAGCTAGTCAAAACCTTTTAATTAGGTAAATTGAAAGAAAAAACAATAATAATATTTGAAGGCCAGTTATTTCGTGGATTTCAATAGTTTGGCGTAACTCAAAACGTCTGCCAGTTAAAATTTCCGACTCAGGGAGTCAAGCCCTATAAATTGAGATGAATTTCAAGAGATTTGTATTGATAATCTAATTGATAAACTAGTAATAACATCCGCGACTTTTATCGAGCTTTCCAGCAGTATGGCGTAACTCAAAACATCTGTCAGTTACATTTTGCAACTCAGGGAATCAAGCCCTTTAAATTGAGATGTTTTTCAAGATATTTGTATCTTTAATCTTTTTGATAAACTACGCCTGTAACTTATAAAATCACTTTCTTGAGTCAGAACCTTTTAAATGGTAAACATGTGGAGAAGCTACCACTAATATACAATAAAAAAAAACAAATAATAACATCCGCGATTTATATCGCGGCTGTCAGTTGTTTGGGGCCACTCAAGACCTTTTGATTGGGATACATTTCAAGTGGTTTCCCTCAAAATCCTCTTACTAAAAAATAAAAGAAAAAATCCGCGATTTATTTCGCGACTTTTTAGCTGTTGGGTGACACTATAAACTCCTTTTTTGTATACATTAATACTCTGGTAGTTTATACTTTTGTAGTAGCCCGTAGCGTAATGGTTAGTGCGTTCGACTGTCACGCTGGAGGTCTGGGTTCGCTTCCCAGCCTCGTCCACCTAAAAACTAAAAAGTTTTTTTTTCAGGGCTACTACCTCTTGCGAGGAATTGACAAATCCTCCAAGACTATCACTTGTCACGAATAAGTGCTTCTCGTCTAGCCGTTCGGACTCGGCATACAATTGTAGGTCCCTTCCATTCCTGTCGACAGGCGCACACAGGAATGGTTGCGAGTTGTTAGTCACTAGGCCCTCGTTCTTTATGAGCCGTTGTGCCACCCAATTTATTTTCTTTACTCTGGTAGTCAAGACCTTCCGATTGCGATACATTTTGGTAACATACATCAATTATCTAAAAATTTCAATAAAAAAACCGCGAAAAAACGCCAAAACGCGTTTTCAGGGACGTCTGTCGGTGGTTTTGGGGCCACTTAGACGTCTGTCACGTACATATTCACACTCAGGGAGTATATGGCTAAAAGTTGTGATCAATTTTAGGTGGTTTCCCAAAAGCCTAAAAACGTGAAAAAAACGCGTTTCCGGGGACGTCTGTCTGGGTTTTAGGGCCACCTACACGTCTGTCGAAACAAGTTTTGTAATCAGGGAGTTCATGGCGTCAGGTTGTATTACATTTGAAATGGTTTCCCACCCGATTTCAATTTAAAAATAAAATTAAAAATAAAACAGAAATCAATTCTTAAGCTGTTATTTATTTGTCCTTCGTTTTAAAGATTAAAGAGACCGGCTTTGGGAGAGTTGTTCAGTCCTTTGTAAAAAAAAGCAGCTAAAGGTAGGTATATGTGAAAACCAAAGTAATCACGGTGTTTTTTGTGATACAAAATATCATAGCATATACAAAAAAAACTCATTCAGAAGAAGTATTCATGTGTTCAAATGTACATTGAAGAGTATGCATTGAACTTCTAATTCAACAAAAAAGCTTTTTAATTTATTGGGATAATTGACTAAAAAATAGACATCCAAAATAATATGAACAATTATAGCTTACTTACTTATTATGATAAAAATGTGTTTCGGGTTTATATAGCCCGTATAACTTTACATTTTTGTCTTTATTGAAAAACTGTCAATAAAATAGCAGATTACAAAAGACGAATTGAAAATACACCAAAAGAAAAGTTAGTTCTGAAGATACACAAAACAACAACACAATTTTGTCTAAACACAAAAAGAATATTTTAGTTGAGCATTACTGATCGCATACATGTTTCCTATATGTTCAAGAATCAGTGAATTATTACAATTTATGTGTCATACAATTTGTAAGTGAATTTCTTCGGTCCAGTTTTTCAGTGGTGAGTTAAACCAGAGTTAGTTAACTGTGGAATTAGATGTGTCTATAGTTACGTCAAGAAGCATTTTTTAAGTGGAGGATAGAAAGGTTAAAACTCGGATGAAAAAATATCAAAAGCATTTGTTGAGTTAAGCCATAGTTAATAAATCACCATATTTGATGAGTTAACTGGGGTTTAACTTTAACCCATACTAAAAAACTGGCCCTTAGAGGCGTTTGTCAAGGCATACAAAAGTTGAAGTCAAATTGCCTCAATAAAAGAGAAAAAAGTTTATTTGATGCACGCTAGCATAGACGTATACAAATACTAGGTTTGTTTAATGAAACATAACTAGAATAGAACAGGACACAGCAGCACAAATTGTCAGAACAAGTTAGAACAAAAAAGTGCAGTACATTTGGTGCACAGTTTCCGATCAGCTTTGAAGGAGTGCAAAATTGAATTGAATTTGGTTGGAATAAATTAAGAATTTTTATTTTTTTTTAAAGATTAGAAAATTCAGATATTTCCGACATTTTTATACGCGGACTATTGAAAGAGTGCAAAATTTAAAACTTTTTTTTTCATGCTCAAAGAAATCAATCAGCTGTTACTTGCACTCACTTGCACTCACTTGCACCACCTAAAAAGTAGGTGCAGAAAAGATTCCCCACGTTCGAGATTCTAACAGATACCGTATCCGAATCCAAAAATTTTCAGATTTATTTGTGTATTTGTTGCATCAGCTGATTTCAGCTGTTTTTTAACAAGGGATTACAACAACACGAACAAATCTAGATACCTTTGGTTACGTATCCGAACGCGGCCATTGATCTAATCTGACAAAAATCTAGAACACAAAATGACAGAATGTAAAAGACTTAAGTGCAAGGTTTTTACTCATAGAACACACAATCTTGTACTTTTCTGATTGAATCTGTTCCGAACAGATTCAATAAAAGCCGTTCCACACTACCCCACTTTGTATTAATACATGTCAAATTGAAAGTGGGAAGATTCCACGCCACTGCCAAATTTGTGGGAAAGAAATGACTTTTCATATTTTGCTTCCACACTGGCTTGTATTAATACATTACCTTAAACTAAAAAAAGTGTGATAGAATGTCGAAATTCGACCATTCTCTATATATTTCAATAGAAAAGATTCTAACCCACTGAGCAACGTACACGAATTGTTGTTGTTATGCCCTGCGAAATATCGTACACTCCACTATGACCATCCTCTTTGCATCTTGCATGCCCTGCCCAGCCCAAAGCACACTGGTGATCATATAATCGTTTCTTTCCACTCTGGTTGTGTGAGCTAAAAATCGCGTCGTTGTTGTTTTTTTGTCGGTTTTTCTTTGTGCTTGCTACCACTGCACTGCACTGACGTCTATTGGAAGGTTGGAATATTGAATTCGCCGCACAAACGAAAAGTGATGGTGGCGGGGTGAGTTGGCAAGCGCGGTCAGGGGGTGTAACAGAGAAAAACTATTGGTGTTTTCGATTGGTAAATTCAGATTTCAATCTAAAAATTGATTTATTTCGTGGCGAATCGAACGCCAATTCAAATTGATTTATTTTTGTCATTGTATTCGTGTAATTTTATGTATGTTTCATAACATCACAAAACTCGTCATCACTTGATGCACTTTCAGGAAGAAAACAATGAGCGTCATGAATTTACAATTAATTTTTAACAGCTTCCCTTTATATTTAGAACACAATACACAAATTTCATTAACCGAAATAAATTCTAACAATACAAAAAGTTTTGTAAAGTGACAACTTAAATTGTATTGGTATTAGGGTAGGAGGGGTAAATCTGCCGAAAAATCTAGATCTGCAAATTTGATTTTAAATCAAAAAATAAATCAATTTATTTGCCCATTGGAATGTAAAATCTGCGTTTTGACAGATTTAAATCAAAAATAAATTAATTTATTTTACCAATCGAAAACACCAATAGGTGTTTTTCTTTTTTAGCTCAGAAAAGAGTTCTGAACAGAGTCAGAGCATATCGAGCATGCTCTGAACATCCTCTGAACAAAGCGTGTTCTGGTTCTGAGCGCTCAGAATTATTTTTGAAACACACCTGAACACTAAGCTGTCACTTTTTTATTCAATTTCACCTATCAAATGCTTGTGTTCAGCATTCAACTCGGTCTGCTCAGTTATTTTATTCTGAGCTCATAGAGCGCGCTCTGATCAAGCTCAGAACACGTTCAGAACGAACAAAAGGCGTTTTTCTTTTTTAGTTCAGAGCAGAGCCTGAACTGTCAAACAAAAAATTGTGATTCTTTTTTACCTCTGAACGTTCAGAGCTTCAAATTTGTGTTTCTTTTTTAGTTCTGAACGTGTTCTGAGCTTGTTCAGAGCGCGTTCTATGAGCTCAGAATAAAATAACTGAGCAGACCGAGTTGAACAAGCATTTAATAGGTGAAATTAAAAAAAAGTGACAGTTTAGTGTTCAGGTGTGTTTCAAAAATAATTCTGAGCGCTCAGAACCAGAACACGCTTTGTTCAGAGGATGTTCAGAGCATGCTCGATATGCTCGGACTCTGTTCAGAACTCTTTTCTGAGCTAAAAAAGAAAAACGCCTAAAGAAACACAAATTTGAAGCTCTGAACGTTCAGAGGTAAAAAAAAAAACACAATTTTTTGTTTGACAGTTCAGGCTCTGCTCTGAACAAAAAAGGAAAAATGCCTAATATGGTGTTAAGCCTAGTATACACTTCTTTTAAACGAAACAAAAAAAATTAGTGGTGAGAATTTTTTTTTTTTTAACATTTGGGGTGAAACAAAAAATTCATATTCGAGAAATATTCGTGGTGAGCAGTGGTGAGTACAACATTTTTTGTCGATAAAAAAAAATTAAACGTCAAACTTTCCCATAAGAAATGCATGTAATTTTTTTTTGTTGAGGAACTCTATAATTAGCTTTAACGGCAAAATACTCGTATAAACAAAATAATTAGTTTGGCATAGAGCATATGCCCATATCTTTGACAAAAATATGTTGTCATTAAGACATTCATAAAGGTGCGGGTAGAAATCACCTTTACGGATTAATATAATGATTTGCGGCTAAACTAAGCGACTTAGTGGCTTCAAAAATACACATTCCTAATCTTGGGAGTGTCACCTTTCAATAGATGTATCGCACTATATGAAAAAGTAATTTCGCAAAATCGACATATTTCTTGCTATAAATGCGATTTTCGGCTAAACTAAATGTTCTAGCGACGTAAAAAAAGCATATTCGTAATCAAGGAAGTGCCACCTTTCAATCGATGTAGCGCATCGTATGGAAATCCAACTTTTATCTTTAAACGCTTTTTGCGGCCCTTTAAATGCGATTTTCGACTAAACTAAGTGTTCTAGCGATTTAAAAAATGCAACTAAAGCAAATTATGTGTGGACAGTTTTTTTTTTTTTTTTTATTGAAAATTTTCTTCAGCATTCATGTTTATTTCTCAGTTTTGGAAAAGAAGACGAATGTTGGTTAGCCTTATTGACAATGTTACACGCGTGTGTAGGGCCCCTTAAATAAACCAAGTTAAAGAATCAAACAGAGAAAGAGTGATGCCGATATTGGAAAGGATCTTTTCCAGAAATTATCTTTGGCTGTCAGTTATTAGAAGAAAAACAAAGAAGAATCAAGACAAACCAAATAATCGTGAAAGTAAAACAAACACAATTTTATTTATTTATTATTAATTCGATGTCAACAAATAATTTAAACGTGAACAAAACTGGTAATTTCCAATTGATATATTTCCGAAATACTATATAAATCTGGATAATAAATCACATCACATAAATTGCTCTTGTTGTTTTTTTTCGTTTTTTCCTTTGTGCTTGCTACCACTGCACTGACGTCTATTGGAAGGTCGGAATATTGAATTCGCTTCACAAACGAAAAGTTAAGGTGGCAGGGTGAGTTTACAAGTGGGTTCAGGGGGTGTAGGTGCGACAAACTATATAAACTATTGGCGTTTTTCTTTTTTAACTCTGAGCAGATCTCGAAACTGTCAAACAAAAATTCTATGTTTTTTTTTAGCTCAGACATATTAGAGCTCAAAAAATGCGTTTCTTTTTTCCATCTGAGCTAACTCAGTGCTTAATCGATTAGCTCAGAATAAAATGACCGAGCAAATCGAGCGAAATGCTGAGCGAAGCCAACTTCACTTTTTTCAGTGATTTGACAGTGATTTGAAAGAAATACAAAAAATTAAAAATGGATTCCCAGGACAGTCGCCCGTCTAAATCAGGTAAACAAAAATGTATTTTAGTAACACACCTATGAAATGACAGTCCAGTGCTCAAATGTGTTTCATAAATAAGTCTGAGGGCTCTGATCATAATCTGCTCACAGCTCTGCTCTGATCGCTCAGCCTCTGCTCAGAGGTTTATTTAGAGCCAAAAAAGAAAAACGCCATATAATTTAACAGCCTTAACGGAAAAATAGAAACAAAATAATTAATTTAACGTAGAGCGATTGTCCATATCTTTAAAAAAAAGCAAAAAAAATATAATATGTTGCCATTATGACATTCAAAAAGGTGCGGATAAAAATCACCTTTGCGTATTTATATAATGATTCCTAAAATTATTCATGTATTAACACATGTCAAATCGTGTGGGATCATACCGGAAGGGGGTCTTTATACCCCCGTTAAGATGGGAGGGGCAATTATCTAAAAAAAATGAGTTTTTGAGAAATTAATTTCTGAAAAAGAATTTTCTACTTTTTACTTAGTAGAAACAGGATCCTTGGAGAAACTTCTTTTTCAATATTTTGAGTTTGGAAATTAATTTTTCAAAAACTATCGATTAAAATAACTTTTTTAAAAAAATAAATTCAAGAATGGGTTTCTAGGAGAATATTGTGGGTCATTTTTTTAGATAATTGCTAGTCCCATCTTATCGGGGGTATAAAGACCCCCTTCCGGTATGATTGTCCTATTATTTTGGCTCAACCTACACGCTCCAGTGCTTTGATGCATTTATGTCAACCAATCTTTATTTTCCATTATACTGTTTCATAACACTACTTGTTGTATTTTTTTTTTTAGCGCTTAATTTTGAAATGCTGTATTTTAGAAACCATTCGGTATACAGAGATTGTTTTGAGCTCAAATTGGAACAAAGTAGGTTACCTTGAAATCGTAGAGCAATGTTTTTATTTAAAATAACTTCTTTAGGACTAAAAGAGAGTTCGAAAACTTAGGTTATTTGCTAGGCCAATATCCTGAACAACTTAGCTAAAAATCAGAAGTACCAGATTTGACGCATACGTGAATGTATATAGTTACTGTACTATTATGAATATGAAGGAACTTTATCATCCTTGTTGAAAAATCAATAGTATATAGTATATATCGAAGTTAGGAACATTATGAATGAGTATTATAAGTAACTAGATATATAAAAAAAAAATAAGAAAGCAACGGAAACTTTTTAATTTGGAGGTACCTTGCACGTTTTTCTTTGAAAATAAAAAAAAAACCTAAAAAGTTAAAAATGAATTGGTAGTTAGGTACAAATACCTACATTCTTTAATATAAAATCTTATGCTAGACATTCCAAAAATTATAACGATTCCTTCTAAGACGTTAATGCTTACAAAACACATGGAACTGACATAAACATAAGACAAGAAACGTGACAAAAGCACCTAAATTAAAACAATTTAAAAATAATTGCCTTCACTCTTGTCTCGATTCGACACTACTCGACTCGACATCATCTTCTAATATGGTTTCCTCTTCCATAACCTGACAACCAAGCACAAGTACTTAGTGTAAAACAACGTTGCGAAGTTTCACTTTTGCTCTTGACAGCCCCAAAAAAAAAATACCTACCTAAAACAAAACAAAAAAAAAATGAGAAAATAAACCATAGAGATAAATGTGATCATTGTGTTTTGTGTTCCCTTCGTGCTTGCTCTACATGGTCTTTCGAATCGGAACCAGAACTCAGTTGGTGGTGTCTCTCAAATGTATTCCATTATTGTAAATAGCCATCTATGTGTGATATTCTTAGCGTGTATACAATTGTTTGATCTCACTTTGGGCAAGATTGCGAACCCTATAGTAAAATAGGTTTTGATAAGACCAGAAAATTTAAATAGCTTGAAATACAATTTTTTCTTTGCACTAAGGGTGGTTCTCAGGTTTTTTTTTCATTTTTTTCGCCTATTGTTGTATTTGTCGTTTTTGCAATGATAAAGCCTTCCACACTACCCCAACAAAAGTTTTGTTTGTACGGTCCTTTCTTCGTACTTTGTTAATCGAGAAAAGCATTTTTACAATTACACGGATGACTTAAAGCACGAAAGATCCTCGCTTTTGTTCGTGACCTGTTTTTCTGTTATTTTTTTTAGTTCTTTATATACCTACAAAAGTTGTGTATACATTTATTCGTCTGTGCTTGTTTCAGGTTGAAAAAACGAGTTTTTTTTTGTTCAGCTTCGTTTGTACTTTGAAGTGAGGGTGAACATAAAACTTTATTGAAAGTTGGAGGACCTACCATAGTTGAGTGGTTATCGTGTCTTAGAGATCAGTGAATGTATTTTTTTTTTCTTTAAGGAAGCTTCACAAACAGATTTATAGAAAATAACACAATAAATAATTAATAAATTAATGTAGTTGTTATAGTCTAGGTTGTAGCGTTGAGTTTTGGAAAGGAATCTAAAACTACTTAGATTAGAGTACACATTTAATTCATAAATAATATAAAAACAACTAGACTAGTAGTAGAAAAACGTTGTGCGTACACAGGTATACCTACCTAGTACATATTCATTTTTTATTTTGCTTAAACAATCGTTTCTATTATCACTATGTATTTTTAAGAGCGTACATAAGAAATTGTTTGCACAGTATTAACTAACTATGTTAACTCAAATTCATTAAATTTTAAAATGAACAGAGGCAATTTAAAGTTCTAATTTTAGTTATTCAATTCCATGTAGAAAAATGTTTAATGCATATTTTAAAGCAATGTATACATAAATAATGCAAAACAAACTTTGTCAGTCGTCCCATTATTCAATGATAGGTACCTATTCCTTTTTGGAAACAACAGAGGACTATTTTATTATTATATTTCCTAGGGATACACATTTTCTGGGACAGGTAGGTACTTGGAAATAAAATAATCTTTTTTTAGTAAAGTAGTTCCTCTTTTGTGTATTACTTATTTTAATGCGAGTATTATTATTCTAAGCGAAGCGTCAATATTTGCATTGTGCATTAAAGTGGTTTCTTCAATATATAGGTAATGCTTGTATACAAAAGTTTGTTTATTAATTTTTTTAATGTAAATGTTTCTATAAAGTCGAAGTTTACTGCTCCCTGAGTCGCCCAATTTTTTCAGAATTTTAAGGTTACATTTACATAATTTATATTAGTTATCTAACTTCTCGTCTGAGATTTTTGGGTCATGTAGAGCGCCAAATCACCAATACTCCACCCAGCGGCTCGGCGCAATAGAAAAAGACCAAGGCTCAGGTGTCGCACGCTAGTTGAAGGGAAACTCAAAGAACATGGCATGCAAAACTAGATGCGCATGTTGTTTGCGCCTCAGGTTCACATAAGACTGTAGCGTCACTTTTTAAGCTAGTAAGTAGGTATGAATTTTTCACTGTGAAAACAGTGGTTTTGTTTCTTCTTTAAAAGATTTTTATCATTTACCTGCCAAATAACCGTTTCCAGATTGCAATTCGTGGTCAGAAGTCGTGTGGTCATCTTTGAACAACTTGTATCATATTTTGATTTGGTTTTTCCCCTAATCTTGTCACCAAATGCCTTTTTTCTTATTTCATAGCTTGAAGCAAATTTCATATATCATATGTTATATATCTTTCTGTCGGTTTTAAGCGATAACAAAATCCGACAAACGCAAAAATGACACTTAACAAAGGCACGCTGCGCACAATCTAACAATTTCTGCCGGAAACTGCGGCAGGTCACGACACGAGACGAGAATAATCTCGGTCACTTCGCTTCTCAGTAAGGTTGTCAGGAAAAATATATAAACACATTTGTACAACTCTTGTGGACGAAATAAAAAAAAACCTTTAACCAATAACAAAGAAGGATTTACTTAGGCGAAATATTCGTATGATCGGGGCATGGAATAAAGACCGTATTAAATTAGGCCGCGAATGATGTTGCGTTGTGGCTTCCAAAACTAGTTTAAAACTTGTGACCACGTGGTTAAATTTCTTCTTTCCAAAGCTTTATAAAGTAAGTAATTTACATAGGTATTATTCAAAAATTAATGTTGGAGATTTTTAATTTGGTTTTGAATTCTTCGAAAAATAGTTTTATAATGCTTTAGAAAGTAAATTTCGAAAATGATACATAAATTAGCATATAAATCGAGAACCAGACATCGGTTGATGTCGTAGAATGTCTCGTTGGATTAAGAATACTTGACGCCATAGGAATGTGTACATTTTTTGACCCCTCCCCCACCCTTGTACGCGGGGAGACCAAAATACCCTCGGCGGATAAGGGCTTTTATTTGTCAGAAAATAATGGTTATAAAATGAATATTCCTAAAATTTTAAGATGATCGTCGACGTAGAATTTCATACTCTACAGCATATCCGAAGTCCAATTTTATCCACGTACTAGTTTTTTGTATAATCACTTTCAAAATGGGGGAGGGGAAGGTGGAAGTATATCAAACCACTATATATTCGCCTTGGTATAATCTAAGCATATGGCGCATTACCTTTGGGTAATTTTTAATGCCCAATCTTATGCAATCAAAATAATTCCAGTTGTATGGACTACTTTGATTCTTATTTCTTACGATAAATGAGACATGTGTGCCAAGTTTCATCACCATACCATTGAAATTTGGTAATGTTATGCTCGTTTCACTGAAAATTTAGTTGTCATTTTATAAAAAGGTTAAAACTTTTTCTAGGGAAATTATATTGAAATTATTATGATTGCATAGGATTGGGCATTAAAAATTACCCTAAGGTCATGTGCCATATGCTTAGATTATACCAAGGCGAATATATAGTGGTTTAATATACTTCCATTTTGAAAGCGATTATACAAAAAACTTATATATGGATAAAAATGGACTTCGGATATGCTGTATAGTATGGAATTCTACATCGACACTCATCTTAAAATTTTATGAATATTCATTTAATAACCCTTATTTTTTGACAAATAAAAACCCTTATCCGCCGAGGGTATTTTGCTTCCCCCGCGGTGGGGCAGGGGTCAAAAAACTAACATATTCCTATGTCTTTAAGTTTTCTAAATCCAATAAGACATACCATGATATCAACCGATGTCTGGTTCCCGATTTATAGACTAATTTATGTGAAATTTCGTGTTAAAACATGGTCAGAAGGCAACTCTTATATCTCTGGTCTGTCAGTGTTGCCACCGTGGCAACACTTCTTAAAAGTAAATTTAGGATGTAGACTATCAGTGTACCAAAGCTCATCCCGTCAGAATGAAGTGCAATTTAGCTCCCTTAACGCCCTAACTAGTTGTTTTTATCTCAATTGTGGCCACTCAATTACATTTTGGTTATTTATCTTATGAAATAAGTTATATGAACGTAGGTATATGAAGAAGAAAAATTTGGTATTAATGATGATAATTTTAGAGTGAAATGATTTATATCTCATTAAACACACGAGCATTTATTTATTTTAATAATATACATATATGTATGTGGTTAGTTAAAACAATGGCTGTCAAACTAAATTAATGTTATTAGGAAATTTATTTAAGATGCTATTACATGTACATACATACATTTTGATTAAAAAAGTTCATAGGAAGTACATATGTTGAATATTTTTAGTTTTTTTATTGTGATTTTCCTTTTTTCTTGTGTTCAAAGTTGATTCTCTTAAATATCATGAGATTCATTTAAGTTGTAATAACCCTTGTTGTGATAACCTTTTCCTGTTTAAGAGTCAGTTGTTATCACTTGATAAGGTAAAACATTAGTGTTGTTTGATTATTCTAGTCGAGCTTATTTCGAAAAGGCCGACGCGACGTTTGATACACAAGTCGCACTAAGAATATTTGGCAAATCGTCTACAATTTGACTTAATTGAGTGAAATGATAAAGTTTTTCGACACTTCATTTTTGATGTTCAAAAGAAAATTGAATATTATTAACATTTCATTATGTTGACAGCATACATTTTGGAATGATCAAAAATAATGTTTAAAAAATTTGTATTTAGTTAATAATAATGGATGTCACTTGTATCGGGACGCTCTTTTCGGAAATACTTCGTACGTATGTTTCTGCTATTTGCAATTTAATCTAGAACAATAGAGAAACATTCGAAGTTCTATAGAAAATTTGTATTAATTAGCTAAAAGAAGAGCTACGATGTCAATATAAATGTTTCTTATTTATCTTTTTTAAATTCATTATTGCATACATTTATTGAACGTGCATTACACATTAATCTGAGTAAAAATACTATGTATTTCCAATTAAATTTCCCATCCATCTGTCTGCTCTATCTTTCAATTTTCTCCTATTTCTGCAGGCATCAGAGGCTTTTGTCTCAACTTCAATTAAAAGCTTAAACACGCCTAGAGGACGTCGCCCTACGATAGACGCTCAATTCATCGTTGAAGCGGTCTTAAAATACAAACATTTTATAATTTCAAACGAAGAAACTAACTCAGTGGTCACAAAGGTGGATTCAGTGTGGAAAATCATTTCTGGCGAGTTGTTCAACAAAATTCAACCGACGACTCTCTATTCCTACGTGGTTAATAACAAGTTTGGATTGAAAGAATTATTATTTGGTACAAGAAACCATGCAGCAGAAGACAGCATATCATGGGATTTCAACAAAACGACTTTACCTTTAATCGGTGAAATGGAGCAATCATCGCGTGAAAACAAATTACTCATTGGAGAATGTGCTTTGTTATCTTCATACAAGGTGGGGCAAAAGTTAATGTCATAATGTAAAGGTGGGGCAAAAGTATGTCATAATGTGTGAATCTGCCACAATTTCTGCAAATGTTGTCAAATACTATTATGCTTTGAATTTGATGTTGTAGACAAGTATAGAATAAGTTGACAACTACTATCAATGGAGTAATGCACACATGAAGAACACAGATTTATAGATTTTAACAAAAAAGGAGCAAATTCATATTATTACCATTACTTTTGCTCCACGCTGTATAAGGTGCAGTATGTGAAGTATTTCAAGGCAAAATTATCCATCACTTGCCTGTTATGTCTGCTCAACCTATCAAATTTCTCCTATTTCTGCAGGCATCCGAGACTTTTGTCTCAGCGTCAGTAAATAACTTAAATATGCCTAGAGGACGTCGCCCTAAGATAGACCCTCAATCTATCATTGAAACGGTGTTAAAACACAAAAGTGATATAATTTTGAACAGAGAAACCAACTCAGTGGTTACAAAGGTGCATTCGGTTTGGGAAATCATTTCTGACGAGTTGTTCAACAAAATTCAACCGACAACTCTCTATTCCTACGTGGTTTGTAACAATTTTGGATTGAAAGACTTGTTATTTGGTACAAAAAACCATGCAGCAGAAGACAGCCTATCATGGGATTTCAACAAATCTACTTCATCTTTAATCGGTGAAATGGAGCAATCATCGCGTCAAAACAAATCACTTTTTCGAGGATGTGATTTATTATCTTCATATAAGGTATCTACATTATGCGAAGTCTTAAAAAATTAAAATGAAATTGACAAAATAGAAATTCTTACAGAATTAAGCGACAAAACCAATAGACACGAGCGATTGTGATGAATAGGGAGTCGGTGTGTACATGTCTATTGGCTTATGTGTGTATTCATAACGTGTTCCCAAACACAAGACAACTAAAGGGGATTGCTTAGTTAAAAATTAAAAAAAGGATTTTTCCATTTAAATTCTTTTAGTAAAATCTCGAAAAAATATGTTCCTAAAGCTTCATTTAGTGGTTTGGTATACGTTATTGGTCGAACGTGAATAAAACAGGAAAAACTGTGTACAAAGAGCTGTATGGACGAAGAGGAGGAAGAATCTGTTCCTCATCTTCTCTGCACATGCAGAGACTTCTTCTTCAATGATCCTAGTGATCTAACAAACATAGACATAAGTAGTCTCGCACGCTTCATTAGAAGATCCAACTGGTTTTAACATGTGGGGAGAAAATCTCTCTAGATTCTCGTGGTATCACAACGGTCCAACTTATGGTCTAACTAAGTGTGTCAGTTCTTGCTGGCAGCCACATCAACCTAACCTAACCTAACCTGTGTACAACGAGCTTATTAATGTTTCGAATATTGGTTACATGATGTTACCCAAAGATCGAACAATAAACATCATAAAACACTATATAAATAATAACTGTATTTGTAAACTAAGCACTTCTGTAAGCTACCTTATAATACATTTGTCCAATTGGAAACCTTGATTTTGTAATTTGACTTGACTACTTTTTTTTTCGAAAGAATACTTTGCATTAAAAAAAAAAAAACAAAGAGGAATGCTGGGAAAGGGAATATAGCAAATTGGGGTGAGCTTTAAATTTTGAGGAACAATAAAATGCAAATTCCATCATGTAACAATTTATTGCTATGTAGTCTCCATTTTTGTTGTCTACATAGTCTGACGTTACTTTATAATTCTTGCATACATTTACTGACTAAAATATTACTTTACCAATTATTTATGAAAATTCCATTAAAATCGGTGAGATACATTGAAATCAAATAAAAATCCCCATTTTCAATTAAATTTCCAATCAATTCGCTTTATCTGTCTCCTCTATCCAATTTCATAACACAACTAAACCCTGCACAGCATAATAACTTACCTACATATACATATATACATATGTATGTATGTATGTGTATAATAATATCAATATATATGTAGATATAACATGGTAATTAAATATTCGGCCCCAAATTCATCGCTCGAGTTGAATTGCCAAGCTCTCTCCCTTTGTGCTCCATGTAAAGTCCTCTGAACCGCTCTATTTCATCTAATTGACTGCCCAATTGAAAAATTCAAGGATTTTTTGAATTTACAATTTAATATTAAAAAGAATGTGTACGCAAACAAATTTAAATAATTTGGTAAATTGGATTTTCTTTGTTTCTAAAGTTTGGGAATATTTTACTTTTATTTTAACACAGCTTTCTAGTGTATTCTGTAGTAAATAAAAAAAAAAACTAATTAATTTATTCATAATTAAAAAGCAATTTCCGAATTTATTATGACAACCAACGAACAGCCATAAAATTAATGAACATTAAAAATACAATCAATATAAATTTGCTGCTTTAAGTAAAATTTGGAAGAGAAAAAATGAGGACAAACTTGAAATGTACAAAGAGGGAGTATGTATAATATTTTGCAACGGGCTACGGCCAGGCAGCCAGAAAATGCAATCGATTGCAAAATGAAGAAACTTTATGATTTCGCAAAAAAGTTTTTTCTACCCACTTCTTTCTACACTTCCCTCCTCATGTTTCTCTCTCTCTCTGTTTCTATCTCTATAACATAAAGTTATGAGTCTGCAAAATTTAAACTTATTTTTGCTGAAAGTACCAAGCAAACGAAAAAAAAAACACAAGATGTGGATAGGTTAGCGAAATGCAAACATAGCTATTTGGTGCGTTTGAGTCAGGATTTTGTATTTACAGTCTGTGTACATAGTACAACTACATAAATTATACACAATTTAAAGGATGTTGCATATAAAACTGTGGATAATTTATCTTGGAAATTGTGTGGTATGATTTTTGTTTGATTGCGTGCGATAGTAATTTTCTGCAGAGCATCAATCAATTTATTTTGCTTGTTTCGCTTTTGTCTCATTAATCAAGATATTTGTTGATGAATAGCCCGTAGAGTATACAAAGACTTTAGATGGATAAAAAATATACTATGCACATAGGTAAAAATAATTTAAAATTGATCAGAAGTTATTTAATTCAAAATAATTAAATATATCAAGAGAGAATTTTCAGTTTGGATACAATTTTTGAGTGACTGTTGGTGGGGTGCCCGTTTTGAGAGTTTTCCCAACATTTTTTAAACTAAAGCCTAGTACGCTGCTGATGTGAAACGAAAAATCCCATACAAAAATGACATGACGAAATCATAAACGAAAAATTTCGTTCTGGTTTTCGTTCTGTGGTACGCTGTTCGACCAACGAAATTGATGATTATACCAGATCGCTTTGAAAAGTCTCCACTCTTTTTTCGCACAGAATTAATTGACCGGACAGTTAATTGTGTGCGGAAAATGACATTTGGGTTAGTTCGTGTTTTTATTTGTTGTTATAGCCTTTTCACACCAAACCCAAAACCGGGTTTTCGGCAATTGGTTTACGAAAACTTGAAATGCGTTCACACCGAAAATTTACAAGTTTTAATTTGACATTTCATTTGTTTTTCTTGAACACAATGGTTTCGAGGAAGAGCCGCGCTGCTTTGAAAATTTTGAGTGCCACTGAAAAGGGAAAAATCAAATGTTTTATGTGCAATTAAAAGACAATTTATTAATATTTGAATTTAATAATGGAAATACAATCAATCCTAATTCGTTATAATTAATTTATTTCTCAACCAATCAATTTCACGTAGTAGTTAGGATGCGCGACACTGCGTCGCGCTCTCTTATATTCCAGCAGAAAAAATATTTTTTCCTGGCAGCAACCCGTCAGCTATCTATATGACATTCAATTGAGCGCTGAATGTTTCACAAGGTGTGTTTGTTTAGTTCATCCTGCAAATCCAACATGTTTTGGACAGGTTTTATTTAAAACTTGTGTTTTATCAAAACTTGTGGTTTAGCAAAAATGTATGGGAAAACTTGTGTTTTCGATCTAGGTTTTCAGCCAAAACCGATATTTTCTCGAAAACCGGGTTTTGGGTTTGGTGTGAATAGGCTATTACTTTCATTACAGCCTGGCTGTTGTTTGATTTTTTCATTAAATTTTGTTTTACTTGTTTGCAATTTGTGAAACTCTCCATAAATAATTTTCCGCTGTGTTTTCGTAACCATTTTGTTGTCTTTTTGGAGACCAGTGGAAAATTTCGTTTCGAGTCAGCAGCGTACTAGGCTTAAACGTGAAAAATATATCATCGTATTTAAGATAAGATCATTTCTTCGCCGATCCAATGTTGGAAAACGTTGTTCCCAATATAATTTCTCTTTTGATAGTTATTGATTAGCACCCAAAATTAACCTGGAATTTACATACAGTGTAATGCAATAAGAAAACAGAAGCCAAGGCTAGCTGTTAAATCATATTTATAACTACACATTATCTTCTTTTTGATAAGGCGTAAAATTGAGCGCACTCATAAATGTATTAACCCTTTACAAAAATGCAACAAAGAAGTTGAATAGAAAATATTTCATTCTAATTTTCGTTCTGCAGAGTGTTTGGCGTCTTGGCTCTTGGGAAAGTGATAATTGTACTAGAATCAAAAGTGAAGTCTGCACTCTTTTTCGCACATAAAAAAATAAATAAATAAAAAAACGAAGCATAAATTGTGTTAAAAAAAATGACATTTCAGTTTTGTTCGTGTAATGTATTCGTTCTTCTTTTTTCATTAAAGCATGGCTTTGATTTTTTTTTTTAATTTATAGAACTCTTATAATTTTCCGTTGTTTTGGAAATGACGAGTCGCTTTAACTACGTATTGAAAAAAAAAAAGAAATCAAGTATGAAGGCGTATCAGACCCAGTTTCCGAAATAACCACTATCATGGTTTGTACGCGAAGATTGAGTCTAAGCCCATTATATTGAATAGTTTTGTTTAACTTAAACTTTTTGCTGCTATGCATACCGCTCCATCATTATAATAATAGGCATAAATGTTATATGAGTGCTACGAAAGCGTTCATGATGAATAATAATTCAACATGTCATGTTGTGATAAATGTCCATTATTTTCAAATATATCAATATTAACGAGTACCAGTTGACGAATGAATGAACTGACAAAAGTAACTGTTTCTTAGTCAGTGAACTGACAAACGACTTTGTGTCACCTATATAAGCGACATAACTGCCAATAGTTTAGCAAAAAACTTTTGTTTTGTAAAACCTATAGTAATATCAGTATATGGAATTGACATTTGAACTGTCATTGGTAGAAGTTCGAACAAAATATAGCTCTGCAAACATTTATAATTAAAGAGTTTTTTAATTTATATTTTTTTTAAATTATTTTGTATCAATCATTAAACTTAACGCCTAAAGTTCTGACAACAAAACAAATCAAACAAAAAAGCTTAAATAGTCAAAGTTTGAATAATCCCCGATCGAAAAACGGGAGAACGGGATACTTCTTCATGAACATGAAAATAAGCGAAAAGCATTTGCAATTTCAAACGCACAAAAAACACCAATGGAAGTGGGAAAACTAACAGTTGCGGAGCTAAAATGTATGCTCACCGAGATCCTTTTCGACAAAATGAAGGATCTTGCAACAAAAACGGAAGTAAGTTCACTTTCGATGGAAATCGCATCTTTAAAATCAACAAATATGCGCCTCAATGTGAAATTAGCAAAAATGTCTGACAGATGTGAACTATTGGAGTCCCAAATAGAATTACTGTCACGCAAATCCAACGAGAACACCGTAGTCGTGCACCTCACTTTAGATGAGAACACAGATGCAATATCCTTAGCCAAACAGACTTGCAAAAGCCTTCTCAATTTAAAAGGTAATGAGGATATTCTGGTTAGGAAGACACGAGAATTCCTTAACACACAATCGAAAAGAGGAACAGTTTTGCTGGAACTTGAATCGACGGAGTCTGTCCAACAAATAATTCCTGCTTCAAATAAATTGAAAGGAACTGGAATAAGTGTACACCGCGAGCAATCACTCCTGTATCGAAAAAAAAGGCAATCATTGTTCGAAACAAAAACTAAACTTAACAACCTAAATCCAGCGGCTAAGATCATTGTGAAAGGAGATAAACTTCAAATCAACGACAAAATATTTGGCTCAACTTTCCCTTACGGTAGCACGAATTTCCACACGCGAATACTTTTATTCGATAGATTTATCACTCAAAGTAATAAATATCACAATTTTAATGTGAGGAAACTTTTATTTATATTTAAAATTAATTTTTAAAGTTTTAATTTTTCATACAAAATGTATGCAATTGACGATCAAGAAGAACGGCGTTTGTTTGTTTTGACAGTTCTTTACCATAGATGTACACACACATAGATGTTAAGTGTTGTGATATGTAAATTTTGTTGGGATTTTCCTGTAATATTTTGATTTATGAGAGGAATTGTTTCTTTTTCTGTTTGAAAGTTAAATCCTTAAACTCGCGAAGCGGGCCACCCTAGGTACTGTTTACTACAAAAAAAGGGGCGACTTTCCATTAAGGGCGCACGGCTAGAATTTTGATTTTTTTTTTACAGTGAGCTAGGGGTCTCTATAGAACAGCTTTAAAATATTACGGTGAGGAAAACCCCCTAAATATGATTAAAAAATGTTTAAATTTTTCGATTTTGGCACTTTTTTTTTCACACTACTCAAGTTTCCCTTAAGATAGCACACATTTTCACAGGCGAATACTTTTTTTTGGGTAGATTAAATAATTTAATTCAATAATTTAAATACCAATAAACTTTTATTTCAGTATTTAATAAACATTTAAAGTTATAAAATTGATGAAATCTGAGGCCACTAAATAAAAAAAATCACACAATTATCTTGACAGTTCTACTATTCAACAACTTTGCTATGAAAAGTGTTGAATGGCGTGTGGGATTTTATTTTGGGATTTTTTGTTGGGAAGTTTTTTGCGAATTAGGATATTTTTTTTCGATAAAAAGTAGGTTTGGGTGGCCCGCTTCGCGGGTTTAGAGATTTTAACTCCCTTTTCGGGTCCTCAGTCCCGCTCACGCGACTCCGTCGCTCCGCTAAGGGTATGCTCAGTCGTCTGGCAGGCGCCTGTGTTGTCAGTCGATCTATTATTAAAGTTTTTTGTAGTAAACAGTACCTTGAGTGGCCCGCTTCGCGGGTTTAAGGATTTTAACCCCCTTTTCGGGTCCTCAGTCCCGCTCACGCGACTCCGTCGCTCCGCTTAGGGTATGCTCAGTCGTCTGGCAGGCGCCTATGTTGTCAGTCGATCTATTATCAAAGTTCTTTGTAGTAAACAGTACCTTGAGTGGCCCGCTTCGCGGGTTTAAGGATTTTAACCCCCTTTTCGGGTCCTCAGTCCCGCTCACGCGACTCCGTCGCTCCGCTTAGGGTATGCTCAGTCGTCTGGCAGGCGCCTATGTTGTCAGTCGATCTATTATCAAAGTTCTTTGTAGTAAACAGTACCTTGGGTGGCCCGCTTCGCGGGTTTAAGGATTTTAACCCCCTGTTCGGGTCCTCAGTCCCGCTCACGCGACTCCGTCGCTCCGCTTAGGGTATGCTCCGTCGTCTGGCAGGCGCCTATGTTGTCAGTCGATCTATTATCAAAGTTTTTTGTAGTAAACAATACCTTTTGTGGCTCCCAAAAAAAACTCACATCTCCCAACACTTACCAAAGCACAGTAACATACTCTTGCTTGTGTGATGGCAAAGCACAGTACACATGTATATACCCTGATGGTAAAGAACTGTCAAAAGAAAAAAAAAACAGTCCTTGGTGGTCGTCAATTGCATACATTTTGTATGAAAAATTGAAACTTTAAAAATTAATTAAAAATATAAATAAAAGTTTCCTCACTTTAAAATTGTGATATTTATTACTTTTAGCCATAAATCTATTAAATAAAAGTATTCGCGTGTTAAAATTCGTGCGCCCTTAAAGGAAAGTTCAGCCCAAAAAAAACTTTGCTAACAGATCGATTGACAACATAGGCGCCTGCCAGACGACTGAGCATACCCTAAGCGGAGCGATGGAGTCGCGTGAGCGGGACAGAGGACCCGAAAAGGGAGTTAAAATCCCTAAACCCGCGAAGCGGTCCACCCAAGGTACTGTTTACTACAAAAAACTTTGATAACAGATCGACTGACAACATAGGCGCCTGCCAGACGACTGAGCATACCCTAAGCGGAGCGACGGAGTCCCGTGAGCGGGATAGAGGACCCGAAAAGGGAGTTAAAATCCTTGAACCCGCGAAGCGGGCCACCCAAAGTATTGAAAAAAAAAACATCCTAATTCGCAAAAAACTTTCCAACAAAAAATCCCAAATAAAATCCACACGCCACACAACACTTATCATAGTAAAGGTAGAACTGTCAAAATAATTGTAGATTTTGTTTATTTAGTGGCCGCAGATTTCATGCAATTTTGTAACTTTAAATGTTTATTAAAAGTTCGTTCATATTAAATTGTTGAATTGAATTATTTAATCTACCCAAAAAAAAGTATTCGCGTGTGAAAATCGTCGCCCTAGTGACACAAGAACGTAACTACATTTTTTACGATTTTGGACTGGGTATGCCACCTTTCTCAAAATATGGCATTCTATATTGTGTAAAAAAATTGTACCTCTTAGTCAAGTAGCTTAGAAGTTAGCACTTGCCGTATCAACATTTTTTTCAAAATACATCGAAGCAAACAAACGTATGCGGCGTTACGTTTCTATGACCTAAACTCTAAAAATTTGAATGAAGATACGTTTCTATGGAAATAAGCTTTTACCGTTTGACTTGCACATCAAATTCAATGAGTTTTTTTTTGTCAACAACTAATTTCCATGTAAACAATTACTAAGACTTGCTCTAGCTTTGGTGAACAGAAAAAAATTGCCGTTATTGTTGTTCTGTAATGCTTTTACTGATGCGTTATTCAGTTTCATTATTTGTGATTGCAAGATCGTAATTTTTTGAAAGGTTTAAATTAAAGCGTTCATAATGGAATTTTCAAGAGCTAAAAGGCTTGTCATGTTAGCTAGACAAAATCAAAGAAATTCACCTTCGTCTCGCACATGTACTTCTAATGGAATAGAATATGGTAGGTTAAATACTTAATAATAATCAAGTACAGAGTTTTGTTGCCTTCATAACTTCATCTTGTGTTTTCTCTAGAGACAGAATTTGAAGGCGAAATGAATGCAACGAATCATCCTTTTGTATCAATGTTCGATAATGAAAACAATGATGGTAATATTAATAATAATAATAGAATTATAATAGTTTGAAATATATAAGATTTCCATACTAAGGTGATCTTGATAACGACGTGACTTCAGATGATTTTAATGATGATGATTCAGTTATCGATCCCCATTTCTTTCCTTCATCCTCCGAATCTCTCTCGTCAATTGTGAAGAATTCACCAACAAGGTACAACAAACGAATGTCCATCAATTAATATTGAAGTCGATAACATTACTAGCTTTCGTGAGGGGAACGATGCGACACCAAAAAGAAAACGAAAAATGGATCCCAAATCGTGGAAAAAAAACATTCGAAAGGCTTTACTTCAATCGGGAAAGTCATATGTGTCGACCCGTGGGAAAATTGTCAAAGCGCGAAGTGTACAACCCAAAAACTGTTCAAAATGCCCCAGAAAGTGTTACACTCATTTTGACGAAGAGGCTAGGCAGTATTTGCATACAACTTTTTGGGAAAAGCTAAAAGGTACTGAAAACCAGAAAAAATATCTATCTTCGTTGATCGAAGAGATACAAAAAAAGTCAGTTAGAACCTCAGCCCAACATTCACGGCGTTCGAACACAAAGTTGTTTTTCCTTATTAAAAATGGTTTAAAAATTCAAGTTTGTCAAAGTTTTTTTATTGCTACATTCAACGTTTCTGAAACATTTGTGAGAAATATTGTAAGAAATAGATCCGATTGTAACCTTGTTTCCGCAAGTAAAAAAGGTTGTCATCCACCTGGAAACAAAAGGGCTGAAGATGCCAGAGAATTTATAAAAAATCATATAAATTCTTTCCCGAAAGTGCCTTCTCATTACTGTAGAAAGTCAACCAATTATGAGTACTTGCCCTCCGATCTTAATTTACAAAAAATGTACGAGTGTTACTTGCAAAGATGCCAAGAGGATAATATACGGCCAGAAAAGTTATGGTTGTATAGACAAGTATTCAAAAACGACTTCTTCCTTAAATTCCACACTCCGAGAAAAGACATGTGTGATAAATGCTTTCGGTTCCAAAATTCTAATGAGGAGGAAAAAAAAGAGCTTCATGATGAATATGAGCAACACATAAAGAGAAAAGTAAGTGCTAGAGAGTTTCATGATAAATTCAAAGAAGATGCTATTGCCAAAAACATTCATTTTATTGAATTTGATTTGGAGGCTGTTAGATACTGTCCTAGCGCAAATGCGAAAGCCGTATTTTATAAAAGACGTTTGGCAGTTTATAATCTGACTGTATACAATGTTGGAACCAAAGAAGCTACCTGTCATATGTGGCATGAGGGAATGGCTGGAAGAGGGTCAGACGAAGTGGCATCATGTCTTTATATGTATTTTAGGCAACATTGTGACGGCAAACCATTTGTCCTGATGAGTGATACTTGTGGAGGGCAGAATCGAAATGTTAACATATCAGCAATGCTTCTCTACTCGGTACAATCACTGGATATCCCGAAAATTGACCATTGCTATTTTGAATCTGGACACTCTATGATGGAATGCGATTCCGTTCATGCCCAAATTGAACGATGTTCAAAAAACATAAATATATTTGACCCCGTTGGATGGTACACTGTCGTAAGGATGTCATCAAAACAATCAAAATATACAGTTGTAGAAATGGGACGCGAGGATATTTTTAGCTTCAAAGCAGTAAGTTCGACATTGATTAAAAATCGTAAGGTTGATACTGAAGGAAATATTGTTAATTGGCTAAAAATACCTTGGCAGCAGTATAGAACAACTGATACAAATAACATCTTTTTTAAGTATGACAAGGATCTGGCAGAGTTCAAAGCTGTACAAATAATTCGGCGGCAGTCAAGGAAAAATGAGTTACCAAAATTAGTTCAATGTTTCACGGGACCCAAGTGTATAAAACCAGAAAAGTATAGCGATTTGTTGGTCCTCTGTGTCAAAGGTATTATGCCCTCGCACTACCATGGTTTCTACAAATCGTTAAAAACTTCTGATTTGGATGACGAAAGTGATAGCTAGACTTAAATGCCTTATGTACTTATGTACATTACAAAAAAAAAATTAATAAAATGAAGTTAATGAGAAAGTTTTTTTGAACATTATTATTTTATTCAAAAACGTAACAAAACAAAAAAGGGTGAGAGTAATAATTATCGTTTGCGGCACAAAAACGTAACAGTATATCTTTTCACTTTATTGAATAAAATATATTGTAAGCCACAAAAAAAAATGGAGAATAATTTATCTATTCTATAGTAAGTATGTTAGTCTTGAATTGTTTAAAAGTTAAATTTACAAAAGTATTCATGGAATTAATAAAATTGAAAAATGGTAAAAAAAAATCACAAAAACGTCTCTCCTGAAAATAAGCAAATATTGACATACGTTTCTATGTCACTAAGGCGACGAAATGATTGCTATATTAAGGAAAACTTGAGTAGGTAGTGTGAAAAAATTGCCAAAATCGAAAAATTAAAATATTTTTTAATCATATTTAGGGGTGTTTCCTCACCGTAATATTTTAAAGCTATTCTATAGAGACCCGTAGCTGCTCACTGTAAAAAAAAATCAAAATTCTAGGCGTGCTACCGTAATGGAAAGTCGCCCCAAATATTTGTTTACAAATTTGCACACTTAAAAGCTAGTTCGGATTTTTTAATAAAAATTATGAAAAACCTGGGGTGAGTCTTAACAAGTCTATTGTGGCAAACCTTTTACGCACACAATCGTCACCATTCAAAGAATGGAGTGCTCTTGCTCAGTCTCCGTTTCAACCTTACAGAATCAAATTTACATAGCTGGCAGGAGGTATTTGCGAATATTATATCAAAAGAAGATTAACAAATCTATATTCAACATCTAAATCGTGCGTCGACATCGTCAACAAGAGTTATATACAGAGATATAAATCATCGCCTTCAATCTGCTCACTACTTCAAAATCAATCTCCCTGTGAAATTTATAAGCACTATTTTTAGAGCAAGAGTAGAAATTCTAAATTTCTTAATAAATTATGATGCTCATCGTAGAGTAGAAATTCTTAATTTCTTAATAAATTATGATGCTCATCGTACAGACCTGTTGTTATTGTGTAATTTTTGTAACATATATGAACGAGATGATGTTTACCATTTTATAGCCATTTGCCCAATTTTGCAAGAGATTAGAAGACTTTACTTCCAACAAAGTGTCCTTTCTAGATTACAATTGATACAAATTTTGAACGGATCAATTGGGTGGACAAAGCTCTACAAGTATTTTGATCACGCTCTCACCTATCGCAATAATTAGTTTAGTTTTTTCAGTTCAACCTTTTACTTTAGATAAAAAAAAACAACTTGTTTTCTTCCTTTTTTTTATAAATTTTTTAAATTATTTATTATTTTAAATTAAAAACTTAAATGTATTATACAGGGTGTCCAGTAAATAATGGTTAACCTTGAAATGCCTCATAGTAGACCTTATGACCGTCCTGAAAACTAATAAAAAAAAAGTCTATCCAAACCACAAGAAAAGATATGTCCATTTTTTTCAGTGCATTATTTTTTGTGTTACTTTACGTATTTGAATACCACGACTACAAGTGAATGAATTCTACCTTTTTTTTCGAGGCAATATTTAAAATTGTTTGTGCCAAAACATAAAAAGACAAAAATTATAATAACAGTTGGAATTCTTAGAGAAAAAAATTATTGAACTTTGATTTTCGATACGAAGTTTGAAAGAAAATAATTTTTGAAAAAGTTAAATGATCTGTGGTACGAAAAAATGCATGAATACCTAAGTAGCCAACTATTTTTAAAATATGCGCGTTAAATGCGGATTTCAAAATGGTATAATTTATTATTGCATCTTGAACCAATAGGTAGGCATTCCAAGGTTATCCATTATTAACTGGACACCCTGTGTATATATTTTTATTTTTGTTTATTAAAACTGTACAATAGTTTAAATTGAAATTCTATCAATTTTGTATTAATAATTAAAATTAAATGTCTTTATCTGGCAGACGGCAACATGCAATGTCCATACATTCTTTTTAAATATTTATTTTGTAACGTTTTTTGGAGATAGCCTCTGATTACAAAGCTAAAATTGGAATTTCGTATACACAGACGGCTCTAAGAATCAATATGGCACGGCGTTTGCTGTAGTCGACGACACTGAAAAAACTCTATACAAAAGCCTACTTTCAGAATTTTCGTCAGTCTTCTCTGACGAAGCGGCAGCTATCCTAACCGCCATCAATATGGATACCAAGAAGAAAACTATTGTATGCACCGACAGCCTTTCAACTATCAATGCAATAAAAAACATCAACAACAACTCTCCAGCCATACGGAACATAAGGGATAAGCTTTTTCGATCCCTGGTCTTGCCGGGATAAAAGGCAACGAACTTGCCGATAAGATCGCTAAGAGTGCCACTAAAGAACCTCTCATAACGACTTTCATTTTAAACAAAAAAGACATCTACAGCACAGTTAATCAACATCAGATTGAATTAAAGAGGCCCCAATGGAATGGATATAACCACCACTATTCCACCATTAACCCGGAATGTGATCCAACCATCTATCCTACCAACTGTTCCAGTGCAGCGATAAAATGTTTCTCCCGGCTGCGATTGGGACACTCAAACATAACACACGGCCACCTCCTTGATAACAAAGATCCTCCAAGATGCCATCTTTGTAATGACGAGACATTAACGATCAAACATTTACTTACCGATTGCAACACAACAAAAAGAATCCTATCATCTCGTGGTATCCACGAATCTATGGTCGACCTACTGAGAATACCATTTTCAAAAAATATCAACCTAATTATATCTATTTTAAAAGATTTAAATATCTATAAACTCATTTAATTAACCATGTACATAAATATTTAAAATTATATTTATTAAGTTTAATTACCTTAAAAAAAAAATCTTTATCGTTAGCCTTAAGCCCTGGTAGCTAGTGCTCACATATATAATATTCCTTTGTAATTTATTTACAATGTAATAAATTTATAATAATAATAATAATATTAATAATAATAACAATAGTAATATCATGAGACAGTTTTTCGTAGCCCGATATGGATACGTTGGTTGCACTAGTTTTTGATTTGACAAACAAGCTAGCAAGGCTAGTTGTAGAACCGCCAGGCATCACCACTTTTGGACCATGATAGTACTACAGATTGTATATACAAAGATAAAACCCAATTATTCTTAAATTGGAACTATGTCAATTCAAAGACAAGTTTAATAACTAACAATACCGCTACGCAATTATCAGGCTCCTAACTATTAACACCCGTATTTATAAAGAAAAAATAGTTATTTTTGCTCCCGTGCTTAGGAAAACTACACCATGGAATAACAATTTTCTGGGCGCAAACGAAAAGCAATTGCTTACTGCTCCATTTGAGTCCGGAACATTCTTATTCCATGGTGGAGTTTTCCTAAACACGGGAGCTAAAATGTCTATTTTTTCTTTATGAATAAGGGTGTAAATGTACATTTCATGAATCCAAGATTTACATTTAATAGTTTTTAATTAATCCGTGTTGATAAATCAAATTGCCAACAAAATTATCCATTTAATGTTTAAATTTTGATTGAAATAGCAAACGTGAATTTTAAATAGCTTTTCCTAATTTTTATAATAATATTGCTGCTTTTTGTTTATGTTATTAAAGTGATTTTTTCTCCTTCAATTTTTAGATTGAAAATACATCAACCATTGGTGAATCGAGTTCCACAAAATGCGTTTGGTGTTCGCAGTTTCTAGTGGCGACCGATCGACCCAAACTTTTAGAATGTCTTCATGTCGCCTGTTGCCAGTGTGTTACAACAAAATTCTCCGAGCTCGATCGAACAATGCCACCACTTATACACTGTCCCGTGTGCAACATGGCTTCTCAAACCGAATTCATTATAGACAACCATTTCCTAATAGAGCAATGCAATTCCGATCAAAATGCCAGCACAGCTGGCAGCAGCGACCCAGACAACAAACAAAGTGCTGCAGCATCAATGATTAAGTGCAGTAGTTGCAGTGATGATGCCAATGCAACTTCATGGTGTGTGGATTGTTCGGAATATATATGTGATAGTTGCGTGCAAGCACATCAACGGCTGAAAATCACCAAGGATCACACAATCAAGCCGAAAGAAGAGGCAAATTGCGAGACATCAACATCCTCACAAACCGATCGCAGTCTGAGATGCCAACTGCATCCGCAGGAGAAACTTTCACTGTTTTGTGAAACATGCGACAAGCTGACATGTCGTGACTGTCAGTTGAGTGAACATCGGGATCACAAATATAAATTTGCCCATGAAATTGCCACAGAGACGAGAAACTCACTTGGAGCGCTGCTCAATGAGATCAACTATAAGCGTTTCCTGCTGACCAGTGCGAGCAAAGTTATTGACGACAGACAGAATTTGATAACTGACAAGAAGAAGGACCTCATCAAGGACATTACAGCGATGGTTGTGAAGATTACAAATACAGTTAATATGCGTGGCAAGCAACTGGTCATGCGACTAAACGAGGTTTGCGATAGCAAGCTGAAAGTATTGAACGAGAAAAAGGAGGCGCTACAGTTGCTTTCGGAAAACACAGATCACTGCATTGACTTTGTGCAGGGCGCCTTGGATAAGGGCAGCGATTGTGCGATACTGAGTAGTAAAAAATCTCTTGCCAGACATTTGCAAAAGCTTAAATGTCAACGTGCTGATATCCCAAATCCAGAGATTCCAGTCAGAATACAAGTTCAGCTTAATCAGGTGAACGAGCTTCAGAAAGGTTAGTTTGTGACTATTTTTGTTGAAATCATTTTTAATATTAATAATACATTTGTTTTTGATTAGTTATTTCCCAACTGGGTGTAATTGTTGTCGATGGGAAACCATACCCTCCACCTCCGACGACTAATGGGCCACCCCGCCAGCAGACAAGTCCGAACATGGCTCCACCTCTGCGTCCAGGGCTTCCGCCTGGTATGACAACAGGGCTTTCCCCCGGCGGCCCTGTTCCGGGTCAGTACGTTCAAAACGGGCCACCCATGTACAGCAGTACATCACCACAGCAGCAATTCAACAATATGCCAATGAATAGACCGTTTCCAGCAGATGGACCAGGTAACGACAGAAGTAAATTTTGTCCCCTACTTTGTTGCAGTTCTAAATTGATATTTTCTGTTCGTTTTGTGTGTTATTTTGTTACAGGGGTCCGATTTGCGGGGATGCCACCAGTGGGTATGCAAAGGCAAGGCCAACCACATGTCAGCTCATCAACACACCCACAAAATATGGGTAAGTTCTGTGCAATTTAGAGCTTGTAGCTGGTCTCAAATGCTTAAAGTTTTCGCTTATTCCCTTTGCAATTCATGAGTCAAAAATAGATGTAGTGGCAAATTGGACAGTTCGAGTTATTGTAGTGAGGTTTGGCTTTGACTGTGCATATCTTTTTGGTGGTATTTACTTCAACTCATTAATTTAGAAGCGAATGCCTTTATGTTTTCTAGTTGTTTATTACTCAAAGTTCTTATCAGTGAAACAGAAATTTAATTTAAACGGTAGCATTAGCTACAATATTTCTGACATAAATTTACTCTATTAGTAATTCGTATTAAATTCCTGGTAGTGGTAGTGTTAACTTTGAGTGTTAAATTTGATATTCTCTGTACATATAAATAGATTTCCAAAAAGTGGCTACATATCTGGTTAAGAAACTGCCAGTCAATGCCAAAATTGTTAAACCTAATCATAAACAAATAAATTTTAGCGAAGCTGTGCGTTCATAACACCAGAAACACTAACTACAACTTGTTGAAGACTTCTGTCTTTCAAAAAAAAAGTAGTTTTAATTTAACTTCTAAAAACAATCTGGCATTTTAATTTGATGATTCAAATAAAACATTATAAACTGAACCCCAATATTAGCTATGTGATCAAAAGAACACCAAGGAATCACTTAAGTCAACAGTAGATTAATACCTTAAATGGAAATACTTAGACTTTTATTGAAGGCGCAGCTCTTAATACTTATAAGACCAATGCAATTTCTTTCATTATTTATTTAAGATATAAGCTTACGTGGTCTTCTCAATAATCAAGCAGCTGGACAAAGTCCCAACCAGCCTCACATGTCATTCAATGGCCCACCCAATTATCCTGGCGGAGGTCCACAAGGAGCACCATCACCACTGCAAAACATCGGACCACAAATGAGGCCGCATTTTATGGCAGGTCCACCGGGACAACAACATCAAAATTTCCCCCCAAACCAACCTGGTGGACCGAACACTCCAAATTTTATGAATAATGGGCCACGATTCCAGAACTTTCAACGTATGAGCAATCACCAACCAGCGATGGGCGGCGGCGGTGTTCAAATACCGTCACCAGGTCCAATGCCAAGGCCAAATATGATGCAAAATCCAATGCAGAATGTAAATATTAAATTGTATGACCGTTGTGTCTGATTTTTCTTTTTAATTGGGTTTTGCTTTTAGAATTTGGGGTTTCCTGGAAGCCAGGCTGGCTTTAACGCCGGTCCACAACAACAGAGCCCTTTGGGTGGAGGAAGCGGAGCAATGGGTATGCCTGGGATGGCTAAATGGCATATACCACAATCTGCCCAACAGAACAATGGTAAGTGACATATTTTTCAAGCAAATATCATCTAATGGAATATTTTTTTGAAGCCTGTCAAGCGCATGGACCGATGATGCAATTTGCCAATGGTAGGCAAGGTGAAAATTTTAAAATATCACTCAAATCACCTAATACGCTAAAGAATACAACACCAAACGGCCAAATGCATGGCCCAGGGAGTGTTTTGCCAAATGTAACGTCAACAAATCCCAAAACACCAAGTCCCAGTACAAATGAAGTAAAATATATCTTATTTCACATCTTTCATACTCAACCGCAGCTTACGCATATTTTTATTTTTTTATTTAAGAACTCAAAAGACTTTACAGAACCAATTGACAAAGTTCGTGATGATTCCATTAACGATCTAATGGCAACCATAGCCAAACTCGACTCCAATGGAGTACAAGTTTTGCCTGAAGGCCGAACGAAAACAACTTCTCCACAAGTTCATAGCTCGACAGATCTCTCCAACACACAAGAAGGTAAGTTAAGTCTTATAATTTGTTCGCAAAAAATAACATTTCATATGTAGACTTAACAAGTTTTTTGTTTCTAAGAATTTTGTAGTAAATTCCAACACTAATCTCATCCTCATCACAACTAACCTAACTAATTAAATACAATCGAATAACAAAAAACATCTTTTCTGCTTTTATTTTTCTTAAATTTGGCAATCTATTCCAATTCTTCTCTGTCAAATAAAAAAAAAAAAAAAAAAAAAAAAAAAAAAAACACTAACGTTCAGTTAAAAATGATCAAAAAGATGACCCAAACGAGGATTGGTGTGCAGTTTGTTTGGACGGCGGTGAATTAATGTGCTGCGACAAATGTCCAAAGGTATTCCATCAGAATTGTCACATTCCAGCAATAAGTTCGCTGCCAGACGAAAGCGAAAGTTGGCAATGCCTTCTGTGTGTTAATATGGGAGAACTTGCAAATACCGTGCAGTTGCAACAGAAACCAATCGGAGCTGATCTAACACCAAGTGAATTATTGATGATCCAGAGGATTTGTCTAGAATTATATTGTCAGTATGAACAGAGCTTGCATTTTCGTGAACCAGAATCACCAACAAATACAGCTTACTATGAGATAATTTGCAGGTTCGTGCAGTCTTTGTTATATTCATTACAATAAAACAAAAGTTTTTGCAAGAGTTAAATTTTAACTTTAAATCTTTCCAGCCCAATGTCGTTAGATGTAATTAGAACAAGATTGGATCCATCGAGTCCCAATCATTACAAAGAAATTGCCGGTTTTATTGCTGATGTTCGATTGATCTTTAAAAACACCTACCTCTTTTATCAGGTATGTTTTAAAAAAATTGATTTTCTTACAACTCATATTCTATATTAAAAAAGTCAATGCAGGAGGATTCAAAAACGTACCAACACGCCCGCTATTTAGAAATGTTCTTCGAAGAGCAATTAGTAAAGTGGTTGCCGAAATTCGCACACAGTAACCATACAAATGCAAATGGCACACAACCAAATGCAGCAGCATTAGCAGCGGCAGCAGCAGCGGTTTCTGCAGCAGCTGCGAGTCTTGAAAATGGCAGTGGTGCAGGCACCTTAAGCGGCAACGAAGAAGATGGGTGCAATCCACCAAAACGCATCCGAAAGCTAACCGAATAGAGAACAAAAATTGAAATGCAGCTGAGTTAAAAAAATAAACACAAATAAAATTAAAAGATATAAGAAAATAATGATTTTATACTTTTAAAAACTGTATACACATAGGTATTATTATTAATGAATGTTGTTGATATTTTTGTTGTAGGGTTCTAAACGTATAAACAAAACATAGTTTTAAGTAAGATTCTACTTAATTGAGAGCTTCGCGAGATTTCTTCTATTGTAAAATTCAAATAAAACACAAAATTTATTTCACCATCTTTCAATAATTCTCATTTATGACTCGTTTGCAGAGCGTTATGTATACCTTACCTTTCCTTTATTTTACCCTCATTCATAACTTCGCTTATTATTTTCTTTAATTATTATTATAATCCATGGAAAGACATTTTATTTTAGTTTTCATTATAACAATTAAATAAATAAAAAATCAAACAATGAAATTATCAGTAAACTTTAGATTTAAGTAAACAAAAGCATTAAAGAACAAGAAAAATAAAACAATTAAACTTACACATGCATAAATTAAATAATGCTGTAGAGTATTTAATTAAATAATAAATGTAAATAAAAACAAAATATCAGACATTATTTTAACGCAAACAAAATATATAAACTTAAAAAAATCATTAAAATGGTGGATTCCAAGCACAATGTATGTTATTTTTATTGTTTTTTTGTTTCTTTTAAATTGTATCTATTTTATGTCCAAGCAACGTGATCATGAATTCTCTTGTTCGTTGAAAGTGGAAAAGCGTTAGTTATTTTGTATGTTTTTTAGTTTGCATGTCCTAGCATTTAAAAATGCAATTCACTTGCATTGAACCTTGTGTTCTAACAGAATTTCAATTATGCATCGTAATGAAGGTTTGCTTTCATTTGAACGAATTGTTGCTAGTGTTAATTTAAAAAAAAAAAAACTATGTTTTACGGTTTATTTTATATTTTTACTAAAAATGTTCGTGTTACTAAAAAACATAGGTTCTCCATCAAAATCCAAAGTAATTATATTATTTTTCCGCGGTCGAAGATCAATGTTGCTTAACAAAGCTTCTTCCAAATATATATAAAGTGTATATATATTTACTTAAAAAAAATAAAAAATCAATATCGTTAGTAATATTACTTTTAAAATACAATAAATGTCACCATTAGTTTTGTTAACACAACAAAATAACAAAATTGAAATAATTAAAAGAACACATAAAATAAAATTATTTAAGATCTAAATAATCATGACATTATTCAGGATTAAGTTATGTATTCGAAACATCAAACACAATATAAAAATACTATTTTAGTTTTATCAGTTAAACTACTATTATCATTAGCAAATAGTGTATTTATACAATTATAAAACAAAAAATTACACATTTTATTGAATAATAAAATAAAATTAGGAAGAAAAATGAAAAGCAAGATAAGATTAAATAACAATCCGTACTTGTAGAAAATATGAGAATAAAAATTTTAATCGTACTTCAAAATTATGCATTTGCTTGCTTTTATTTGGTAAGTGTAAGACGCAAGGTGTTGGAGAATAAAGATTTTAAAATCTGGACGGTTTTAACCGAGACCGGCTTTTTTTGTTTAGGCTAACCCTTGTTTTTGGTTATACCATTTTTGTTCGTACCATTTTTCTTCAAATCCAAAACGAGTATAAAAGATTGAGCAAGTCTAATAGGGCCCATACACCACACATGCCTGCATACAAGAATGCATAATCCTAGTAGGAAATATTCGCTACTGAAAAAGGAGCTTTTTCCTCAAGGAAAAGAAGTATCATCAATGAATTTCCTGGCGATTCATATAATAAATTTAACATGGGCTTGGCCTTGGAGGTAAGTAGGTGTACCCATTATCGATGAAGATTTTGTAATGAAATCACCGATTACATGGAATCATGAAATTCATGAGTTCAGTTTCTTGGTGAAAAAACTCATACTTGAGATGTGATGATTTATTCAATGAAAAAGGATACATGAAATCGCTGCGCTCGTGGAATCGGCGAATTCATAATTTCTTTTTCTTTGTTGATAAAATGAAAATACTGATTCCAGATAGGTGATGATTTCGTCAAAAAAAAAGGATAGGTACATGAAATCGCTGTGCACTGGGCCATAGATACTATATAATACATGTCTCTCAGGTAAGAGTCCATGACATTTTAAAAACTAATAGAAATATTATGTTAACCTAATCTTATAAATATCACTGCATCAATACACTGAATTTTATTTTCCAGAAAAAGTTTTGTTTTATATTTTTCTCGCAATCAACCCTCATCAATGAACGAAATGGACTTATGGACTAGATGCATTACCATTGATGCGTAGATTCATCGACTTAATTGTTTTCTGTTTTTTTCTTCTCGTAAGCAGAAGATTGGATTTACACAACGAGCTCCTGAACTTATGCATTACTTTTGGTCAGTAGAATCATCAAGTATGGTTTTTTTAAGTTTAATAACTCATGTCACTGAAAAGATGCAGGAAAAAATTATTGCGTTCATTTGTGTATTTATTTAAGTTTTTTTGTTGTCTATTCTCTACATTTTTTCTTGAGCAAAGCACAACATGCTACTCAAATTGCAAACTGGTGACCGACTGCATTACGTTTCTTGAGTGAAATCAATGCAATCTCTCCTCTATGACTGTGTCATATAGGATTTCATCAAGGAATTTTTCATTGAGGAGTGAATTTCCTACTGGGTTCGCGCATTTGTAGTGCTGATATTTTTTTTGCTTTGGCTTCCCAGTAGGAAATATTCAAAAAATCGCTGCTGAAAAAGTAGCTTTTTCCTCAAGGAAAAGAAGTATCATCAATGAATTTTCTGGTGATTCCTCTAATGAATTTAACATGGGCTTGGCCTAGGAGGTAAGTAGGTGTACCCATTCTCGATGAAGATTTTGTAATGAAATCATCGATTACATGGAATCATGAAATTCATGAGTTCAGTTTCTTGGTGAAAAAAACAGATACTTGAGATGTGATGATTTATTCAATGAAAAAGGATGTATGAAATTGCTGCGCTCGTGGAATCGGCGAATTTATAACTTCTTTTTCTTGGTTGAAAATACTGATTCCTGAGATGTGATGATTTCGTCAAAGAAAAAGGATACATGAAATCGCTGTGCTCGGGGAATCGTCGAATTCGTAACTTCTTTTCCTTGGTTACCTTAAAATAGTTCTTATGGTGTGATGCTTTCTTGAAAAAAAAGAAATAGATGAATTTCATGAACACCGTGATTTCATTACAAAATAAAAACTGTTCATCATTGTAGGATTCCCTAAAAAAGACTCCATTACATTTTAAAAATGTAATGGAAATGTTATGTTAACCTACTCTTATAAATACCACTGCATGAATACACCGTGAATTTTATTTTTACAGGAAAAGTTTTGTTTTATATTTTTCTCGCAATCAACCCTCATCAACGAACCAAATGTACTCTATGGACTCACTGCATTACCATTCATGCGTAGATTCATCAAATATGGAACTTACTTGTTTTCTGTTTTTTTTTTTCTTCTCGTAAGCAGAAGAGTGGATTTACACAAGGAACTCAAGAACTTATGCATAAGTTGAATAACTACTTATGCCACTGAAATGATGCAGGAAAAAATTATTGCGTTCATTTGTGTATTCATTTAAGTTTTTTGTTGTTGTTGTCTATTCTCTACATTTTTTCTTGAGCACAGCACAACACGCTACTTAAATTGCAAACTGGTGACCGGCTGCATTACTTTTCATGAGTGAAATCAATGCATAATCTGTCCTACATGAATGCGTCATAGGATTTCACCAATGAATTTTTCATTGAGGAGCATATTTCCTACTGGGTTACTGTGTGGGGAGAGAGACACACAAAGGTGTTACAACGTGTTTTTTTACACACACACAAACAAGGTGTGATCACTCTTCACATTCACTTTAAAATCGGCTATGTTGATCGTTAGGAGAATCGAAAACAGAAAACAACAAATCGATTGATTTTTTCTTTGTGTGTTCTTTATTTTTCTGTGGGTAGTGATGGATGATTGGGTGTAGCGAATTCATGAAATTTAAAGCAAAATAGTGAAATGAGGAAGGGACCTGCCTTCTATGGAATATGATCGCCTGTTGTTGGTTCATCACCACTTCGCATAAGTGAAGTGGTGATTAACTAATCTAGTGATTTCACTTTAATTAAATGTAAAGATATTTTATATCTGATTGATGAAATAAATAAATTAATAAATTCTATATTTAAATTAACCAATCACAAATTCACAACACATACACAACAGAGTAATGAATTCACTATTTATTTAATTTTCTTCACATTTTTCATATTGAATTAACTAATTGCTGAATAAACAACTACTATAATCAAATTTTCATTACCATTTTCATCGAAAACATTGAACTGATGAATAAACCACATACATTTGTGTAGTGAATTCACAGATTATGCAACCACCATGTTTTTCATCATCTGGGTCGGCCAATAAACAACTTCCAACGAAGTAGTGATTTCGTTGGTGAATTTTCATCGGATTTTCAGTATGTGCTTCCCGCCTAGGACATGCCCATGTTAATTTCATCAAAGGAATCAGCTGAAAAGTGGACGGTACAGCTGCCATTCCTCAAGGAAAAAGCTGATTTTTCCTCAATGAATTTTACCCACTGGGTTATTTTATTTCATTGTATGTATTAGTTATGCCGTTTTTCATTGGACGCCCGGAAGCATCCAGAAGCGTCCGGAAGTCTTCTGAAACCATTCCATTGGCACAAAAAATACGCTTTCGACGATGCTGAGAAAAGAAATTTGATTCTGGATTTCAAATCAGAATGCACTCAAGAAGCACTAATACCTACATTCAAACTCAAACGTCACAACAAACTGCAATGTACTTCATCTTTCTTTTAAAGCCTTAACTACATAGACGTACTTTTGTACAAAAGTACAAAAGTGAGAAATTAAAATGCTCGCTAGCGAAACTTTCTTGCAAAAAAACATACGAAAATAGTTTTGACACATATTTTAAACCACCATGCACAATTTTCCATTGTTTATTTTCAAGCAGGTGTCTTCAGAATAGATATTTATTTCTCACTTTTGTACAAAAGTAGGCCTATGTAGTTAAGCCTTAACTTTCCATTTTAATTTAATTTGCATCCAAAATCAAAGTTTTCGATAAACTAATCAAAAAATTAAAAAAAATCAAACAAACAATATTATTTGGAAGTTCTGAGTTGATACACTCGTGTTTTACATTTCCCTTTTTGTGCGGTAGCAAATCACTTTTATTTGACGATTCACCTATACAGATAGTCCCGATCTACATTGCCCGATTTTTTTGTCTTAGATGGATGTGGGATACAATCGTACACAGGGTGTTGTCTTACACACAAACAGAGAATGTTATCATGATGAGAGTGCACTTTTTTCACATTCACATAAAAATCTGCTGTATTGATCGTTATAGGAGAATTCAAAACAGAAAACAACAAATCGATCGATTTTTTCTTTGTGTGTGTGTAGTTTTTCTGTGGGTAGTGATGGATGAGTATTAAGTAGGTGTAGCGATCTCGTGAAATTTAAAGCAAAATAGTGAAAGGAGGAAGGGACCTGCTATGAAACATGATCGCCTGGTAGAGCACAGTAAAATTTGTATGAAAATTAATAAATATAGTGCGGATACGGGCTTTTTTGAAGTGAAACTTCTTTATTCAGGGTGCAATTTGAAACTTGGTAGGAGAAAAAAGTGACAAAAAAGGGAAATCGAACATTGGCAAAGTTAGACGCTCAGAAAAATTATATCATGGTGCATTTACAATTAACTGATTCATGGACCTAGTAGTAGGGATGGGAAAAACCGGCCGGTTAAAACCGTTTTTTTTGTTTCGGTTAACCGGTTTTTTTTCGGTGATTTTCTTATCTCGGTTTAAACCGGTGTTTTTTTCTAAAACCCAACAACCGGGTGAACGGTTTTTCTTACTAATTCTTCATAAACACCACTGACAGATTGGCAATGTTATCTCAGTATACTGACAAAAGAATGAGCAAATTCATTCTTTTGTCAGTTTAATGACATAAATATTGCCAATCGTACAAACGGAGCATTAGACACTTCCATTCATATTCAAAGTTCGCATGAGTAATTCCTTGCTGTCTCAAATAATCTGCCTGTGTTTGTGTACTGGCTATGTTTTTCTTCATTTCCAAACGATAGCGTAGTGTAGGGGTAAGTATATAGGAACGTGAAATCGTTGAGTTGTTTTTCTTAGACACTTTCATTCACATTCACAGCTCGCACGGGCCCACACCACACATTTTTTCTATAAAAACCTTAAGCTGGTTATTTAAAAAAACGGTTTTTCTCCCCGGTTAAAACCGGCAGGTTAAACTGAAGGGACAAAAAACCGAAAAAAACGCCATCCCTAACTAGTAGACCTACTAGGTCCATCATTGACTTAGGAATATATAATAATATAATGAGTCAACGGTTTTCCTATTTGTCTTACTTCTCTTTTAAGACATTTTACTTAAGATGTGTGTGGTACCATAATCCCCCGTTCCTACGGCAACACCGTATCGGGGTAGTGTTTAAATTTCAAGCAAACCAGTGCAAATGAAAAAGAGACCGCTTTGCAAACATGACCTCCTATTAAATTGCCAAGAATTTTGTATGAAATTTTATAAATTATCCAGCCATTTTGCTTTGAATTTAACATACAAAGACGAGGTAAATTCTCACATTCACACTAAAAGCTGCTAGAAGGCACATTCAGTGATGGACAAGCAATGGACATTTTCCAAACAAATGTAAGATTTTTGCTCGATTTGAATTGAAAAAAAATTTAAACTGCTTTATTGGAGTTTTTGGTCAGCGGAGATTAATGTTTTATATACCAAATTTAACGATAATTGGTAAAAGATAATATATTGAATTACAAATTTTTGAAAATAAAAATACAATCGATGAATTTGAAAAAAATACTTTTTTACTTATCGAATCCTATAAGTTCTTTAAATTGTATGGCCACCTAAGAATCTTTTATATTGCTAAAAGGCCTAAGAAATTAACCTTTCTAAGGACACCTTATTTTCAAAGTTCGAAACAGTATTTTCGGAGTTATAGTGACTTTGTGTAGGTTAACGAATGTTTTTCTTCTATTTTCCGTGCAAGTGCAAGTGTATACTTTCGCCAACTATAGATTTTTATTTATAGAATAGGTTTCTTAACTGATTTTAAGTCGAAAAACTTATGAGACAATTTTCTTGTTTTCGCTTCGTTTTAGAGTTGTAACGGATTCTATGATTTTAACTCATGTTTCTTTTAACTGTCTATCTTTGCAAAATTGGTTTACTTGCCTTGTAACACAAGCAGGAAAAACTTGTTCCAAAGGCAATTTTCGGTGCTTAACTCAAATCCGTGATTAGTTTTTCGCCATCAGCTCAGGTTTTCAAGATATACTGTTTTTTTTGTTAACTTTTGTCAACTAAATTTGCAGAGGTTCTTAAAAATATATACTTCTCATGGGTAATTTCTGGATAACTTATTTATGATTTTCTAAACAACAAACCTTATCGACCAAAACTCTCCACTTGTAGAAGGTTTCCAATCAATGAATCATTGTTTTTCGATTATGTAAATTAAATAGGTGCTGTTTGTTTTTAAAAAGTAATATTTTTATTATCGTTTATTATTAATCTCACAGTTCATTATGTAATTTTGTGTTTGTCATTATTACAATTATTTATATTTTAACCACCAATTTTCTTCAATGTTGTGTGTAAAAACAAAAATCAAGACGTGTGGTTGCTTGTTTTTTTTCTGTTCTTTCTTAAAACTAAAAACTTAAACAATTTTCGTTTAATTTGTATTTATTGCTTATAAAATAGTCTTCAAGAATTTTTCTTTCTTTCTCTCTGTTCTCTCTCGTAAGAAAATAATTTTTTTTTTTAAATACATACATAGGTATACATAATACATTAAGATAAATAAAAAATTAATTGATTTCGGGATAGTTCGTGAATAAAACGATTGTTATAAAAATAATAATAAAAGATAAAAACTTAAGTAAAAAACATGCCCAACTGCTGAATACTTTGAAAGGCATAATTTATGAAGAAGTTAATTCTTTCAATGATCGGAGTACACACGAAGCCTAGAAGTTTCTTTAAAACAAATACTATTCTCACTTGTTTTTCGGCCATTCAAACCTTGAAACACAATTTATTTCAAATAAAGGTTTTCTGCATAATGGCTATTCTCTAGAAACTTTGTGTTTATAAGCACATAATATAAAATGCTAGATAATCATCTCACTTCTAAAATTACTATCTACTTTTCAGAACTGACAAAATAACTTAAAAGACAGTTCCGAGCGAGACCATTGTTTAGGTATCTGATGATAACGAATGTGTTTATCAACTGTCAAATAGATCTCCACGATGTATTGTGTTTTTTTATCTTCTTGATTGAATATATTACTCGCATTATCACTCAATTATTTTATGACGTCCTAACTGAAGTGGAATCACCTCCTTGCCACACATCATTTGATTTAATTGACTCTTAAGCTGATCAGTTGGTGGTCTTTTGGATGGGACTGATGAAAGCATCAATTTAAGCAATTTATACTCTATGGGAAATTTATTGGAAAATTTCAGGGGAAATTTGCCATCTCTAAGATCTCGTAAAGTGATTATTCGTTCCATTTCAGTGGAAAAATAAACCAACAACTCAAAGAATATCAACCCGAGTGAATAGATGTCCACTTTGTAGTCATAGTGTTGTCCTTTTAGTTGTTCGGGCGACATATACAAGTGGGTACCAACTTGTTGAGTATGTTTAGCGCATTGAGGCAGACCACTTCCATCGCCACATGGTGTGATTAGATTAGGTATTTCCGACATATCAGTCACAAGGCCAAAATCTCCTATTTTAATTTGTCCATCTTGTGAAAAGAATATGTTGCTTGGCTTCAAATCACGATGTATCAATCCTTTTAAGTGAACATAATCTACTGCGTCTACAATCTGCTCGAATATTGGTCTAATTTGCATTTCTCGGGCTTCGGATGTATTCTCTCGCAACCAATCACGGAGACTGTCTTTGCGACAGAGTTGCATTTGGATGTACAAATAAACTTTAGTTTGTATTTTCGGGGAAATATATGGCACATTTTTAGCAGCTACTAAGGCTTTAGATCGGCCATTGAAATCGAGCGATAGACTACTCTTACGTTTCCTCAAAGAGTTCTCATCCTCCTGAATTTCTGCATCGCCACCGTTCGCCCCACCATTTGCCGAATGAACAAACTCAATCTGGAACGAGTCTGACAGATTGCTGCAGTCAAGATCTCTTACTCTTCCGTTTGTTTTGTGAAACAACAACTCATGGGAATGAATATCAATGGCAATGGAATCACTGCATGCTTTTTCTTCTTTCATTGCCATCGACTGACTCTCAGAACGAAAGACGATACATGAATCGTTTTCTTCTTCGCCATCCTCATCTATTATTCCGCATTCATCATCAAAAAAGCTGCTATCATCTTCACCACGCCCATTTGTTGTAGCACTGCATTTTGTATTTACACTCGAGATCCATGATTCTAAATGCTTCTTTTTATCTTTGGTAGAAATGATATTATTAATTGATTGGCCATCAAAAGGTGGCAATGTCGTGCCATCTGGTGTCTCGATTTCAATGGAATGGGACATCCCTTTAGCTAACCATCTGCTGTCTTCTTCTTCTTGCCACCCTGTTGGAGGTGTTTCCACCCATGCTTGGAAATATCGCACAATATTGTGGTGTTCACAATTGGCAAGAGTTTTTACTTCACGCATCACTCGTTCTCTAGATTCCTTCTTATTTGGCAGGGTTATTCTCTTTATGGCATATCTGCAATCGTCAAGTTTATTTTTCGCTTCAAAAACAACTCCAAAGCCACCACGGCCAAGGCATCGTTCCAAGTCAAAATCAGCTTGGAAACGCGACGAAAAATGATCTCCCGAATGTGTTGTCGATTCAGAAAATGATCGCTGACCAGAAAAGTTTGTTGTTGACCTTGTCATTGGCATTTCAATGGCCTCAGTTGCAGTTGGAACAGGAATATGGCGTTCGATTACAACGATCTCCCGTTCTGGCCTATGTCTTGGTCCGAGTAGGAAATTTACCAGCACAGCTGTAGTAAATACAATCATAGCTATTTCCTTCCACCAGAACCACAGCGATATTATGACCACTTTAACAGGGGCATCAACATCATCGAAACTAAATCCAAATTCATCCACTACCGAGGCATTGTTGGGTAATGTCAAAGTAGTGTTCTGTGTAGATGTTACCGGAGTAGTTTCGGATTCAGTGTCACAAATAGAATTATTGGTTTGATTCGAAGATTCAGCTTCGGCAAAAAGATAAAACCCATTACCGTTAACATACTCAGATGCATAAAGAACTGATTGTCCCGAAATTGCAGTGTTATCTGCATCGAAAGGTACAAGCTCTTTGTTACTTCTTGTTGATGACTCCTGTTCGTCCTTGTCATTTTCCATAGGGACAATATCGCTATTCTCATTGAAAATAATCAACGAATTGCTACTTGCAGCTATAGGTTTCCATGGAATTTTCGGTAATTTTGATTCGTTATTCATGAGATGATTAAAAAAATTATTTGTATCGGTTATTTCTTTTCGAAGCCCAACAGATTCCTGCAAAATAATGTCTGGTCTTATATATACAATTAAGAAGTAGTTTTTTTCCATAACTTACCTGTATATACAATTGCTTCTGGTACATTCCAATATAGATTGATGGATGCATGGAAGCAGGTGGATCAAATTCTTTACCATCAGAATTCCAAAGCCATTGTGCAGATCCAAAAAAATCAATTGATTGTAACAGGTCATTAGAGCCAATTTGCCAACCACTTACAATCGGATGTTCAAACTACAGTAACAAAAATAATAAAAACATATTTTTACACATTGCATCTTTTTACTAACCTTATGTTTCCATAGAAGATTGCCTGGATTTGATTTACTATATGCACAGACAATACCTTCTGGAACTATGACCTTGACCTCCAAGTCCAAAACTGCCATATCTAGTTCACTAAATTGTCGATCATGACATTCGGCACTCTTCAGCATATCCAACTCGTGTTGGCCGACACTGAAGTTCCAACGTTCGGCACCGGTACGTGATTCAACTGCCCGAACTGTCTGAGTCTGTCGTCGTACAACAATCACATCATCCAATAAAGGATCGTGTTCCGCCAAAAGATCTATTTCAGCATTCGGTGTTTTTAAAGAATCATCGCCACGTCCGTTTTTCAGGTAATTCGAATCTGTGTTGTTTACACAACCATTCATGGAACACTCATACAACAATTGACCTGTACGAGCTGATACGCCATAAGACCGGGTCTCCTTTCCACCGGAAATAACCAAATCATCGGAAAACTTAAAGGACGAACTTAGCAGATTCTCTGTCGTAATAGGAATAGGATCAATTGATTCTCCATCAAACTTATAAATTCCGCCACTCAGAGAAGGAATCATTCGAACGAATTGTCCATTGTTAGTCAATTCTAAACGATGAATACTCGACGAGATTAAAGGGCCAGGTCCGGTGGGCACACTCCAGCGAATTTTACCGCCTTTGGTAATATCGAGAGCTGATAGTGTACCATCAAGTGTTGTTATGTATAAAAGTCTACAAAGAAAAAGATAAAATAAGTTGAAAGTGAAGGAATGAATTAATGTTCCTTATTTAGCTTTATTTATTTAATTATTTATTTATTTATAAAAACTAACATAGTTAATATTGCTTAATTAGTACAAATTTTTAAAGAACACAAGCTGCATAGGCTTTCTGCTCGCTGATATAATAATTTATAATTTAATTTCAAGCTAAGTTTAAAAATTAATTTTTGTACAGTTTCTATATTTTTTTACATTATCCGAGTTTTTTTAATACTCATTAAATTCGGGTAGTGCGGCTAAAAAAAGATAGTGCGTCCGAAGTTGGGCGGTTCGTGTGTCCATTGTTACCATGTAAGTTGAGCAGTTAGGAGGGTTTTCTTTCTTTAGAAGATGCTGATGAGTTAGATGATGAGCATAATCGCAGACGAACAAAATTGGTGATGATATCTTTTGGTGTAAAAATTGGGTATATAGGTTGTGTTTTCTTTGGTTTAATGTTTGAGTAGTGATGAGTGCATATCGACCACCGTTGCCTCTGGATGGTTTTGGTTTGATTTCTGTTTTAATGGTTCTTAAGAGATCGGACTCACTGAAGGGCTGAACAAGAGCGTAGGTGATTTACTGAAAGCATTAGCAACTTTGTCAGCGTATTCGTTATCCATGATGCCTATCGGAGCAGGGACACACATAATTTTAAGTTTGTGTTGTGACTTGATAACAATGTCTCTAAGGCTCGTTTGCCGATACGAAACATAAATACTTAAGTTCAACATGAACGCTTAAGTAACACCATATTGCTTTGCACCAAATGTAAACTTAATCATAAATATCCTTAAGTTTAACATAACTTAGGTGGCAGAAAAAGTACCCATTAAGAGATTTATGTTGTATATAAGCTTACTTTTATGTTTTTTTTTTTTTTTTTTTTGTTTGTATTATTTGCTATGAATAGCGAAGCGACAGCAACAAAATTAACATTAAATTCTATAAAAATGTGTGTTGGACTGTCCATATAGATCCTATATTCTTGATTATATTTACGTACATATAGAAATTTACGTACAACAAGGCAACAGGTTGCTTCACCCATATTCAACGAATTGCATACATTTTTGTTATATTCTAAGGCAGCAGATTCACAACGACAAAACTTTACTATATAATAATAAATAAATAAAGTTGAACATACAAACTATGTTAAACTTAGTTATGATGTAGATATATGTTTCGTATAAGCAAAGGGGCGGAAGAATCGATATTTCTGATGATCTGTTGTTCAGATTCATAATAGCTGAGAAGCTGTCTGTACATACAACCCAGTGGCCTTTGGTATTACCGCGTATTTTAAGGCTTCGTAGCCTGCTAGACTGCTGAAAAAATTGATGCATGTTCAGACAGGAGACCTAGTCTAAGTATTTCACCATTTTGTGTGGTAACAGTGAAACCTGTATGGTGTTCTGTTTTTGAACCGTCAGAGAATATAAACTTCCAGTTCTTTGTTTTGAGGTCATTTTCTATGGTGCTAAACATATTTTGATAGACATTTTTTGGAGTGTTGATTTTGAAGAATGTAGCCAGTGTCAGTTCAAAGGATTCCGGTCTGCACATCCAAGGAGGGTATGCTGATGTTTGAATGCATTTAATTTTAGTGGGCAAGTTGAATTTGTTCCATACGCAGGTATGGAACTGATGGGATTCTTTTTTGGCGTTTGTATCGAAGGGCGCTATTAGCATCCCTGTTTATTAGGGATCTCGTGGGGAAGAGGATTTTTGTAGCAAGTTTTAAAACAATTTCTTCATATCTCTCGTTAAGTGAAGGCAACCCGGATTCAGCCAATATGTTTTGATTGGTGTAGTTGGAAATGCGTTGATCGATAGTCGTGCAGCTTGATGGCATGTAGGTTTTATTATGTTGAGTGTTGATCTTGGACAATTTCCGTAAATGCTGAGCACATAGTCCATTTTGTTAAGTATTAACATTTTTGTTAGATAATAAAGTGTATTTATATGAACTTTATATATTAAGCCCTGCAGCAAGTGTTTTCTTTTAATTCTATATAATGATTTATCCATTTAAAATTGTTGTTAAAAGTAAGTCCTAATATACTAAACTGATTGACAGATTGTAATTTTACATTGTTTAAGCTTTATTTTAAGTTAGGAATTTTTTTTTTGCAGATATGAAAGGTTTTAAACTTCTGTAATAATAATTTAACAATTTTAAAATTTAAATCCAAATATTATATTACAGTTTATAATTATTATAATATCAAATACAGTATTTTTTAATTCATCACCTTAATTATTATTTGATTGAACATAATAAATAAATCTTTTTGTTTGAACGTTTTTTACGTGTTTGTAAGGTACATATTCATGTATGTATGTTCATATATTTATGATTTGATAATAAAAACTTCTAAAAGAAGACAACGTCAGAAAAGATATGGATACTTATATTGCAAGCAAGAGTAACTGTTGCGAAGAGTAGCAACGCCAAAACGGAAGCTGAAAAAAGTACTAACTTCAATCTGAATTTACCAAAGTCAACTACGCCAACACTGGCGAACTAGACTGGAAGTTGAAATCGAATTCCATAATATTCCAGAAGAAATATAACGGACCTCAGCGGAAGACAATTTCTGTTGAGAAGTAAAATTAAAACGAAGAAGAATAGAACTAAAATTTTTTGTTTTCTTTCAAAAACTAATTTCTTGTCTTTATTTGATAATTAATAAAGTATCTTTGTATTAGTCACTTAAAAAGTTTAGTGTTTTTTTACTTCTCTGAGATAAATTTTCAACATTCTCAAAAAATTTTAATTTATAAATTTAAATAATGTCTACGTCGACCAAAACAGTGGTGGGACAAAAGTGTCCTGTCTGCAATGCAGACTACACTGAGGACAGAATGGTGGAGTGCACAATGTGCAAAAAGTGGATCCACTATCAATGTGCTGAGGTTGGTGATGAAGTTGCCGCGATCGATGATTGGAAATGCGCTGTTTGCCTGCACCCGCAAACCGAACAACAGCCACAGAGGCGAACATCAATCATAGCATCAGCCCATTCCAAAACACGATCTGAAAGGATCAGGATCAAGATGCGAATGCTGGAGGCGGAAGAGCTTCTTCTACAGAAACAACAAGAGTTGCTTGCAAGGCGCCACGCTCTTTTGGACGAGATGTCAGACGACGATTTGGAAAAGACTACCCAACAGGAAAATATTGAACCGTGCGGTAAGTCAAAATTTAATGTTTTTCATAATAACGTCGTCGAAAAGAACTTGGGCAAATTGCCAATAAAGAATAAGGAAGAGCAGCACTTCAACAAAATATATGAGCCCTCTGCATCTTGCGAAGCTGTTTGTTTATCATCGCATCAAATCGCTTCAAGACATGTTGTCGCTAAGGATCTACCTATTTTTTCTGGGAAACCAGGTGAATGGCCTGTGTTCATCAGCAGTTTCCAACAAACTACTGAAGCGTGTGGTTTCACAAAAAATGAAAATTTGATGCGTCTGCAACGCTGCGTGCAAGGAAAAGCGAGAGATGTCGTCGAAGCTTTATTGACATCAGCTGGCTGTGTTCCTGAGATCATCGATACACTCAGACAATATTTTGGTAGGCCAGAGATTATAATGAAGCACTACATGGAAAAAATTCAAAGAATGACGTCACCTAAAATCGAACGCATGGAAACGATTATTGAATATGCGGTTGCTGTGAGAAATCTGTCTGCTACAATGGAACAAGCAGGGCTTCAGAACTATATGCAAAATCCAAATCTGATGACCGAGCTTGTCGACAAGTTGCCGCCTATACTACAACTGAATTGGGCTACTCATAAGCGATCCGAAATTGATATAGACAACATATGTGTACTTGGTGACTGGCTTAAAGATGTAGCTGCTGATATATGCAATGCGAAGCCATCAATGTCATGGTTTAGTACCAAAGAGCATCAACATAAGAACAGGAATAAAAAAGAAGAGCTTTACGTGCACGCTGACACAACAAGAAAATCGAATAAACGGCCACCGAATGTTGGCCTTAAGAAATGTCCAGTGTGCCACGAAGACTGTCATGCTGTTTCAGTCTGCAAACAATTTCTTGGATGCGATGTTGCCAACAGGTGGGACTTACTACGAAAAAATAATCTCTGTAGACAGTGTCTGAAAAGGCATCCGCTCAAATGCTGGGCACCAATTGCATGCACAGAGATTAATTGTGACAAAAAACATCATCCTTTGTTGCATAATCCCAACCAACTGGCTGGCAGCAATAAAAGCAACAGTGAATTAAGTATGATTCATTCTGTATTTACTTCGATACATTTTAGAATTATACCCGTGCTCCTGTCTCACAATAGCATTCAAATTAACACCTATGCATTTCTAGATGAAGGATCCTCTAGTACCTTATTGAATGAGGAGATTGCTAACCAGCTAGGATTGGAAGGAGAAAATTCACCACTGTGTTTAAAATGGAGTGGCACTATTTCAAGGCAGGAACAACATTCGAGAGTGGTCGATGTGAATATATCTGGAATTCACGAAAATGCTCAGAGGTACAGAATGGAAAACGTACGAACCGTCAAAAAACTCAACTTACCAACGCAGTCATTGGATTATAAGTACTTAGCTAAGAGATATTCTCATCTGAAGAATTTGCCAGTGACCTCTTACGTAAATGCGAATCCTGGTATATTGATTGGGCTTCGAAACTGGCATGTTGCGGTACCTACAAAAATATTAGAGGCCTCTGAAGTTGATCCAATAGCAGCGAAGTGTCGACTAGGTTGGACGATATTCTCGATGTTCGACAAGGAAGAAATTAAAGAAGCAAATAACTTCGACAATAGTCATCAAATCTGTGAATGTCAAAAAGCCGCAGACATGAAGCTTCACGAAATGGTTAAAGAGTTCATCTCAGTAGACAACTTGGGAATAGTAGAGCCTTGTGACTTCAAAAATATAAAAGAACAAGATCGAGCCAGATGTATCCTGAGCAAAACTACGAACCATTTAGAGAACCGATACGAAACTGGACTCTTGTGGCGATATGAAAAGTTTAAATTGCCAGATAGCAAACCGATGGCGTTGCGACGGATGAGATGTCTTGAAAAACGTTTGGATGGTGACCAGCAGCTAAAAACAAATGTGAAACAACAAATAAAAGATTATGAACAGAAAAAATATATTCGAAAGCTGACCAGTGAAGAGCTGAAACAACACCATGACAGGGTTTGGTATCTGCCAATTTTTCCGGTTCGTAATCCAAATAAACCGGGAAAGATACGGATTGTGTGGGATGCTGCGGCCATGGTTGATGGGGTATCCTTAAATACGCTACTGATGAAAGGAGTTGATTGGAATGCATCGCTTCTAGGTGTTCTGATTCGTAGCAGAGAGAAGAAGATATGTATTTGCGGTGACATCAAAGAAATGTACCACCAGGTAAAAATTCCTGAAAAGGATCAACACGTTTTAAGATTTCTTTGGCGAGACGAAGTGAATGATGAACCGGACACCTACGTGATGCAAGTTATGACTTTCGGCGCTACCTGCTCCCCCAGCTGCGCACAATATATAAAGAATCGTAATGCACTGAAACATAAAGACGATTATCCAAGAGCCGTGAAAAGTATCGTAGAAAGTCATTACGTTGATGATTTTTTGGAAAGCGTAGACAGCGAAGCTGAAGCTTTACAGTTAGCAAAGGAAGTCACAACAATACATTCTAAAGCGGGCTTTGAAATCAGAAATTGGAAATCCAATTCCTCGCTGGTAATGAAGGCGCTTAATACCAAACCTACTGACGAATGTTTTGATTTGAACCCGGACGCAGGTTCTTCTATCGAGAAAGTACTTGGCATGTGGTGGGTTCTGAAGAGTGACGAATACACCTTCTCTTTGCGATACAACAAAGGCAACCAAAGTGTGTTGAAAGGGGAACGCCGTCCAACGAAAAGAGAGATTCTTCGCATCCTCATGTCCATCTATGATCCGTTAGGTTTAATTGCACATTTCTTGGTTTATCTCAAGATTTTGCTACAAGAAATCTGGCGCAGCCGAATCGATTGGGACGTTCCGATTAATGATGAGCAGTTCGAAGCTTGGAAGATATGGCTTAAGGTACTTCCACAAGTTGAAACATGTCGCATACCAAGATGCCTGTTGAAACATCTTCCGAATTGGAATGGAGTTACTGTACATCTTCATATTTTCATGGACGCAGGGGAACAAGCTTGTGCAACTGTAGCGTACATTCGAGTAAGCAGCGGAACCCAAATTGAATGCACACTTTTAGGAGCAAAAACGAAGGTTGCCCCTATAAAACTGCGATCGATTCCGAGGCTAGAACTGGATGCAGCCGTCATGGGTTGCCGATTCGCCCGAAAACTTTCTGATGAATTGTCAACAAGCATAAGTAAAATATATTTCTGGACTGATTCTAAGACGGTGTTGGGTTGGATAATGGGAAATCCTCATCGATACAACAAGTTCGTGGCATTCAGAGTAGCAGAAATACAAGACACTGATAAAGGCGGGAATTGGCGATATATACCATCAAAATTAAATGTTGCTGATGACGCCACTAAATGGGCAAGACCACCTAAGCTTGATTCGGACTCCTTCATTTTATGCTTCCAAGACTTTATTCAACGAAGAGGTGCACCAAGGGAAATCTTCTGTGACCGAGGAACCAATTTTGTTGGTGCAGAAAGGCTATTGCGTCAACAACTTCAGACAGTGGATCCTGTTCACATTGCGAAACATTTTGTGAGTCCGTTGGTGAAGTGGATCTTTAACCCACCAGCATCACCACATATGGGAGGAGCGTGGGAACGCTTAGTCCGTTCATTCAAGACTGCGTTATACAATTCCTTGCCAACAAGAACTCCGACCGACCCACTATTGAGAAGTTGTTTAGTGGCTGCTGAAAACATGATAAATTCAAGGCCACTCACATATATGCCTTTGAATGACGACCTTGCAGAAGCCCTCACTCCGAACCATTTTTTGAGGCTTTCTTCTGGAGGTGCGCAACCTATTGGACAAATAAACGATAGTGCTAAGATCCTGAAATACACATTCCAATATAGAGAACAATTCGCAAACAAGTGTTGGGAACGATTTATAGTCGAATATGCACCAGAGCTTACTTTACGCTCAAAGTGGTTTGACCCAGTGCAACCGCTGAAAATTGGAGACGTTGTTATCATCGTGGATAAAGACCTTCCTAGAAACAATTATCCGAAAGGAAGGGTGATTGCCGTGAAGACGTCAACTGATGGACAAGTTCGCAGCGCTACAGTTCAGACCAACATTGGAGTTTTGGAGCGGCCTGCAGTTAAATTGGCGAAGCTAGAAGTTTATAAAGAAGATGGTGGTACAACAACAACCCTACCGGGAATTCTCGTACCGGGGGGAACTGTTGCGAAAAGTAGCAACGCCAAAACGGAAGCTGAAAAAAGTAGTAACTCCAATCTGAATTTACCATAGTCAACTACGCCAACACTGGCGAACTAGACTGGAAGTTGAAATCGAATTCCATAATATTCCAGAAGAAATATAACGGACCTCAGCGGAAGACAATTTCTGTTGAGAAGTAAAATTAAAACGAAGAAGAATAGAACTAAAATTTTTTGTTTTCTTTCAAAAACTAATTTCTTGTCTTTATTTGATAATTAATAAAGTATCTTTGTATTAGTCACTTCAAAAGTTTAGTGTTTTTTTACTTCTCTGAGATAAATTTTCAACAGTAACTGTCGTGTTTGCTAAAGCACAATCAGCAAAGTATAATTTATATTCAAGAACAATAATGATAACTATGCAATAATGATAATGAGTCATTTTTAATACTTTATTTCAAACGTAAAGTTTCTATTTTTGTTTTTGAAGCGTTTTTGTTTGTTTATTTACTTTTTATTCAAATAAAATTAAAGAGGGAAGAATATGCCGTTCGATCAGATTTTATAATGCTGCATTCCACACACCTTTGACCCTAAAGCCGGATCCACACCTGTCTCGTGTGTTGTGTTGTGGAGTCGTGTGTCGCTGTCATTCCATATATTTTATGCGTCACCCTGCAGCACAAAACACGATACAAATATGGTTCTACAGTTATGAAATACATTGTACCGATAGCGACAGACGACACCACAAGACAACTAACGAGACAGGTGTGGTTCCGGCTTAAGTCAGAAATGTTTAATAAAGCTAAGCTTAAAATTCGTATACTCTCCAAATTATTATGAAAAGCCAACACTTAATTAGTTGTTTTATATATTTAAAAAGAAAAAAAACTTTTCAAAGGAGAATGGACATTTTGCATGGGTTGCGTGAAATGGTTGCAACAATTTTTGACCTATATATATATCATATGAAAGGGTTCAATGAATGCTGTATTTTTATATTTTTTGCATCAAGTGTTATAGCTCAATAAATATTAACCATCACTATAGCACTTTTCCTGTAAGAAATGCGTTCCAAGTGTTCTTAAACTTAAAGGCCTAGGTAGGTTTATGAAAGGTCTTAATGAGTGCTATGTTATGTCTATATAAAATACACACATACATATTATGTATTGCCACATTTCATATGGTTAATTATTTAAAGTCCATGGTAATTAATTTCTAAATTTGGTTATTGGTTAAGTCCATTGATTTTTAACGTAAGAATAACTGTATTTATGTATGTACATAGTAGTACGTTCTAATATAATTTTATAATTAAATTTATGACTTGAAAACTTTGTTCTAAAAAAAGATGCAAGGATTCCATGAGAAAATATTCCTTATAGTTGCATCATTTCTGTATTCTAATTGGTCCTTCTTTTTTGGATTACTTAATTCGCTTGCTACACAGTCTGTTCTCTTCTCATCCGCCAACCAGGCTTCAACACGAATTAAATTGATCAAAAGAAAAACGAAACTTAGCGCAAAACAAGTGCCAACAAATACAATGAATACAAATGTAAACATTCAACAGGTGATATAAAACTGAGTCACCTTATTTTTCGATTGCGCGCTTCATTCGTGTTATCACATAGGAAACATAATTTAAAAAAAATAAAAAATATCAAATTAAACAATAAACAAGCATACGTAATGTTTGCCAGAAAAAAATATAACCTAACTGAAGACTGAATTTTCCGACTTCATTGGAATTCAGTTATCCTTTAATATTCATAGAACTTTTTAGAAAATCTTCGAAGCCATATTTCTAGGGATGGAAAACAAATTCATTTTACCTGCGTCCGATTGTTCGGTCTAGTTTCTCTCCACAAAAAGGTAATTGCTCAATGGAAGACTCTTCTTGTCCAGAAGGAGAAGCTAGCACCGATGCCGTAACTATTGATGTTAGCATAGCCAGGGATAGAATAGACTTTTGATAATTCCTTATGACATCCAAATCGCATAATAATTTTGATATTCCCATGATATGTTTTGGAACGACGAAGATGAAGACGACGATTGCAACGACGACAGCAACTCCAATTGATTAGCGCCCATCAACTTGTGTTGTTTAACACTCTTCTGCATAATCTTATAGACTTATATTTGTAATAAGACTTTTTGCCAAGATAATTCAATTAATAAAAGATAGGAAATGTTGTTTATTTGTTTGTAATAATTTTATGAAATTTACAAATTCAGCTAAAAACTGACGAGTAGGTTTTTGCACAGAACACGAAGAAATGAGAAATGTCAGTTAACTGTCAAGTGGTTGCAAATGGGAAATTTTTTGATGTGCTGGATTTGGATATTTGGACATTTTTCGTTTGAATGCGTTTCAGGCTTTCGACAACTGGAAGTGTCGAATTCACCAAGCGGTGAAGTCTGGCCAACAGAAACACATACCCCGTTCACATGAGCTATTCGAGCGAGCTTCAAGCTCGCTTGGCCCCTTTTCCACTTCATAGAGCGGAGTCGAGTCGAATTTGTGGATACAAAACCTGTGTCGAAGAGTCGGTCTTAAGGATGTGTTTTTGCACATGTGTGAGTAAAATTATTTATTTATTTTCATAGCTATGTGAAGTATGTACTTAAATTCATTAAATTTGAACTGTTTTTGTTTAAAATAAATATATTGTTGCCATTCCATTAAATGTAATCTCAACACCATATCAACTCAACTTCAAATGGGGCTCTCAACTCACGTGACGAAACACCTGGGTCGAAAATCCGACCCTAATCCAACTCGAGCTCTCGATTCTGTTTGTAAACGGGGTAACAGATAGCTTTGTCCCGATCTGCATTGTCCCTGTCTACTTTCAACGATTTTTCCAGTGCTGAATAGAAAAATCGGCCGAAACTGGAAGGAACTTGTCGGCTGTACCTCTCAATAGCACACGATTACAACAACTATTTTTTGCCGGCACTGGAAAAATGGTTCAATATAGTCCCGGTCTACATTGAACGATTTTTCCCGTGGTGAATGGAAAAATCGGCCGAAACTGGAATGATCATGTCGGCTGTACCTCTCAATCGCACACGATTACAAGAACAATTTTCTGTCGGCACTGGAAAAATCGTTCAATGTAGACCGGGACATAGACGGGGACATTGAACGATTTTTCCAGTGCTGAATGGAAAAATCGGCCGTAATTGGAAGGAACATGTCGGCTGTTTCTCTCAAGCTGGAACCACACCTGTCTCGTGTGTTGTGTTGTGGAGTCGTGAATCGCTATAGGTCCATGTCGGCTGGTACCTCTCAAGCTGGAACCACATCTGTCTCGTGTGTTTTGTTGTGGAGTCGTGAATCGCTATCGGTAGAGTGTATTTCATAACTGTAGAACCACACTTGTCTCGTGTGTTGTGTTGCAGTGTGGCGCATAAAATAAATGGAACGACAGCGACACACGACTTCACAATACAACACACGAGAGAGGTCTGGATCCAGCTTCAATCGCACGTGATTACAACAACAATTTTTTGTCGGCACTGGAAAAATCGTTCAATGTAGATCGGGACTTTACCCATTACACTTACCCCGTTTACATGATGTATTCCAGCGAGCTTAACGGTGGACTTACATGTATCTGCATTTGGTTTCTGCACAAAAAAGGGATGCCAAATACAAAATGTATATTTGTTAGATAGAGAGAAAAGATCAAAATGCAGAAGAACTTCGTTTCTGCATTATAGGAAAGTGTCATAATGCAGAAATGAAGACGAACATGTTCATCTTCTTGATGGTTCTCTTTCACTCGCTCAAATTTTTTGTATACATCTGTCCTGCTCTACTTTTCTGCATTTTGCAGATGAAGATACATGTAAATCTACCATTAAGGTTAGACCGCACTAGGCGAAACTGCACTGCAGCGGAACTGCGATTCAAAATAATTTGTATAAAATTTAATGAAGTTCAGTTGCCGCTTAGTGCGATATAAAGGCTCTCCCAAACCAATGCGAAACATTCGTTGCGGCGAAGAAACATTCGTCAGTCAGAATTAATTCATATGTTTCTCCGCCACGTTGGTGTGGGCACTCTCATATATCACTATGTAAATAAATTATGACATGCGAATGTTTCTTCGCCGCAACGAATGTTCCGCATTGGTTTGGGAGAGCCTTAACTCATACAATTTCATACAAATAATGTTTTGCCGCGTCGTGAAGTGTAGTTCCGCTGCGGTTATGTGCGATCGAACCTTAAAGCTCAACTCACTCAATGACTCTCATCATAATAAAGCCGGAACCACACATACCTATCTCGTGTGTTGTGGAGTTGTCTGTCGCTATCCCTACAATGTGTTTCATATCAGTAGAAACCCATTTGTCTAGTGTTTCTGTGTGGCGTATGAAATATTTAGAATAAAAGCGACATACTTCTCCGCAACACTCTTTACGAGACAGGTGTGTGGTTCCGACTTAAGTTCGCACTTCTCTTTCCCAACAGAATTCTCACAGTTTAATCTTCCGAAACTAAACAGTGTTATATGATATGCATTGAATGAATGAATATGCATTTAGCTTTAAAAGCCATTTAGATTTCAATTTACAATTTTTTTATAACTTAAATTTTACTAAATAGATACATACATACAGCCGTATTTAATAAAATTCGCTAAACAGCTTTAAACAGCTGAACAGTTATGCAGTGTATAAGGATTTATGTAGCCTCTATACAACGTTGCATAAATAGTGATTTATAAAACATTTCCTCACCCTGTATAGTTATACAGGCTTTGTGTCGAATAAAGTACCAAAAAGTAGAAATCTATTACGTTTTGCTTCCAAAACTGACAACGAGACTCAGCTGTTTGTGAAAAATCAATAAAAAAAATTTACTTTTTTTGTGTTTACAAATAAAGTAAAATGTATTCAAAAGAAAAGAATATATTTTTGTTGACTTTTTGAATGAATAATTCCATTAACTTACAGCGTTATGTTTTTGTTGAGAAAAATATAAGGGTGGCTCTTATCTAACAATGCTTAAATTTCATTTGTATTTGTCCGTAAAGCGATCAACGTGATTTTGTGTAAAATTGTATTGAAACTGGTTAACGTTAACATAAAAGCCATAGCAGATGAAGAGTTGTAGAATCTTGATAGAAGTTCTTCAAATTTTGCACGTTTATTATGCAGAATCTATAATATAAAGAGTGTACAAAAGATTTCTTTGTCTTTTTAAAACAATATCCCAACAAAATCAACAATAAATACACAAAAACATTTTTATCTATTGTTATATTGATTTATATTAAAATTATGAAAGTGAGATTTCAACAAAAAGATGGCACAAATAAGCACCCCCCTAATATCTATCTACATTATTGATGTTGTGTGTAAGTCAAAGTGACATTTCAATACTAAACAGCCTTTTATGTAGGCTCTAAACAACCTCCAAACGCGTTTAGCTTATATTGCCTCTATACAATGTTGCATACATTTTATAAATCACGTTTTTGCGTTCACAGACAGCGCGCAGAGCTCTATGCAAGCGTTCAACTGTGTTTATAAATAACACTGATAGTTAATACTTTTTTAATATTTACATTTTTTTGTTCAGAAGATGAGCTGATTAGTTACGCACCTTATAATAACCAAAGGGCGTCTGATAAGAGCAAGAGAATTGACCTGCAATTTGTTTTATTTTGATGTTTTTTTTTTAAATAAAAATACACTTTTGTAAACATGCATGAAAAACTCGATTTTCAGCTTTTAAAATATTTCGGTGAAAACGTGTTTATTATGTAGTATACTTATCTTTTTGACCAATAAAATTTTGACACAGACAAAAAGTATATTTACACCCGGACTCCACAGGCCATCAACCATGTCCATAATTCAATCTACAATCCAATCCACAATCTGGTTTGTATGGATATGTTACTGCTTGGACATGGATAAATATTGATTTTACTTAAAAATTAACAGTGTTTTAAAACTCAAATTATTTTCTCAAATAATTTTATCATTGGTATTTTATATTGCTATTAGTTCTACATAATCTGCCTCATCTACCATGGTGAGTGAAATTTGTATTTGTACATGTTCTGCCAAAAGAAGCATAAACTTTGATTACTACACAAATTAAAGGATTTTCCCTATTTATTTTATGCCTATACATTGTGCATTATCTTGCTTAAGCTGTGGATTATCGTTAACGACTTAACCTCGATTATAAAATACTACTCGGTTCTAATTTTTGCCGATGATATTAAAATCATCAAAATTATAAGTTCAATAAACGACTGTTCACTTCTTCAAGAAGACCTATATAGTTTTAGGGAATGGTGTAACAAAAACCGACTTCTGTTAAATATAAACAAATGCAAAACCATGTGTTTTACATGCAAACAAAAAATTATAACTTATAATTATTTATAAGATTCTTCTCCTTTGTGCAAACTTTCCGTTTTCTTCGATCTATGTTTTATACTTGACACTAAATTAACTTTTACAGACCACTATAACTTTATAATTAAAAAAAGCCAATAAAATTCTAGGTTTCTTACGTCCTCAAACTTCTTTATATATCTTTCGTAAGGCCAATACTTGAACACGGCTGCGTAGTTTGGGCCCCTTACTATACAATTCATATAAACAGACTTGAAAGTATCCAGAGAAGGTTCATGCGTTTTTGTCTTCGTCTTCTTCCGTGGTCCCAACCCTGCAAACCAAAACTCAGTAGTTTGTCTTGAAAAACAACCACAAACAAATCGCATTCTATAAATGTATGTGTTTCTTTATTTACCAAAAACTCTTCCCTTAAAATAAGGACTTTTGTTTCTCCTAGCAAAAACTAAAACTCTTCTATCGTAAAAAGGAAGAAAGCGTGCGATTGTAAACGATGCACAAAGTTTTGTCTCATTTCGTATGTGCACAACATGACAAACAAAAACAATTATTTTATCGGCGAGCGCGAGTTATAAATGGTTGTTTTTAGTTGTTGTTTATATAAGAAACAAAATTATATTTAATTATTGTAATTAAATTTAAATAAAATATATAAATGTTTTTATTAGTGTTTTATACTTTATTGTTATTACTGCATTTCAGATTCATCAGGGTCAAGGAAACCATTTTCGACAATCGTCGTGTGTTTTGAGATTGTTATACAGCAAATTGTTCAATTATTGGAACGGCTCTAAGGTCTGAACAATTTTTTATTTATTTTGATAAAACTAGCGACGAAAACTATTCGTAAAATTCAATTTATTATATAAATTTATTTCATATATAATTTCAAAAGGCTCAGTTTCAGAAGAAACAAACTACTTCTTTTACGTACAAGTTTCACCAGTTATATCCATACTTCTAGATTCGAGAACTCAGTAATTGTAGTAGCACGGATATAACCGGTGAAATGTATACGCATAAGAAGTACTTTTAAAGGACAAGCATTAGTGCTTTCGCTATGGTTTAAGAAACTACTGGCAAATAAGTACTTCCAGTAGTGCTTCGCTGATATACATTTGAAATACCTCAGTACTTTAAGTCACTACATTTCGCATGCTAGAAAGAGATAGCTGCTTCATGTATTCTCATGTCTAGGAGGTATATAACTGAGTTTTTTCCCGAGCCCCTATCTTTTTTCAGTGGAAAAGAAGTACTTCTATTATGTACATATTTCACCGGTTATTTATGCAGTTCTACGTTTGCTGGGAAAGATTCGCACTTCCTCCTTATACTCACAGACTCATGCTAATAAATCTTCCCTCACTGTTAAAACACAGACAGTATATCCAGATTTGTTTCATTATTAAATTAATTAATGGATCAATAAATTCCCCATCAGCTTTATGTCGTTTAAATTTTAGCTACAGTCTAACTAGCATAAGAACACAATTGCCATTATGTCCGATATTCAGCAGAACAAACTATGGTGTGAATAGTCCTTTAAACCAATTGATATCAGTCTTCAATAATAATTATTATTTAATTACTTCTATAAACAACAATTTTAAAAGTAAAAAATTTAAAGAAAACTTTTTCAACATTTCATTGTAGTTATACTTGTATTTATATTGTAGGTAATATTAAGTGTATTAAAATTGTATTTAAATAGTTATAAGTTCTAACGTTAGTTAATTAACGGATTAATAAATAAATAAATAAATAGATTTTTGCGACTCCATGGGATTTTTCTTAGACATGTTCCATAGTCAGGCCATCGTTCATGGCCTGTGGAGTCGGGGTGTGGAGTCGGGGTGTTAGAAAAACTAAACAAAATAAATGAAAATAAGACTCTCCCAAACCAATGCGAAACATTCGTTGCGGCGAAGAAACATTCGTCAGTGAAAATTAATTCATATGTTTCCACCGCGTTGGAGTGGGCAATCTCATATGTAAGTACATTTTTACATGCGAATGTTTCTTCGCCGCAACGAATGTTCCGCATTAGTTTGGGAGAGCCTTTATCATACTACTCATGTAGAAATTACGAACATTGCTAGCTCCAAAATTAAAAAATCAAATTACCTCAAGTTCTTACAATCAGGTTACATTTTTCATCAGGTGTACATTTTTCAATATTAAAGTAAGATTTATGATGCTTTCAATGTATTTATTTTCATTTATTACCCTAACAAAAAAAAGGTTTTTCAAATTCAATACTTACCCTTTATAACGATGTTAACCAAATAACAGGTGAAAAAAGTTGTACTGAAAAGGTTAAAATACTGATAAGGCATTTAATTTATTTCAAACAAACTTTGGTCTTGAAGCAGACAACATTTTTTTGTATAAATAAAACATTACTGAGATAAGAAAGCACAAAAGTTCAATAGTTAATTATCTTTCCATGAATTGACGTCTCAGCTCCTCAAAAAATAAATAAACCTACCCAAATAAATACTTTTTATTAAATTTAAAAACATCAAACAAAGGAACAAAAATGCAGAAAGATATTTTCATTATCGTACTAAGCGGTTGTATAGCACATGCTGCAGTTTTAGGTAAATCGGATAGGGAAACAAACCTTTTTGAGTTAGATGAAATCGGATCAAGTATTCAAGTTCAGTCTAAGTTTAAAGTTAGTATACTATCGGACAACTACAAACATGCTAGACCAAATCCAGAGGAGCTTGGAATTTACTTCGAAGGTGATATTCATAACCCAACGGCCATGTTAAGGAATGGATTGTTTAACCAAAATTTTAGATGGAAAAATGGAATTATTCCAGTTGAAGTGCGAGGAAATTTTGGTATGTAATTTGCAAGTCAAATAAAAAGTATAAGTGACCTCAACTCCAAAAATGATTGTGTTTCGTCCAAGGTATAACAGTGGGCTCTTCAGTCAGTCTGTTATACCCTACTAAGACACAAATTTTGGTCTTAGTAGGGTATAACAGAGTGACTGCAGAGCCCACTGTTATACCTTGGGTGAAACACAATAATTTCTGGAGTTGAGATCACTTGTCCTTTTTATTTGAATTATATTAATTCACTCCACTTAAAACCAAAGTAATTTTAATATTTTAATATTTAAATTTCTTTTTCTCTACGTAATTTTTATTAATTTTATTATTGATTATTCTTTATTATCTACCCCAGATCCTAAGGACCTTATGATGATAAATACAGCCTTTGAAATGTATCACAATTTTACCTGCATTCAATTCATTCAGCATTCAACTGAAAAGGACTTCGTTACCATAACAAACAATCCAACAGGTTGCTGGTCAAACCTTGGTAAAATTGGAGGCAAACAAATTTTAAATCTTCAAAGTCCGATGTGTTTACTCAAAGTTGGAACTACCATTCACGAGCTAATGCATGTTTTAGGTTTCAATCATGAACATACCCGAGAGGACCGAGATGAATACATAGAAATTATTTGGAAAAATATCCCAACGGATTCATATATTAATTTTGGAAAATCTTCACCGAATTCAACAAATACTTTCGAAATAAAATATGATTATGAAAGTGTGTTACATTACTCACCGTATGCATTTGCCATGGATTTATTTAAACCAACACTGCTTCCTTTGGTGAGTTATTATTTTTGCCAAGAGGTTTTGATGTTCATGTATGTGTATGTTGTTTTTTTTGAAGAAACAAACTGGGTCAGAAAAAATGGGTCAGCGTGATGGATTTTCAAAATCGGACATTGCAAAAATTTGGAAAATGTATGAATGTAAAACAACTACATTGAATTTAGCAAAGAATAATAAAATCATACGATTTAAAAATTTTACATACAAATAAAAATCAAACTTTTTTTTCATAAGGCATTTTGGGACCTTTTCAGATCTGTTTAACTGTCCATTATTTGTTAAAGAATTATTAGCCGTGTTTTTTTGCAGGTTCAGATAGAATTTGACGAAAAAAACGAGATCTGAACTAAGGAATTCACATGTAAAATACAAAAACAACTGAAGTCCATATGAACTTAACTAAGTCCACACAATTATCGGTTCTTAACTTAAGTTCAGATAAAAAAGTACTGCCAGCTCAAACTACTATTTTGCTATCGATATTTTGTATGAAAACGTTAAAATATCTAAGCCAACGAATGAAAATATTTTATATAAATAAAAAAGGATGGACGACCATTTGTTTTGTAAATTAATTTTTTTCTGATTTGTGATTTAAAATTGCGTTTTTTCACAAATTTTTGTTTTATTAACAATCGGAATAAATTTCTATACGAGATTTCTTTTTATTTGAATGTTTTTTGTTTCTATTTTGCATGCTTTTCCAAAAGCTGAAAGGTAGTGATGGGGATATCTGAGTTTCGTGATAGTGCTGGGCATTTTTGCTTCGATGACTGCTAAGTTCAGATGTCGTTTTTTTTCGACAATTTTATCTGAACCTGCAAAAAAACACGGCTATTATTTGAAACTATTTAATTCGATCGCTAATTTATTTATTGATACTAGGGAGACCAGATATGTAAAGCCTGATTCACATCTGTGTCGTGTGTTGTGTTGTGAAGTCGTGTGTCGAGACAAATATGGTTCTACGCATATGAAATACATTGTAGCGAAAGCGACACACGACTCCACAACACAACACATGACACAGATGTGGATCAGGCTTAAGGGCCTTCCACATACTAGCCCACTGTGTATTAATACATGTCAAAAAAGTGGGAAACAATTCATGTAGAATAGTGTGGAAACAAAATGTGAAAGCCCACCCTACACAACCCGACATTCTATCCCACACGATTTGACATGTGTTAATACATGAATAATTTTAGGATTGGTTTTAGTTCTAACCCACATTCTATCACACTTTTTTTAGGTTAAGGTAATGTATTAATACAAGCAAGTGTGGTAGCAAAATATGAAAGTCATTTCTTTCCCACAAATTTGGCAGTCGCGTGGAATTCTTTCCCACTTTCAATTTGACATGTATTAATACACAGTGAGCTAGTGTGGAAGGGCTATACATTCGGAAGCGTCAACTGCAATTTAATGTTAAAGTCGATTTCGATTGGTCGCACTATTTTGTTCCATTCATATTGAATAGGTACAATTTTGAGTACATATGACAGAAGTATATTTCACAATCTACATTGAACTTTTTTTCTTAATGCCGATCTTTTTTTCCTAGGTGAAGGGAGTGAAAAGTGAGGGGTAGGGACCAAATTGTATGTACCAAAAAAACTCGAACTATTTTTCCAGTCTTCTCTTTCACTTTCCTTCCAGTTGTTTGTGTTTGATCGTTGACAGTGTATAGTTCGTTTGATGGTGTGAGTGAATCTCAATGCAAAAACGAAGAAGACAAGGAAAAAATCTCATTTGAAAATTGTTCTGTGTACATTTCACACGATTTCAGGAAAAATCTTCGTTGAAAAATCGGGCAATGTGGATCGGGAGATTTTTCCAGAAATCGTGTGAAATGTACAGACAGAACTATTTTTCAATGAGATTTTTTCCTCGTCTTCTTCATTTTTTTTTTATTGCTGTGCTCTTCATTTTTCATTGATATTCACTCACACCATCAAACGAACGGCACACTGACACCGAACACACACAAGAAACTGGAAAGAAGGGGAAAGAGAACATAAACAGACTGGAAAAATCGTTCGAGTTTTGTGGTGCAAACGATTTGGTACCTACCCCTCACTTTTCACTCCCTTCACAAACGAACAAAATATCGGCTCTGGAAAAACCGTTCAATCTAGACCGAGACAATGTAGATCGGGAATAACAATAATAGTTATGCATAGTGCTATTTATAAACACAGTTGAACGCTTGCATAGAGCTATGCACGCTTTAAACTGGCTCTAAACGCAAAAACGTGATTTACAAAACTTATGCAACGTTGTATAGAGGCAATATAAGCTAAACGCGTTTGGAGGTTGTTTAGAGCCTACATAAAGGCTGTTTATAGTATCGAAATGTCACTTTGACTTACACACAACATCAATAATGTAGATAGATATTAGGGGGTGCTTGTTTGTGTTGAAATCTCACTAACATAATTTTAATATAAATCAATATAACAGGAGATAAATATGTTTTTGTGTATTTATTATTAATTTCGTTGGGATATTGTTTTAAAAAGACAAGGACCATCTTTAGTATACTCTTTATTTTATAGATTCTGCATAATATACATACGTGCAAAATTTGAAGAACTTTTATCAAAATTTTACAACTATTCCATCTGCTATGGATTATATGTTAACGTTAAGCAGTTTCAATAAACTTTTACACAAAATCACGTTCATTAATTTACGGAGAAATACAAATAAAATTAAAGCATTGCCAAAAAAGAGCCACCCTTATATTTTTCTCAACAAAAACATCACGCTGTGAGTGAATGGAAGAATTCATTCAAAAAAACAACAAATACAAATTCTTTTCTTCTGAACACATTTTATTATAGGAATTGTAAACACAAAAAAAAACAAACAAAACAACTCGACAACTTTAAGAAAAGAAATTAAGAAAAAATCAAAAAGAATCCTATCGTCAGCAAAACAGCCGAGTCTCGTTGTCAGTTTTGGAAGCAAAACGTAATAGACAAATACGAAACATTCGTTGCGGCGAAAAACATTCGTCAGTCAAAATTAATTCATATGTTTCTTCGCCACGTTGGTGTTGACAGAGCCTTTAAGTGAACTTATCGCATGTAATAGCCTTATTCTGGCAACCTCACTGATGCTTCACAAGTCACAATAACCTCACAACTCGTGGTGAACTCGCCTCATAAAAACTTAAAAATTATGATCTGCTCCTTGGCAGATCACAACTCACGTCTTTCTTGTGAGGTTTATTATGAGGGCTTCCATAGAAAACGAAATTGTGACCGCCTTATAAGAAAACAAACTCACAAAAAATTGTGACCTGTGAGCCTCACAACGGCAGAATAGGGCTGTAAGTCTACTCAAATAATTTTGCTGTAATACAATGTTTTATTTATGTTTTAAGGTTAGACCGCACTAGGCGGAACTGCACTGCAGCGGAACTGCGATTCAAAATAATTTGTATGAAATTGTATGAAGTTCAGTTGCCGCTTAGTGCGATATAGCTCATACAATTTCATACAAATAATGTTTTGCCGCGTCGTGAAGTGTAGTTCCGCTGCAGTTGTGTGCGGTCTAACCTTTAAACTTTCATAAAGGTAAGACCGCACTAGGCGGAACTGCACTGCAGCGGAACTGCGATTCAAAATAATTTGTATGAAATTTAATGAAGTTCAGTTGCCGCTTAGTGCGATATAGCTCATACAATTTCATACAAATAATGTTTTGCTGCGTCGTGAAGTGTAGTTCCGCTGCAGTTGTGTGCGGTCTAACCTTAAGAGTGCTCGTGACCACTGATTAGCACTTATATGTATGTAAATATTTTCTCAAATAGCGGGTTAGTAAAACCGGATCCACATCTGTGTCGTGTGTCGCTGTCATTCCATATTATATTCTATGCGCCACAGTGCAACACAACACACGATACAAATATGGTTCTACGCATAGTCCCGGTCTACATTGAACGATTTGTCCAGTGCCGACAAAATATTGTTGTTGTTGAACCTATCTGGATAGCTCTGCATAGGTTTCTGAATACGGCCAATTGCGTACATTTAAAAACATCCACCAAGGATCCAAGGATAGTAATTATGTCCCGATCTACATTGAACGATTTTTCCAGTGCCGACAAAATATTGTTGTTGTAATCGTGTGCGATTGAGAGGTACAGACGACAAATTCCTTCCAGTTTTGGACGATTTTTCCATTCAGCACTGGAAAAATCGTTCAATGTAGACCGGGACATATGATATAAAGGGTCCGCCATCTAACGTTTTTTTTCAACTAGTGCTTATTTCGTGAATGGTAACACTTAGCTCATGTCTGATTTGACAGATAATTAGTTTTATCCTTCCGCTGAACGAATACGGTTGTGTATACGCTTGAACAACGCTGGGAAATATTGCGACATTACTTTGCCGATGCTGCCAAAAAAATCATATTTTCAGATGAAGCTCATTTTGATATTGGTGGGTATGTAAACAAGCAAAATTGTCACATTTGGGGCACAGAAAACGCGCACGCATACATTCAAAAGCCGATATACCCAAAACGAGTCACTGTTTGGTGCGGATTTTGGTCCAGAGGCATAATTGGGCCATTTTTCTTCAACTGAGCAAGGAGTGGCCGTTACAGTCAATGGCGATCGTTATCGGGCCATGTTGAACGAACGAATTTTTGTTCACAAAAATTGAAGAGGAGGATATTGGCAACATTTGGTTTCAACAGGACGGCGCTACGTGCCACACAGCCGAAGCTACACTCGATGTTGATGATGCATTTTCAAAAAAAAAAAAGTTATTTGGCGGACCCTTTACATTGTCCCGGTCTACATTGAACGATTTTTCCCGTGCTGAATGGAAAAATCGGCCGAAACTGGAAGGATCATGTCGGCTGTACCTCTCAATAGCACACGATTACAACAACAATATTTTGTCGGAACTGGAAAAATCGTTCAATGTAGATCGGGACATAATTACTATCCTTGGAGGATGTTTTTAGATGTACGCAATTGGCCGTAATCAGAAACCTATGCAGAGCTATCCAGATAGGTTCGTGTTGTTGTAATTCCGTGTAAAAAAACAGCTGATGACAAAACAGCTGTTGCTGTTGGATAGCTATCCAAGCTATCGGAAAAATTTAGGTATACGTTTGTATCCAAAAGCCAATTGTCAAAAACAGTTGGCTAAACCTATATGGTTACGAACCTATCTTAGATAGGCTATCGCATAGGTTTCTGAATGCGGCCATTGACACACGGCCTTAATAAACAAATAAATAAATAGTAGGGTAGTTTTTGAAGTGTGATACACCAGTGCCCCTGAGTGCGTATAGTGACCCATTCCGCTGTTCTTTTGCACAAACACAGTCAGCTGTTTTTGACAATATTGTTGGCAACAAATATATGTGATATAACAAAAAAGCGAACGTATGAAAAATAAATCTCAGAATGCATTAAAATTAATAGTTTTGTTAAAAGTTTTAATTTAATGCTTTGGGAAGCAACTATTAAAAGCTAAAAGAACTAGCCCCAAATAGTTTAAAATGTTTTCTTTGCGATTTCATCAACTTATTCGTTCTATGTACAACATTCAAACAACTTTAACACCAAAAGAACTCTCTCCCAATCCTAGCAGTCCATGTAATCAAAGAGCTATATCAACATCGGGAATACTACTTGCCGAATATTACGAAGCACTCGGGATACCAGCTAAATCAACGCAGAATGAAATCAAAGCAGCTTATTATAAGCTTTCCATGATATACCATCCGGATAAAAATCAAGGAAGTAAATCTGCCGCCAAGAAGTTTAGAGAGATAACCCAGGCTTATGAAGTACTGAGTAACTACCGCTTGAGAAGGCTCTATGATAAGGGTAAATAATAAAGTTTGTAGAACAATAAATTGCTTTATACAAGAATTCTTACAGGAATAATACACACAGCAGGCTCCCAGTACGCCCAAACAAATAATATCCGTCAAGATGTAGAAGACGTTGAAGACGACGATCCACAAACAAAATTTTACAAGTCAAGATTTACAAAATCAAAAGTAGCTAACCCTCAAGGACAAAATCCTATTTATGATTTCGACGAATGGGCAAGGGCACACTATGGAAAGTCTTTGAATCGCAAAAAGACTGCACAGCAGCGCCATGATAGGAAAGAAGCCGCTAAAAAGGAAGATACTATAAGTTTTCAAAAAGAAATGGTTATATATGGACTTGTTATAGGGTCAATTCTAGTCTTTATTGTTGGAAATATGGAAAATTCCTACGATTCTCCTAGAACTAAGGGAAATGAAAAATAAACAACCCCAAGTCGATACAATCCGCTAGAACAATTATTGTATAAAAATAGAGTACTAGTATAAATAAAGTGATATTCATGCGAGGCCATGATTTCAGAATCTCCCACTCCTCTTGCGACCTGTGTATTTAGTATCTGGGCGGGTATCACGACCTTGCCTTCGTTGACGCTCTTTCTTTGCCAAAATCCAATCTCTAGACTTCTTTGGAGGTTTACCACGGATATCTCGAGTCATTTCTCTTTTCTTTGTGTAAGCTATACGTTTTTCATCTTCCTCAGATCCTTAAAATAAAAGATTCGTCAATGAACGTAATTTTATGTTTTGTTACAATGTACCCAAAGCTTTTGGCATTGGACCGATTCCGCCAGTCATAAGAACTAGAAAATATTTTTTTGCCTTTGTTGAATTTGGATAGTCGACAACAAGACCTCCAAAGAACCCAGCTTTCATCGCCTGCTCGGTGACCATTTCAATTTGAGCTGCATTCTCTGGATAAAACTGGAATACTGCTCTGGCAGTTCTTGTTAAAGCAGAGAACAGTGTAGAGAAGAACTTATAGAGTCTCTTGTGGGGCTTGTGCGAGCTTTTGTCTGCATTGCAAAGCCATTGCAGGGCAGATATGGATATAGCGGCATCGAAAGTACCCGGTTTGAAGGGAACACCTTGGCCCATATCTGTAAGGATTAAGTCACCTTCGACTTCACGTTCTACAGCTATTTTTAGCATTGCATCTGATATGTCCATGCCAATCCACATATGTTCGTTATCTTCAAGAACACTTCCAGACAAACCGGAGCCACAGCCGATGTCAAGAACAAGGCAGGGTTCATCTTCGGGCAACATAAGCAATTCAACAGCTCGCTCTGCCATTTCCACTTGGATCTCGATAATTCGAGAGCTGTTTTTTGTTAAATTCAATCACTAAATACAAAAAAGGTTAAGAATGGATTTAAAACTCACTTGCTTGAGTATTTCTTGGCCTCATCTTCGTTGTAATACTACGACGAATAAAAATTAAAATTAAGGTATTATGAACATATCAAAAATGTTGTTCTTACAATTTCCGGTGGAGCTGAATGTTCTGGTCTTCTAGCCATTTCGACAAAATTTGTAACAAGTGCAAATTAAAAAAATTAAAGGAAAATCTTTGCCCTTGGTGCAAATTTTGGGTTTGTTTTTGCCTGATGATTTGAGAAAGAAAAACAAAAACACGTGTGACAGTGACATTGATAGTTCATTTCCTGATGTTCCATTTATGCCAAATGTGAGGAGAAAATTTTGAAGCCATAGACCCTCAAACTATAACTCTACAAGAATTTATATTTACATATTTTTTGTCGAGTCTGGCGACTATTTTCTTCACGTTTCTTCCAGTTTCAAACGGTTTTTCTATCCACCTGTTGAAAAGTCAGTTAATTTAAATCTTGACTAAGTTTTCTTTCCCAATAAAAAAATTCTATATTCGGTTGAACTTTTTATGAACGAAACGGAACAAATAACTAATGTAGACAGTGGGTTAAGAAAACAGTTTAGCAAGCTTAGGTAATTGTTCTCCTTGTTCCGCGAATCATCTGTTTTTGACAGCTCATCAAAATATTTTTGTTTTCTTTGCGAATTTCATAATCCATTAAAATTATCAAAAATGCAATTTAATTAAAAATAAAAGTACTATTTCAACAAATAAAAACCTTAAAATGGCTCTCTTGTTACGCAAATTAATCCTCCCAACACTCCAGAGGTAAATCATTAGTGAAATAAAATTTTGTTATTACCAATACGCAATAAAATTCTCAAATTCTAGGGAAATCTGTGCAAGGCACATCAACGCCAGTACCAGTAAGAACTATTCTGAATCCATACCAAAATTAGAAGCTCTAAAAATCGATCTCAGTGATTCATGTAATAAGCGTTTGAGTGAAATTTGTAAAGAAGGTTTGTTTCTTCGAATTACAGTGGAGGGTGGGGGTTGCTCAGGATTTCAGTATAAATTCGATTTGGATAATAAAAAAAATGAGGATGATCTAACGTTTGGCAAGGAAAATGCACAGATTGTCATCGATACAACTTCACTTGAATATTGCTCTGGCGCAATTGTTGATTATCACACTGAATTAATACGATCGGGCTTTCGAATAATCGCTAATCCAAAAGCGGAACAGGGTTGCTCATGTGGGGCTTCGTTTGCAATCAAATTGGATTAAACGAATGTGATTTCTTGAGAGTGAGATGATGTGTTGTTTGTTTGTATAACTTTTTAGAAATCTAGAAATCAAACGTTTTTTTTGAACATTATTAAAATTTTATTAATATAATAAATACACATAAAAAGTTTTATTTGCTTATTAAGTTATAAAGATTTTCTCCAAAAAGAAAAAAACACCTCCATAACGGATCAGGATTTTTTCCTCATGCAGTTTGTTGGTTCAGAAAATATGCATTTAAATAGGTATATAATTTTGTTTATAGTTATTGAAATTCTTTTTAAGTATAGCAACAAATTGGATTTTAACTATAGCACAACAATTTGCTTCAACTTCCTTTAAAATTAATTGATTTAACTTTTGTTCTTTGCATACATAAAGTTTTAAAAGAAAAATTATAAATTTTTTAGTAATTATAAGGAAAATAATATTGATAATTTTATTTACACGAAGCCAGCTGTTCGCTCAGACTTATTACTTGCTCTGTAAGGACACTGATTTGCTCCTCATAGTTGACACGAGTTGTAGCCTATAAATTGAAAAAAAAAAAAAAAATTATCTAATGTTCTTTAATCAGAAATAAAATTATTTTGCTTACCAAATCTTCTTCAAGTGTTTGTATGGTGCGTTCTGCGCCCACTAACTCAGTTTCCTTGTCTTTGAGTTCTTGAGTGGAATTTTCCAGACAATTATGCAAATGATCAGCTTCTACTTGATATGATGCCAGACGAGATTCTGACATACATTTGGTCTTTAAAAGATCTTCAAACTTTTTAGAAAAGTTATTGAAAATGAGTTGTTCCTTGATTGTTGTCGTTGATGTTGTTTGTGGTGAGTTGTTATCATTTTGCACACTAAAAAATAAATATTTTTTCAGATTTTCCGGATAACCGAGAGGAGTTAAGCTTTGTTTTTCTATCTGTTTAGTTTGTTTAACTTTGTCTATAAAAACATAACTAACCCTTTATTGTTATCACTTCCAGCTGCAGCATTGGCTGCAATCACAGACAATCCAGTTGCTGCTGTACTACAGCAACTACCCGCCACTACGAGTGGTCCATTATATTGTTGTTTATCTTTGCATAGACGTGACATTTCATGTGGCAGAGAATCGCTTATTCGCGAGATTTCATATTGTGTTCGCCAATGTGATACTTCTTTTTCCAAATAAGCAATTCGATCCTCACTTGTTGTGGATGAATTTGTTGTTGTATGAAGTGGAGTGTTATCACTGCCAGATGCACTTAGTGCATCTTCACTTCCAATCTAAAAAAAAGAAAATATTATTACAAAAATGATAAGGAATTTTATTGTTTACCATGCTGGCTGCTTCAACAAGTTTAGTTTCTAACTCTGAGATTCTAGCTTGCAAGGAATCGATGTCCTTTCGTAGTCGTCTTTCGATTTCCATGTTTTCTATTGTTCGTTTTTCTAACTGTTTTTCCAAATTAAAAATACGCTCAGCGTCCATTTGAAGTTCTTGATTCTTATCGTCAATCTGTTAAGAGACTTAGTCAAAAATATTTCTTAAAAACAAAACAAAAAAAAACTTGCTCATACCAAAGAAGTAAGTTCGGCATTTTCAAGGATTTTCTTTTGCAACTCTTCGAATATTAAAACCTCCTGAGTATTATCAAAGTATTCGGCAAACCTAGAACTGGTTGTATCTTGCTGACCGGCACCACTGCCGGCTGATGCGCTGGACTTAGTCTTACCATTGTATGTAGCATCAGACTTTTGATTCTTATTGGACTTACGGCTTTCTTTTGAGGCAATGTCCTCCTGCAGTGATGCTACCCGGCGCTCTAGTTGTTTGTTGCGAAAACCTAAACTGTCTACTTCATGTTCAGAACGGCGTAGAGAAGTCTCCTTTTGTCGCAGGGCTTCACGTAAAGTGGAGCTCTTGTTCTGCTCCTCGATTACGGCGGTTTTCAATACGCTGGCTTGGGCTCTTAGCTGTAAACGATGATAAAATTGTGGCATAACGTAAAGTTTAATAGGGCGTATGCAAAGATCAAAAAGATAAAAAAAGAAATAAACCTTACCTTTGAGTATTCACTTGCTAACTTTCGATATTTTGCTTCCAATGTATTGTTCTCCATGGTGGTAAATGGATGGTTTGTTTAGCAAATTTGAAAAGTTTGTTTTAATGCGAAAATGTTTTATTCCTGATTTTAATTTGTCATGTCGAAACTCTTGCTAGTGATGGAATATGTTCTGAAAATGAAAAAATTGGTCCATAAGACATCACCCCAAACCAAAAAAGATTTATGTATTCTTTTTTTTTTTTGATTGAACTATAATTTCTGTGGGTTTTTAAGTGTTCTGTTTGGGTTATAATTTAACTACTATAAATTTGGACACGTAAATTGAATGCTTTATTTGATTTTAATGAACAATTTAATAAATAGTTCCACAAAAACAGAAGTATCCATCGTATTTATGGTTTTATTCTGACTGCACTGATTTGAGTGGGGTTTTTGTGGGGAAGTGTCAAAAATGGACGGATACATTTGTAGTACACATTTAATCCAGTAGATGTCAACATAGACTGACATTATTGTAGGGTGTACACAAAAAAAAAATATTATTTAGCTATTAAAAATATTAATTCAAATTTTTCAAAATACGTTACCGCCAAGTCAACCACGTCGGATTCCGTAATCGGGGTGATTTATTATTATTATTGCAATTTGTTTTTTTTAATCATTAATGTCGTTTTCGGTTGAAGGTTCGAATCTTGATTCTTTTTGATACCTGTTACTCCAAAACCTTTGATTGGATGTTCCGAGTAATCTTTTCGGAGTGTTTTTCTGTTCCCGATTTTATAGAGGAGTAGACCTGGATACCCAAGTCATAATTCTTTCGTCGGATTGTAAACTTGTAAACTCGACTGAACGTACAAAATTCATATAAAGTAATTTTAATTTTAAATATAATTTTCATTTTCACTGAATTTAATTTAATATAAAAGCTTTTATTAATAATGAAAAATTCTTGCGAATATCTGCGAACATCGAAGAAAGCTATAGAAATTTGAACAATCGATTTTCGCCAGTTAACTTAGGGCCAGTTGAACAAAATATTTGAAAATTGATCATGATGTATAGTGATCAATCATGATCAATTTTCGAATGTCTCTTTGCTAGTACTCAAAACAATTGGCAAAACACTGGTCTCGTGTGTGGTGTCGCTGTCATTCCATATATTTCATACGCCACAAAGCGACAAAACACACGAGACAAATGTAGTTTTACGGATATCAAATACATTGCAGCGGTAGCGACACACGACAACACATTGTCCCGGTCTACATTGAACGATTTTTCCAGTGCCGATCTTTTGGTCGTTGGTGAAGGGAGTGAAAAGTGAGGGGTAGGGATCAAATCGTTTGTACCAGAAAACTCGAACGATTTTTCCAGTCTGTTTATGTTCTCTCTCTTCTCCTTTCCAGTTTTTTGTGTGTGTTCGGTGTCAGTGTGCTATGCGTTTGATGGTGTGAGTGAATATCAATGAAAAATGAAGAGCACAGCAATAGAACAAGGAAGGAGAAAAGGAAAAAATCTTATGGAAAAAATCGTTCTGTGTGTACATTTCACACGATTTCTGGAAAAATCTTCGTGGAAAAATCGGGCAATGTAGATCGGGACATTTATTCCCTTTACATAAGGTATTCGAGGGAGCTTCAAGCTCGCTTGGCCCCTTTGTATACCTGTGTTGGCTTGAAATGAGCTTCAACCAACTAAATTCCACTTCAGAAGCGGAGTCGAGTCGAAATTGTTGATAAAAAAAAAACCTGTACCGAGATTTAAGTAATTCGAAGTCGAGGCGAGTGAGTGAGATGAGTCACTTTTTCATCGAAAATCGATTTAGCTAGTAAAAGTGAGTGAGTGAGTGACTCGCTCGAACTGTCAGATTACTCGCCTGTCTTTTCGCAGGTGATTTGGTGAATGTGTTGGTATAATTACCAATTTTGAAAAAGTATATGTGTTCTTTTAGTCACGTCTTTTCATGGATATGAAATGAAACAACAAAAACAACCAAATGCTTAACTACATAGGACAACTTTTGTACAAAAATGAGAAATAAATATCTATTCTGAAGACACCTGCTTGCAAAAAAACAATGTAAAATTGTGCATTGTGGTTTAATTGATGTGTCAGATCAATTTTCGTATGTTTTTTAGCGAACATGGCTTAAAGCCTTAACTACATAGACCTACTTTTGTACAAAAGTGAGAAATTAAAATGCTCGCTAAAGATACATGCTTGCAAAAAAAACATACTTAAACTGTTCTGACACATAAATTAAACCACCATGCACAATTTTTCATTGTTTTTTTGCAAGAAGGTGTCTTCAGAATAGATATTTATTTCTCACTTTTGTACTTTTGTACAAAAGTAGGCCTATGTAGTTAAGCCTTAACTCTGTTGAAGCAACCCTTTATTCATAATTTACGTTTTAAAGGAATTATAATACCATAAATAATAACTTAATGAACAATTTTTTCCGCACGGAACAAGGAAGGAAATTTTAGTCCTTTCATTCCTCACTCTTCACCTCCCTCGCCTACAAACTTTCATTTCCCCAGTTTAGTCCGGCGCAAAATTGATCACTTAGCTCACTTAGTTAGTTAGGACAATTTTTTTTTGCGAAATAAAATTTCAGTAATCACTGTTTTATTTTAGCTTAATTCTTAAGCAGAGATGTTTATCGCCGCGAACTAAGCATATTTCGTCACCCCAGTATTTAAGTGCCCCAACCAACAAAAACCTAGTTTCGAGAAAACGACGTTTTAAAGTTTGAATACGAATACAACAAAAACCTTAAATACAATAACCATAAAGGTTAGACCGCACTAGGCGGAACTGCACTGCAGCGGAACTGCGATTCAAAATAATTTGTATGAAATTGTATGAAGTTCAGTTGCCGCTTAGTGCGATATAGCTCATACAATTTCATACAAATAATGTTTTGCCGCGTCCTGAAGTGTAGTTCCGCTGCGGTTGTGTGCGGTCTAACCTTAAAACAAATTTATTAAAATAGTGTAGGATATTAAGTTCTACTGAAGCCTGATCCACATCTGTGTCCTGTGTCGCTGTCATTCCATATATTTTATGCGCCACACTGCAACACAACACACGAGACAAATATGGTTCTACGCATATGAAATACATTGTAGCAATAGCGACACACGACTCCACAACACAACACACGTCACAGATGTGGATCAAGCTTAACACTATCATTTTTGTTTCGATCGGTATATTGGTTATTTTTAAATCTAATGTTGAAAAAAAACTAAATTGCATATAGGGCATGATTTTTTTTCTCCAAATATTGCGATTTTTATATGGTATGAGGCACTTTTGTACCAATCTATGAGGCATTTAAATATAGAACAAGATATCGATTTTTGGATGCGTATAGAGCATGTTTTCATACAAAAGTTAAAAAAAATGCGTTTTTAAAAATTACTGTTTTTTAATTCCCCCTATTGTTTTTTTATATGATAACAAGGCAAGGTAACTTTTAAAAGGAAAAAAGTTCTTCAAAATGACCGCGTTTGTTCATAACTAAAATCTAAAAATTCAAAATTTCACCTTTTTGAAAATATAGAAAAAATTATGTTTTACCTAGAGAAGACACGACCCCTCGCGGTTTTCACCTTGATGTTGGTGAGGGGCTTACGTTTGGTATTCCAGCAATCCAGCTGCAGTACCAGACAAATAAGAAAACCAAACAGAGATGTTTATCATAAAAAAATGTAATTATGAATAAAGTTAAAGAAGAGGAACAAAATCGAGTGAGGATATGCACTCAAGTGTCGGCAGAGGTCACGGCTGCCAGCGAGGGCTTGGTCTAAGAAAAGAATAAGTCGCAAGTGACACAAAAACTAAGAAACGAAATGACACAACAACAAACGACAACCGGAAGAACACAACAACAACAAACGACAACTGACTGCACTCCTTCCTGTAGCAGTAACACCCCGACTCCACAGGCCATGAACGATGACCGGACTATGGAACATGTCTAAAAAAAATCCCGTGGAGTCTCAAAAATCCATGTCCGAGCAGTGACATATCCATACAAATCAGATTGTGGATTGGATTGTAGATTGGACTATGGACATCGTTCATGGCCTGTGGAGTCGGGGTGTAAGGCCGGTAAGATTGGTGAGATATTCCCTGAATGTCTCATGGATCTTACAGACTCTGAAGATGATGCTGTGGGTACTGATGATGGGGAGATGGCGTCTGAGGAGGAAAATATAATCCTCAATGACGACGACTACCAATCTTTCACCAGTTCAGACAGCTCGGACGCAGACGTCACAGTGGCCGCAAATCGTGTGAAAGGAAAGGAGATTAAAACCACTCTAAGCGATACTTTGGCCAAAACCTTGTCACTGACAGGAGCCAAAAGCACATCGACTCCCATAAAGGGGTCTGGGGAATGTGAACCGACCGAAGTCTGCGAGGATGGCTTAGGGTCTTCTACGACTCTAAGAAACACCAGTCCTGAAAATCGATGCTCGCACGGGCCAAAACCGATCGAAGGAATAACGGTACATCCAAGTAAGCAGAATAAGGAAGGGGGTCATCAGGTCATCAACACAAGTCGGCAGGAAGCGAAGATACACCGGAGAGTATTCAGGTAGCAGTCATTAATAAAGGGAGCTCTGAGATGAGGCTAACAAACGAGCAGTGGGCTCAAGTAGAGGTCAAGCTTCTTGAATGCGTCAATGAAGAAATACTTGCCTGTACAGGGTTTGTGCCAACTTTCGGGCCGTTGTCGACCAAAAAGGGTTTTAAGTTGCTTGCATGTTGCGGGCAACCTACCCTGAACTGGCTTCGATACAAGGTAGATAACATGAAGGGGTTACTTGTGTGGCTCTCAAAAGTGACCTTCCCACAAGACCAAAAGTCCGAATTAATGTTGCGGGCCCTAGTATCGGCAGCATCACCCTGTTGAGATTAGGTTAGGTTAGGTGAGAGTGCTGCAGATCAATCTGCAGCACAGTAAATTGGTGTCTGCCACCATAAACTCCCTTTTGTCAAAAGACAATATCGACATAGCCCTTGTTCAGGAGCCATGGGTCAACAGCGGCAATATCTGTGGACTAAGGTCCAAGGATTACAACCTGTACAATAAAAAAGGGCCCTCAGAAGGTAATTATCGTACATGTATAGTTGCGAAAAAAAAATATAAATCTTTTCCTCCTATCTCCTCATTGTAGCTCGGACATGACGACGGTGAAGTGCAAAGAAAAGGGGCCCGCCCTAATCTAAGCCTCTGTATATATGCCAGGTGATGAACCGGGGCCGCCTCCAGCAACAATATTTGATGACCTCTGGTATAATAACGGTTGGGACCTACTGGTAGGCTGCGACTCCAATGCTCATCATTTGCAATGGGGCAGCACTGACACAAATACAAGAGGTGAGTCGCTTTTTGAATTTATTATTAAGAACAATATTGTGATACTAAATAGAGGTAATGAACCAACCTTCATTACGAGAAATAGAAGAGAAGTGCTTGAAATCACGCTTTCTACGAACTCTGATTCTATGCGAATTAGTAACTGGAAAGTATCAAATAAAGTTACATACTCTGACCATAGAATGGCAACATTCCAAATAGAACATGATATAGAAACCCCTTAGCCCTATAGGAACCCTAGGAAAGCAAACTGGGGAGCCTTTAATTTGTTAATGGTCTCGTTCTGGGGCAGTTATGTGAGTCAACCTTTATTGAACTGTTCAGAGATTGAAAAAGCGTTAGTGAACTTACAACATCTATTCATAAAGGTTAGACCGCACACAACTGCAGCGGAACTACACTTCACGATGCGGCAAAACCTTATTTGTTTGAAATTGTATGAGCTATATCGCACTAAGCGGCAACTGAACTTAATAAATTTTTATACAAATTATTATGAATCGCAGTTCCGCTGCAGTGCAGTTCCGCTTAGTGCTCTTGCCCCATAACCAAAGGAAAATGTAAACTCAACCCCATCTGGTGGTCAAACGAGCTTTATTCTGTCCTTAGGAAAAACTCAAGGAGGCTTTTCAAGATCAGCAAAAACGAATATAAGAACCGAACAACCTGTATACCTATGCCAACATAGCAGCCTGGCGAAAATTTTTTACAGACATTGAGTCAACAAATGATGCTGCTAGGCTCAAAAAAGTCATGTCAAAGGTCTACTTTCCCCCGGGCTTCCTAAAAAGACCGGATAAGACCTGGACAGACTCCTGCTCTGAGACCTTGGAGGCAATTATGACCACTCACTTCCCAGGGTGTGTCAATGACATACCTCTTGGGGACAGAGGCCATCACATAGGTGTAATCTCTCAAATAGGCAATGAAATAGCAGAAAGTAGGAAAATGGCTTGGGCCATTGACTCTTTCTCAGCATACAAGTCCGCAGGGACCGATGGTATAATTCCAATTATGCTCCAAAGCTCTAAAGACACATTTGTTCCAATCCTTCTGGATATCTTTAGGGGATGTTTTAATACTACCTATATTCCATCAGGATGGAGAGAGGTCAATGTCATCTTCATTCCAAAAGCTGGCAAAGCCCACCCACACTGAACCGAAGGACTTTAAACCAACGGAGAATTGTCAAACTCAAAACTGACAGCCAAAATTTTGGGTTAATGACATTTGTGCGTTCTTTTTTTTGTAACTAGTTCACCTTCATCGTTCTTTTAATAAGAAAAAGTTACTTTGAGTTTTCATTTTGGGGTTAGATTGTGTTTGCTTTTCGTCTTCCGATTTGGAATTGTTTTCAATTTTATAATAATTAATTATAAATTTAATTGTTTTATTATTGAATTTGATATTTGGAATTGTTTTCTGAATAGTTCACTTTTCATCGAAATTTTATTCATCCGCTGGGGTCAATTTTTTAATAAAGAAATGTGTGGCTCATAAAAAATTAACAAAAAAAAGCTAAAACAAATTAGAAATGTTTTGTATTGCGATTCAATTTCATGCAAAAATGAAGTTGATAGTTATTTAATTTGTAGGAACCATGCATTTTTGGTAGTGAATTATTTATCAATAAATTTAACGCAATCAAAATTTTGTCTTTTGTTTATTATTTCTTATTTTTTCGATTTTTGTTCAACCCCTTCCCATTTTATTAACTTTGATCGTTCTTAAAAAAAAGTCACTTTTTTAATTTTGACATTGCCACTTTTGTTTTTGACCATAGTTACAAAAAAGAATGCGCCAATAATCCAATTAACGCCAAGCACTCAAACGTCATTAACCCAAAATTTTTATTTGACGTTTAGAAGCTATGAGACAGAGATATATTGCTTTTTTTCTAAAAAGCCCTATAGTTTATCTTCATTTCTTCTCAAGACATTAGAAAGACTAATAGCCCTTCCACACTACCCCACTGTGTATTAATACAAGTCAAACTGAAAGTGGGAAAGAATTCCACGCGACTGCCAAATTTGTGCGAAAGAAAGTAACTTAGAGTAGTATTAACTCGAACGCCAATAGTATCCTTGGGAGCTTCAATAGCAAATCAACTTATTAAATCACCGTGTTAAGGTCCCTTTAAGGTTAGACCGCACTAGGCGGAACTGCACTGCAGCGGAACTGCGATTCAAAATAATTTGTATGAAATTTTATGAAGTTCAGTTGCCGCTTAGTGCGACATAGCTCACACAATTTCATACAAATAATTTTTTGCCGCGTCGTGAAGTGTAGTTTCGCTGCAGTTGTGTGCGGTCTAACCTTGAGCCGTCGTCTTGCAGATCCAAGAATATATTAATGTAATTTTGAATGTTTCGCAACAATTTTTGCTCTTTTCTTATCAACCGATTTCATTTAAGAGTTCCTTTTATTTTCGAATTTATTTAACGTTATCAGCGTCTTCTTTATCGTCAATAAGCTACAATAAAATAAAAGTAAGGTTGAATTTAGTTTTAAAGGCCTTTTTTTTTTGTAAAATAATTTCATTTCTTACCATTTTTCTCTATATATTTGTTTACTCACCATCTCTTAGGCCAGCGATAAGTTTTGACGTTTAAAATGATAAACTTATCGACCTTCAGAGATACAGAAACCCATTTATCGCATTTTTCCAGTATTTCTATTCCGTTTGTTCCAGTCGATAAAATTATCGCCTGTCAAAGTTACAGAAACCCGATGATGCACAAACGGAATAGAAATACCGGAAACATGCGATAAAATGGGTTTCTGTATCTCTGAAGGTCGATAAGTTTATCATTTTAAACGTCAAATCTTACCGCTGACCTAAGAGATGGCGAGTTAACATAAATATAGAGAAAAATGGTAAGAAATTGAATTATTTTACAAAAAACGCCTTTTAAACTAAATTTAAACTTACTTTTATTTTATTGTAGCTTATTGACGATGAAGCAGACGCTGATAACGTTAAATACTCTTAAATAAAATCGGTTGATAAGAAAAGAGTAACAATTGTTGCGAAACTTTCAAAATTACTTTAATATATTCTTGGATCTGCAAGACGACGGCTAAAGGAACCTTAACACCTTGATTTAATAAGCTGTTTTGCTATTGAAGCTCCCTAGGATACTATTGGCGTTCGAGTTAATACTACTCTTTGTAACTTTGCTATGAATCGAAAGGTACATTTTTAACTTTTGCTAAGAAACCTAAGATAATATATGAAATATATTTCCAGCTTCCTTCAGTATGGACAGAACTCTTCAAAGACAACAATACCTTTTCACTTATCTTCCCAACGGCTGTAGTCAATTTAACACAAACAAGACATCGCTGATTGTGATAATGCTAAACTATCAGAGAAAACCTCACTCAATTCAAGTGTTTTTGGTCCTAACTGCGTTATTTATCCAAAAAATATTGTAACCAATTAGGTTATTACGGCAAAAAAGAAAAATCTTTAAATTTTTTTTTTCTTTTTCGTGAATTTGATGAAAAAAGCTCTTAAAATATAAATGAACTATCATAAGAAACATCCACAAAAATATGAATCAATAATGTAGATTTAACAGTACATAAATGAATAAATATTTACTTTGTATCTATGATATATATAATATCTGATTATAAGCAATTAAAAATGTAATCATTAAAAACTTTCGTTTGATTTTTATTTTAATTCAATTTCCTAAATACAAGCCAATAATGACGGTGGTTTGTATGTAACACAAGAATTGAGCTCGAAATTCTTCATTTCAAAAATACGTGCTTCATTTGGATTATTAAAATGGTGGTGAGTTTCAATTTATGTCACCTAAGTGTTTTTTACAACAATTTTCAATTTAAGGAATGTCTCAAAAAATTCCGATGTAAAAGTATTTTCTTCATTTTTTTCAAAAACAAAATGTTGACACGTTTTTTAGATGGAAATTTTTTGAAATAATTTTTTGAATTAAAAATGGTTTCCGGCATTATAAAACATAAATTAGAACTCAGAATGGTTTCAATCATCCCAATGAAGCACGTAGTTTTGAAATGACAGTGGTTTGTATGTATCACTTACAAGAATTTCGTATGATTTTCTCTCGAAATTCTTGTAAGTGTTACATACAAACCACTGTCATTTCAAAACTACGTGCTTCATTGGGATAATTGAAACTGCTCTGAGTTTTAATTTATGTCACCTAAGTATTCCTTACACCCATTTTCAATTTAAAGAATTTTAAAAAGTAATTCCCATGTAAAAGTATTTTCAACATTTTTAATTTTCCAAAAAAAATGTTGAAACGTTTTTTATATGGACATTTTTTGAGATAATTTTTTGATTTAAAAATGCTTTCCGGAACTAGTTAGAAGACACAAATTAGAACTCAGAGCAGTTTCAATCATCCCAATGAAGCACGTAGTTTTGAATCTTTCTACACAATTCCTTGTGCGCGCATGTATAGTGTTGAAACATCTATCGACTTTATTTGATGTAGCACGGTATGGCGTCATTAGCCAAGGATGTAGAGGGTATCCCGAATGTCCTTTAAAGAAATTAAGATAAAAGCTGCTTAAAAGTTTAAGTTTTAAATAGAAACTATAATTACCTAAGAGCCATGAATTATGCTCTCCGGGTCCACATGCTTCATAACGCCTTTCTAGCAGCACATTTATTTGAGAAGCCTCCCAAATGTAGGCGTCATGGGCAGCACCTCCATATCTTGCGAAACCTCCGAGGATTTTTAGATCGAAATCACATATCTGAAAGTTCATAATTTTTGTTGAATATAGACGATAATTAGGTAAAGGTTTTTTACCAATTGTACATTTTTCGAATGGAAACCTTTTCGGTTAAGGTAGCAGGCTTCAATGTCACGGCTTGGTTTTTGTATCCGTACATGGGTGCAGTCAATTGCACCTATCACCCCAGGGAAGCCGGTTTGTTCAAAAAACCTTAGATATGTATATTTAGTAAGTTTAGTGATCAAATATTTATTATTCAATCAAAATCTTACCTCCGTTTAATGGCTTCGTAATCTTCTATACTTGGAAACTTAATCCATTTGTCCATCAAATTATTTTGGAGAACTTTTGACACATCAGCTATACACCGTGAGATCATGGATCTGCTCATTGCTACGGAAAAATCATGGCCAATGTTTTTCTGGTAGGATCCCGTTGCAAAAAAGTGGATTGCGGAGGGGGATATGATTAAAAGTTCTTCTTTGTCCCTGTGGCAAATATGGACGTATTTCCTCCACCAAAATCAGCGCTTCATCACGGCTCAGCCGGAATACCTCACGGAAACGTACCTCGGGCATTTCGAAGGGGTTCGTACTGTCTCGAAGCATGCGGCGTTCTATACGCATTCTGTTGCGGCATTGGTAAGCTTCTTCAATGAAAACAGCGAACATATTCAATAAAAATACACTACTTAAATAATTTAACAAAATCAAGAATAATAAATACAATTTGAATTTCACTTTCTGTTTTTTTCTTGTTTAAAAATGTCAATTTGACAGTTCTACTTATCACCTTCCAATGGAATTTCCAGCTCAAACAAATCGAAAATCGAAGTTATCGCATTGAGTTACAGAAACCCAATTTTTTCCAGAGGCGATAAGTGGGGAACGAATCGTTTCATTTTTTAACGATGCGATAACTTATCGCTTGAGTTACAGAACATGGGTCCTGGACATAGAAGGGGCCTTCAATAATGTCGAAAGTAAATCAATTCGGCAGGCCCTAGACTCTACAGGTATTTTGTTGTCAAACTGGATCGATTCTATGCTTCAAACTATACTTGTAAATGCGGAATTAGGTGACAGCAAGCTAAAAGTCAGAACATGTAGGGGAAAACCACAGGGGGGGTATTGTCACTGCTACTTTGGCTCCCGGTTGTTAATCAGGTTTTGGTCGATCTAAACCAAAGTGGAGTCAAAGTCGTGGCATATGCAGACGACATCGTGATAATGACCTCTGGCAAATTCGTTTCCACACTTCGTGATCTCTTGCAAACCGCCCTTGACAAGCTCAGTAATTGGGCCAATAGCTGTGGATTAAATGTCAACCCACTTAAAACTGAACTAGTTTTCAATATAGATTTTAACGGCCTCTAGTCCATAAAAATTGGCGTTTGGTCCCGACGTTCTCACTTGGACTCTTCAGTTGACAGTGAGGGCCTTGTCAAGAAGTTCAGTCCAGCTTACATCAATTTTACACCGAAAATCAATTGTGAACTATATCCAACCCAATAAGAATTTCTAATCAATAATTGTTTGAAATTTTGTTACCCGTGGCTTGGAATTGTTTACATATGAGTGTTTTTTCATAATACAAATTCTATATACTACTGAAATACATCAGCCGAGTAGGTGACTTAGCATTATTTAATTGGACTTGTTGAATTATTGATTCAATATAGCTATTAACGGCATTTAGTCCATACAAATTGGCGTTTCGTCCCGGCGTTCTCACATGGACTCTTCAGCTGACAGTGAGGGCCTTGTCAAGACGCAATTTTTATTAAGTTCAGTCCAGATTACATCAATTTTACAGCGAAAATCCATTGTGAACTATATCCAACCCAATTAGAATTTCTAATCAAGAATTGTTGGAAATTTTGTAACCCGTCGCCTGGCATTGTTTACATATGAGTGTTTTTTGTTAATACAAATACTATATAGTACTGAAATACATCAGCCAAGTAGAAGACTTAGTGTTATAAAAGGAAACTGTTTCGATTTTTATTCAATGATTAATTTATTAAAAAAATTTTAAAAGGAAATTAATTATACAATATCTTTATGTACATATATAAAATGTGAATGTTTTATACTTTTCTATTCTTTCGTCTGGTTCTGCCGATAGCGCCAAAAAGAAAGAAATTTCTCGTCCTCGTGGAAATTTATTCAGTGTCAATTTGACAGTTGGATTGGGGTGCGCTTTAAAAGTTCGGCAAAGGCATTGCCAGATCTGTAGCACTCCCCCCCAGTATGTCCTCTTGAGGTCCTACTATCTCTTGTCCTTTCAGCAGACGAACGTCAAGCACCGCAATTTTCGTAGCTGGCCTCTCGTAAACTCCAGCAACAGTTTTGACCAACGCACTTCTCACTCTTCCATCAGAACCGATTTTTGTAGCAATGACTCTTCCCTTTGGCCAACAGAATCTAGGGTTATCGGGATCCACAATAAGCACGATGTCATCTACTTCGATTGGCTTTACTTCATCGAACCATTTGCAGCGTCGAGTTATGACGGGTAGGTATTCTCGAACCCATCTTTTCCAAAAGGCATTTGCAAGCTGTTGAGCAGTTTGCCAGTTCCTCCGTTGTTGCACGCCTTCATTTAAACCATCTATCAAAGGCTTCACACCATTAAAAATGCCAAGCAGGAAGTGGTTAGAATGTAAGCGGTCTAGAATTCACAATCATCTCCACCTCCATTAAAGTGCCCCGCAAAAGTTCATCAGTGGGATTTCGTGACGGTAAAATCTTATACAGCACATCCTTAACGGAACGCACCAAACGTTCCCAAGCCCCTCCCATATGTGGGGAGCTAGGTGGTATAAAACGCCAGATTGTGGAGGAGATCGTAAAGGCACTCGTCATTTTGTTTTTATCAACCATGGTGAAGGCTTCTCTCAATTCACGCTCCGCACCCTTGAAGTTTGTGCCATTATCGCTCCACAGTTCAATAGGAGTTCCACGTCTGGCTATGAAGTTGCGAATAGCTATTATACATGAGTCTGTCGATAATGAATGCGCAATCTCGATGTGAATGGCTCTCGTTGTCAAACAAGTGATTAATACTCCATATCTTTTTTCACTGCTACGCCGTACAGAAACAAATAAAGGGCCAAAATAGTCTACACCAGCATACGTAAAAGGGCGGCAAAATGAAGCTAGGCGTGCCGGTGGGAGACAGGACATTTTCGGAGGAGACGGTCGAGCACTTCGGTTCTTGCAATATTGGCAATGATCTCGCCGAATTTTGTAGAGTCTGAGACGTGGAATCCAATATTTTTGTCTTACTTCATTGACAACAGTTTCGTGATTACAGTGATGGTACCTTAAATGATAATCAAGAAGAATTAAATGCGTGATATACTAGTACCTGGGCAAGATTATAGGGTCATTTTTGTTTTCGAGAGTCACTCTGCCACCAAGTCGAAGTAGTCCGTAACAATCCGAATAGGGTGAAAGCTTATAAATAAGGCTTGACTTCTTAATGGCTTCCCCTTTCGATAGCAACAAAATTTCATCCATAAATTCGTTACGTTGCGCTTTTTTACACAAAACTATCGCAGCATATTGAATTTCGTTTTGTGAGACTGGTTTGCGTTTTACAATTTCAACTGGCACGTTCGGATTTAGCTTTAACTTTAAGATTTCTTCAATGATTTTTTGTTTCCAAAATCGAGCAAAATTAATTGATATGACTTGAAGCAATCGTTTCCATGTGGAGAAGCGTTCAAATTCAATGGAAATAGAACATTCATCAACTAGACAGATGTCTTTACCATGATAGCCTACGTATTGAGCGCGAAGTTCTTCATCTATCGGTTTACACTTGTTGTCTTCTTCGGGCCAATCACTTGGATTCAGTTTTAAAAATTCAGGTCCATTTAACCATCGACTGCTGTTTGAGAAATCGGGAATCCGTTGCCACTTCGTTGCTTCGTCGGCTACGTTTTCCGCTGTTGGAATCCATCGCCAGTCAGATAGTTCAGTCAATTCTAAAATCTCACTGATACGGAAGGCCACAAACTGCTTGTAACGTCGGTGATTAGAGCGTAACCAAGACAGCACAGTTCGTGAATCCGACCAGAATGTTTGTTTGGAGATCTGAATGGAATGTGTGGCTAAAAGGCTTTTAGCTAATCGGGCTCCAATGACGGCAGCTTGAAGCTCTAGGCGTGGTATTGATATTTGCTTCAAAGGTGCTACTCGAGTTTTACATCCCAGCAAAACACAATCAACTAGATCTCCATCGGTACATCTTTGATAACTGACGGCTGCATAACCATCTTCGCTAGCATCCACAAACGTGTGAATCTCGAAGTTAGGAAACATTTTGAAATCAGATTTGACGTAACTTCTTGGTATTTTCATTGCTGTTACTTCAAGTAGCAGATGAACCCAGTGCAGCCACTTTGAATATTCTTTGTCGTGAATTAATTCGTCCCATGCACATCCAGAACGCCATATTTCTTGGAAAATTACTTTGGCGTACATGACATAGAATGATAGGAGGCCCAAAGGGTCAAAAATTGTCATTAACAAACTAGTACCTCTCTTTTAGTGGGCCTTTTTTCTCCCAGAAGCACTTATAGCGGTTCGAGATTTTAAAAACGAAATTGTCCTCGGATGTTGACCACCACATACCCAGCACTTTTTCTGTGGCAAGCTCTCTCTCAGAATTTAGGTCAATTGTATCAACGGGTTCAGTTTCGAGGGCCTTCAAAACGGGTTTAGAATTCGATACCCAGTTCCGGATTTGAAACCCACCTTGAGAGTGAACGTAGTGAACGTCACGTGCAAGCTTAATTGCCTCCTCTTCAGTATCAACGCTATCCAACATGTCATCCACATAATGGTTATGCAAAATACTATGCACTGCTCTAGGAAACCGATCTTGGAACTCTCTAGCATTAAGGTTTTTAATGTATTCAGCACAGCTTGGTGAACAAGTGGACCCGAAGGTCATTATCAACATAACATAGACTGATGGTTTTAGAGTTCCCGGCTCTAATCAAAGAAATCGTTGATAATTTTGGTCTTCACTGCGAATTCTTACCTGGTGATACATTTCAGCTATATCTCCTCCGATTGCCACTCTTCTTTGACGGAACTTTCGAATCGCAGATACCCTAGGTGTTAGCTGGTCCGGACCTTTCAGAAGCATACTATTTAAGGATACACCATCAACTTTAGCTGCAGCATCCCACACTAGCCTTACTTTCCCAGGTTTATTAGGGTTCATCACTGGAAATATTGGTAAGTACCAACATTTTTTTCGTTCGACTTTTTTTTGCGTTACATTTTGCAACTGGTCATATGCGTATTGGTCCTCTCTGGATAATGTCAAATCTTTATTGCAATCAATATCTAAGTTATCCAAACAAATATAACTTTTTACAATCTCGAGCAGTTCATTGTTGGCGGAAATATCACAGTCGCACATTTGAAAGACGTGGTGGGTTACGATAAATTCGGAAGATGGAGCATTGCCTGATTGTCCCTTTAAAGTCCAACCTAATCGGGTTTTTTCTGCAATTGGTTCGTGGCCTTCACCTTCTTTAGACTTAAGGCTTACACCAAGTCGACAACTATTAAGTCCAATGAGAAGTTTCGGTTCGGCATTCGTGTACGATTTTATAGGAAGACCTCTCAAGTGCTTGTATTGGGCCTGCAACAACTTGACATCAAGAGACTGTAGTGGTAAATTTAAGTTTTTCACAGTGTGTACATCTTTGAGTGGGAATTTGACAGAACCATTTGTTTCAGATATTTCAATTTTAAAAATCATAGAATCATCTTCATAGCGATGAGTGTTTGAAGTCTATCGGAGACACAAAGGTTGAGGAACACCCGTGATATTCAACTCGTTCATTAAACCCTCATCGATTAAAGTCAATGATGATCCTTCATCAAAAAATGCAAACGTGGGCATTTGAACGCCTTTCCCATGTAAAGTAATCGGTAGAACTCGGAAAAGAATGCGTGCTTGCTCTTCATAATGTGTGTTCATACGTGAGGATATCGAACCTGAAGTCACTGAAGATTCCTTGTGAAGGCTGGGATGATGGAAGTAGCGATATCCATTTACACCGCACACAGTACTTAAAGTGCAAGTCACCGGAAAGTGGGACTTGAGACATCTTCTACAAAGTTGGTTGCTTCTGACTGTATTCCACTTGTCCGCTCTTTTCATTTGTAAAAATTTGTTACACCTTTCAACACTTTGGCAATCAGCCTTACAAATAGCACAAGATTCCGTTATAACAGGTTGCTCAATATGAGCGTTAAGCGCCCCTCGTTGACGATTTTTGTTTAAGGTACTTGGAACCAAAACGATGTTTGCGCCTTCTGCAAGTTGAAGCAGCCAACTAGTAAAGTTTTTTAGTGTTAGTTTGTGCATTCCCCAAAATGGACCTAAAAGTCCAGGTAGCTTAGAGAACAATTCTTGTTGCAGTTCTGGGTTACACAAATGGTTCACCAAACCAGAGGCTTTCATCGTAGCACATATATTTTGAACTTCTAATGCAAAGTCAACTATTGTTTCTGGGCGACTTTCCTTAGGCGCTGGCATCTCTCTGATTTGTGACAGTAAGACATCTATTATAAGTTCTGGTCTACCGAACTTCATCCGTAATGTTGATATTATTTGTGGCACAGAGGTTTCGTGCAGCAATAGGTTTCTCACTGATTTCCTTGCTTTCCCTTCTAAGGCTTGTCGAAGACGAAGTAGGTTTTCAGAATCTGAAAATCCACACAACTTAGTTGTTTGCTCAAATGTAGCCACAAATAACGGCCATTCTTCCGGGTCACCGTCGAACTTAGGAAGTTCTTTTGATATTCCCTTACGAGCCGCCAGCTGTTCACGTGTAATGGGTCGAACATCATTTGGCTCTACATTGGATTTGGGAGCATCTTCTCTTTCCCGCGCCGTGTTAGTAACACTTGTTGCAAGTGTTCCGGGTGGAAACCAATCTGTTGTGTTTGTACTTGCCGTTTGTGCAGAAGTTTTGAACTCTAACGCAATCAATTTTTCCAAAATTTGCTTTAGCAGCGGATCTTGATGAGGGCCTCCAGCAGACACATAACTGTAGGAGCAGTGGTTGGCTGAAGGACCGTCGCACTCGTGCTCTCTGCACCCGGTGCTCCTTTAGGCATTGTTTGAGTTGGATGTGATGCCTTTAACCAACTTTCAAAATTTGAACAACACTCACTTTCCTCGTCTGATAATGAAATTCGGTCTTCTTCCTCACCGAGTTGAGCAGTTAGATGTCTTTGTTTGCCTAGCAATTCCTGCCTTTGCTTCAAAATTAATTGTTGCTCCTGCAAAATTCGCAATTCAGCATTCAACCGCCGAACGTTAGTCGAAGAAGTCTTTGAACTTTGGGAACGTGCACTTTTATTGATCTGTTCACGATCTCCAGTTGACGGCAAGACCGTATGAGATTTCTTGAGACCTTCTGCACCCGCCTGTTCACGATCTCCAGTTGACGGCAAGACCGGATTAGATTTCTCGAGGCCTTGTACACCCTCCCGATCACAATTGTCAGCTAAATCATTTTTAGTAGAATGATCACCAGGAAGTGGGGGGCTGGTGACCTCGGTTACTGGATTTTGCACTTTGTCTGTAATAGATAAAGAGAATGAAGAGGCTCGGGAACAAAATTGCCGACGAAAGGTCGTGAGTCTTCATCATTAAGAGACATACGTTCAAAGAAATTATTCATTCATTAACCTCAAGTTCAAAGAAACACTACTATCATATACTTCAATTGTATAATAATAACAAAAATTATAAAAAAAAAATCAAAAAAATTTTCGTCGTAACTTTCAATTTTCTCAAAAACTAGGAGACAGAATCATTTAGTTTTCAATTTTCTCAAAAACTTGGAAACAAAACCATTTAATTTTCAGTTTTGAATTAATAGGGTTAGTGAACAATAAAAGCCAATTCTGCATTTTATTTTACAATTTAAATAAAAAAATCAGAAACGAAATTTTCAACTTTTTTTTAAATTTTGAGTTTGAAGGTAATTTTTACAAAAACTTTGGACATCAGACACTTGATTTAAAAATACGAGCCCAAACGCAAAATAGTTGGACTACCTATGATAAAAATCAAAAATCAGCTGGTTCTTAAATTCCATCGGCAATAAACTCAATATTTTGGTCTTTTTATTTAGATATATTTGTTTTAGATAGAAATATGGTTCTTTTCGGACGTTTTGCTTCATTTTTTGCCAGACCGTTTCAATTGGCGAAAGGTCAGGGCTGCTGAAAGGCCATTCCAGTAAAGGAATTGCTTCAGCAGATAATCACGCCTTTGTAGACCTTGCTTTTTGGCAGGAAGCACCATCCTGTTGGAAAATGAAATCTCCATCACTAGTTTGAAGTCGTGGTATTGATGGGAGTAGCTCATTTTCCAGAATATCCCGGTACTTGGTAGCATTGACAGTTCCATTTACAAAATGGAAATTGCCCAAACCTCGCCCAGACATGCATCCCCATATCATTAGAGATGCTGGAAACTTGACTGTTTTTTTTAAGGCAATCTTTGTGAAAGGCCTCTTTGGAGTTTCTTTATTTCTTATGACACGTTTTCGTTCGTTGCCCACGCAAACTTCAAACCTCGACCCATCACTCCAAATAACGGACCGCCATTAACTTAAAGTTCAGTTCTTACGTTGCTTAGCCCACTCTAGGCGCCTTTTTTTTTGTTTAGGTGTTAAAAGTGGCTTTTCTTTGGCCTATGTTTTAACGAATTAAAATAAATCTAAAACAAACCTTATAAAATTTATATCCAATTTTTTTCATTGTCCGCTTACAAGTGTCGACTGAAACACTTTTTTGGATTCTTTCTCTCCATTGAACAGTTATTGCAGCGGCAGTTTGACGTCGATTTTCCTTTATTATTTTTTTAAGACTCGGCAATCTCGAGGTTTCGCAATTGGTTTTTTTACCAACCTCCACATTTCCACTATTTTTGAACTTTGTGATAATGTTTCGAATTAATATTAATAAATTAAATTGGTTTGCTATTTTGTAGCTCGACAAACCCGTTTCGAAGGCTTTAACTATGGATTCCCTAAGGTTTCGTGTAATGCAACACCACGCACCATGATTGACACTAAACTGTTGCTGGCTTACTCAAAAAAAAAAAAGAGATCAATAAACAACAAAACAGGGGCATGTCATTTTTTTAATAACGGTTTACGGAAAATCTATTTAAATCGTCATAGGCCAACTTATTTTCATCCCATAGAGAGTAGTCCAACTATTATGCTCTTATCTTTGTTTAAGAGTATGCAAACTGAAGCCATGTGTGTTTTCTCAAATTAAGTTCTGTTTGGTCTTATTTACTCATTAAATGTAATTTATTACATTGACAAAAAAAAAAAAAATATCAACAACTGCTTGGGACAGAAAATGAAGGTATATAAAGAGGATTAATGTGTTAATTGATGAGTAGGCCAACTATTTTGCGTTTGGGTCGTAAAATAAAAGAACGGAGTTCTGACTTTCAAAAAAGGTAAATTTTTTGGTTGTACGTGTTGCCGTTGTTTTTTAATATTATTATAAAAAAATGCCCCTGCTCTCTAAAGGGGAAGAGAAAGAACCCCGCTCTACGGCAAATAAATTTTGTATTGTGTTCCTTAAAAAAAAACGTTATCATTGTTTGGCGCCATATGAAAACAACTCTTGCTATTTAAATTTAGCCTAATTTAGTATACATCAACTTTTTCGTATAGTTTCGGATATATAGAAAAAAAAGGAAATTATAATTCCTTTCTTAAAATTCCTTCGTTGACTGTACTATAGATCATTACAACACTGAAGTATGAGTTTGCAAATCAGGAACATTTTAATTATATTGTACACTTCGGTCATTTAAAACATTAAACAAATTTCAAAAAAGCTCATACAAAAAAATGACCTTCTCATACAAAGGCTTATCAGGCAGACCAATACTGACCATTACTGCTTCTTGGTAAGGAATTTTCTCCAGATCAAACGGTGAGTTGAGTTTTGTAGGTTTTTTTAATCTTTAATTTGTGTCGAACGGTGTAGTGACAGGGTTACAATCACTCATGTTGAACCGCTTGAGTATTTCTGTGGTAAACTGCTTTTGATCGATGTATACTTCTTGTTTTATTCTATTTCGGGTGATTTTTAAGCAGCGTCCACATTATGTTGATTTGTGTATATCAACAGTGCTGATCACCAATGTTGAGTTGATGTGGACGTGTAAATAAACAGAGTCTATCAACTTTTGCTGACCCGAACGTAACCCGACTCAAATGGATAAAAATCAACAAAAATCAGGTTGATGAACACAGCTGTCATTTGCATTGCGTATGCGCTGTTTTTAGCCTGTGTAGGTATTCTGTTTTTTTTTATTTGTGTAATAAGACACGGTTTTGTTTTCGTTTATTGTCTTATTTTTATTGTTATTTAAAATGAAATGGACGTAGAAAATTGAGTAGGTACCAACGTAAATGAGTGTTCGCATGGACGCAAGACAGTATACACTTAAACACGTACACACTAGCATGTTGATCGACAATTTAAATAAACAATGTTGGTCGGCATAAAAGGCGTGTTTTTTAGTGCCCTCTATGTTAGCTTAGTGCCCTCTATGTTAGCTAACTTCTACCTGTGCGTCGAAATTGTTGAGTTGTAGAAGCTGAGTAGGGTCAATGAGTCTCGAGCGAGTGCTCTAGATGAGTCCCGAAACCAAAGGGCGCTTTACTTTCCCCTACCTCTCCCTTCCTTGTTTCCCAACCCTTCCTCTTTCTTCCATCCTTCCTTACCCAACTTACCCAATTCCTTATTCCTTGGGCCGAATCAAGGTGTTATACGTACCGTGCCGATGATCAGCCTGGCTGGGGGCCCAGTTTAAAATACTAGCTCAGTCGTTAACGGAGTATCCGGATACCTGGCGACCTCCGGATTAACTAGCCTTATCTGCATATATGGATCTCTGTGCAGATGGATACTAGTGGGAATCAAATGAATTTTTTTTTCTGTTGTTGTTGGTGGTAAGCCCAGTTCTTCTTTAAGATCGGCGGGTAGTGCGACTGAAAAGTCGTCTGCCGTTCCTCCTGTCCTTCCTGTCAGTGACGTGGCCATGTCAACTCATGGTCAAGCCGCTGACAGTAAGAACAGCGAGAGTAGGATAGAAATATAGGTAGGATAGAAATAGCATGGCCCCTCTACCACTACAGAGAGTAAAACTCTCTCAAATTCGAAACCAAAGTTCAGCGGTGGTGGGATCGTGAAGCATGGCCCCGCACCCGCTAAGGGGAGAAATCCTCCCCAAACGTCGAAGTCGGTTTTCGATGGTGGTAGGATTGTAAAGCATGGCCCTTCCACCACTAATGAGAGTAAACCTCTCAAAAAGGATCCCTGTGGGGGCAGGCAAAAACCTTCACCTTCTAGAACTTTTTATGGGGATAAGCGGAATGCTGAGAGGATTCTGAAGATCTTTGGCAATTCACCCAAGGTTGGAGGAAACTCTCAGCATGAAGCAAAGGTTAAGTGGGCTAGAAACTTTGTGGCAAAATACAACTTGGAGGCCAGCTGCGACTCCACGTCAAAGCGACAAAGGTCTGTGGAGGTTGTAACTCCAGAACCAAAACGTAGCAAAGTGCTCAAACATCAGCAACAACGTAGCAAAGTGCTCAACATCAGCACTCTCCCTAAACCCCTTAATCCCCATAGTGGTAGCAAATCCTTCAGCGATGTGCTGCAAGGTAAAATAGTGGTTGTGGTCATCGATAGGAGCGATATGGATGGCACGATTTCACCTGGTCGTTGGCAGGAGGTCAAACTGAAGCTCTCGGCTAGCGTCTTGAGTCTAATGAGGAAAACGCAGGACCTACTTCTATCACTAGCGATGGTGGCTGGCATCAAGGCCATTTGAAACTTATAGTTTGTGAGGATCAGAGATCGTGCTATCTTTATAAGCTGGCTATTAGGAAGTTAGGCCAAGTCTGGCCTGGTGCGAAGCTTGAGGTTGTTGCTAAGGAGGATATCCCTTGCCGACCAAGAGCACGCACTTGGATCCCGACTGAACCCTCTTGTATGGATGAAATACTCCAGATGATCCAGCTTTCTAATCCATCCCTTCCTACTCACAACTGGAAAGTCGCGAAACTAGAGGAGCAAAGGAGTCTGTATAGAGGTGCAATTATTGTAATCAATAAGGAGTCCCTTGCTCCTCTGGCGCAGACCAAAGGTGTGATTAGGTATGGGTTTGAGACCATTACCCTTAATGTATATACAAAAGTTGAGGCTGACGCTGCCAGCGCACCTCCACACCCCCTCGATGACGAAGTTGTGGTCCAGGATCCTGGGGCATTGATAACCTTTCCATCTTTGGAAGTCGATGCTTCCGGGACTTCTTCGGCTGCCCCTGAATCATCTCCCCACGTCAACGGCTCATCTGAAATGGATACCAAAGACTACCTCAACATGATTCTTCTGGATGAGGATGAGCTTTTAAACTCGTCTTCTGATCTGGCAGATACAGATACTACGGTGGTGGAGGCTGATCTGCCTGATTGAAGCCAAAATGATGCAGCTAGTTCAGATTAACCTACAACACTCCATCAAGGCTTCGGCCTCCCTTCTTCTTTGTCTGTCCAGCAACGGGGAAGATATCGTCCTGATCCAAGAACCCTGGATTGTCGAATCTATAGTTTGAGGACTCAGGGCTCCTGGGTACCACGTAATGTATATGACAGACAATAAAGTTCAACCTAGATCTTGCATATTAGTAAAACGTGGCATTATTGTATTTTTACTACCTAATTACAGTGATCGTGATATTACGGCTTCAAGGCTGGAAACAGCCAAAGGTACTTTTTGGCTAGCGTCGGCATATCTCGGCAATGACCATTTTGGCCCGCTCCCAGGCAATACACTGGAGAAACTAATCGCTGATGCTGAAAGGCAAAAGAACAGCCTCATTATTGGGAGTGACATAAACGCCCACCATACAGTATGGGGGAGTACCGATGTCAACGATAGAGGTGAGTCTCTTTTCGATTTTATTCTAAGTACTAACCTTATTGTAAGTAACGTCAGCAATGAACCTACATTCGTTACCAGAAACCAGCAGGAAGTATTAGATATAACTCTTGTCTCGGACAATATCCATCAATTAATACTGAACTGGAAGGTATCTAAAGATCACTCTTTCTCAGATCATAGATACATTCAGTTCAGTTTGACTGATGAACCTCCATGCCAACTAGTTTTTCGTAATTTTCGTAATTTTCGTAAAACCGACTGGTCCAAATATAAAGAAACACTAAAACGATTAGTTAAACCTGAACTATTAAATGTTCCATCCAACATTAACGATCTCGACAACAAAGTCAGAGATCTAACCTCCGCCCTTAACAAATCACTGTCTCTCTCCTGCTCCCGTTTCCATATTAGGGGTAAAAGGAAGCCACACTGGTGGAACCACGGGCTAGATCCGCTCAGGAAAAACTGTAGAAAACTTTTTAATCAAGCTAAATTTACTAGAGAATTGTCTGATTGGGACTCATATAAAGAATCCCTAAATACATAAAAAAAAAAAATTGAGGAAGATTAAACGATCTTCTTGGAGAAATTTCTGTGATAATATAGAAGAAAGCTCAGAAGCTTCGATATTGAGAAAAATCCTCTCAACAAATCCAGTCATGCCAAGCTGTCTGAAATTTGCAAATGGCTCCTGGACCATCTCATGCGAAGAATCGCTTAACCTGCTACTAGATACTCACTTTCCAGGTAGCTCAAGTATAAAATACCACAATCCTGCATAGGATTAACGGTAATATAACTTTTCCACAAGGTTTGATAACAAGGGAAAAATTACAATGGGCACTCAACAGCCGATTCTGGAAGTCATATTCAATGGCTGCCTAAATCTGGTCCATATTCCACTGTTATGGAGAGAAGTGAAAGTTGTGTTCATACCTAAAGCTTGTAAATGCTCGCACTTAAACCCAAATGATCTCAGACCTATAAGCCTATCATCATTCCTTCTGAAAACCTTTGAACGAATGATTGATATCCACTTAAGATCAAGCATAGATACGAGACTCTTATCTAATGCTCAACAGGCTTATTGTAAAGGGAAGTCGTCGGAAACAGCAAACAGCTCTCCACACGTTAGTACGTACCATCGAATATTCTCTCCACCACAAAGAATACACATTGGTTGCTTTCTTAGATATAGAAGGTGCTTTTAACAATGTCTACACATCTGCAATATCACATCTGCGCTGTCAAATCTGAAGGTAAACGATTCGCTTGGTAAACTGATCAACTAAATGCTAACTAGTAGGATTATCAATTTCAAACTCGGCGGATTTTCTGCAAGAAGAGCGGTTAGTAGAGGCACCCCATAAGGAGGTGTCTTGTCCCCCCTCCTTTGGAACTTGGTAGTAAACGAACTGCTAACTTCCCTGGAAGCGGAAAGTTACAGAGTGATTGCCTATGCGGACGATATTGCTATTGCCGTATCAGGTAAGCGTCCTTTTATCTTGAAGGAACTCTTGCAGAATGCTTTAAACAAGCTTATAAACTGGGCAGAGCGATGCGGTTTGGGCATCAACCCTAACAAATCGAACTTGTCCTCTTTTCTAGGAAATATAAAATTCCTAGTATAGATCTTCCCACTATTAAAGGTATTCCATTAACATTCTCTGACGAAGCAAAATATCTGGGTCTTATTTTAGATAAAAAGTTAAGCTGGAAACCTAATATACAAGAAAGAGTCAATAAGGCCACTGTGGCCCTTTTCTCCTGCAAAAAAGCCATTGGGAATAAATGGGGTCTACGACCCCGCATTACTCACTGGCTATACATATCAGTAATTAGACCAATTCTCACCTATGGGGTGGCAGTATGGTGGACCGCCTTGGATAAAGCGATTAACCGCGATAAACTAAGTAAAGTCCAAAGATCAGCTTCTATGTGCATAAGTGGAGCACTTCGCTCTACTCCCTCCGGTGCACTGGACATCACTCTTCTCTATCTAACACCCCTAGATATATTCAGTAAACAAACGGCAGCATGTACGGCAATCCGTCTTAAAGCCTCTTCACAGTGGATCAATAATGATATAGGCCACTCATCTATTCTGAACTCACACGGTTCACTCCCAGGTAACATTGACTACACCATCCCACAATTCCGCTTCGACAAGAACTTTCGGGTTCATACCTTCCCGATCTACATGGGAGGATGTGACATTCTTGGAAGAGGAATCGATTCACTTTTATACGGACGATTCAAAAACCGATGATGGGGTTGGTGGAGGCGTGTACTCAGACAGACTAAATCTTAGTCTCTTATTTCGTCTTCTTGACCATTGAAGCGTGTTCCAGGTGGAACTTTGGCGATAAAGGAAGTTATATCGTGACTCAAAGCCAAGCTGCTTTGAAATCTCTGGACTCTGTCTCTACAAACTCTAAAACGGCCATCAACTGTCGCTCATCTTTTACATAGATGGCACAACAGTTCAATATTGACCTTTGTTGGGTGCCAGGCCATAGGGACATTCTGGGAAATTGCAAAGCTGACGAACTCGCCAAAAGTGGAACAACACTACCTATTCTACCAGACAAGGTAGATATCGGTATACCTATCGCTACTTGCTTACTTTTGCTGAAGCAAGATGCTATAAGGAGAACAAGCGTGAGGTGGAATAACATCACCACTTGCCTGGCAACTAAAAAGATCTGGCCAGTGTTGGACATAAGGCGCTCAAATGTCGTTTTCGATTGGATTTCAGAACAGTACTACTCCTTTTTGATCCCAATCGAATTATTTTCTATTGTTCCAAGACTAATTTGCGAAAAATTAAGTGTGTGTGTGTAAATTGCCTGATATTTATGTATATTTTCCATTTTTAGTCGAGTAAAATTAATTTGACAAGTTATCCGATGGAAGAGCTTATATGTATTTGTGTGTTCCAGGTATACTCCTTTATAAAATCCGGAACAGAAAATAACTCCGAAAACATTACTCGGAACTGCCAATCGAATTCTTTTGGAGTAAGTGGAGTCAAAAAGGAGTAACTCCGAACCTCCAACCGAAAACGACATAAGTGTTTGTTATCTTTTAGCAGATTGCAGATCAGCTCCATAATTGGTGTCATTACTGGACATTGCCTCATGGGAAATCACGCAACGCGGCTTGGAGTATTCGCAAATGATTTTTGCAGAAGCTGTATGGATGAAGAGGAAGAAGAATCTTCTCTGTACATGTCCCGCCCTATCTCAAAGACGTAAACTCCATCTTGGGAATTTCTTCTTCGATGATCCAACAGATCTAGCAAGATCGGACATTAACAGTCTTATGCGCTTTGTAAAAAGCTCCAATTGGTTTTAGCGAGTGAGGAGAAAATCTTAGATTCATGTGGTATCACAATGGACCAATTGATGGTCTAAGTGTGCCGGCTTGTTTGCTGGCAGCCACTTTAACCTAACCTAACCTATGTTAGCTTAAAATTTCCATGTAAAATACAACAACAAAAATGTTTAGTTCGCGGCGATAAACATCTCTGCTTAAGAATTAAGCTAAAATAAAAACAGTGCTTCCATATACTATTTTCTACGTTTTTCCGATGAATTCTCAACAAATGTCAAAAATTCATTCAAAAATTCATTAATTTGGCAGATGGATCTTGAAGCACGGGTTGACTGATCGTAAAAAATATGACAGAAAAAAAGGTGAAAAGCAAACATTTTTGCCGCGTTGGTGTGGACACTCTCATTTATCACCATGTAAATTATTTTGACTGGCGAATATTTCTTCGCCGCACCGAATGTTTCGCATTGGTTTGGGAGAGCTTTAATTGTGAATCACAGTTCCGCTGCAGCGGAGTTCCGCCTTGTGCGGTCAAACCTTTATTAAGGCTTTTAGAGAAAGTGAATTTTGAAGATGCACAAATCACCATTGCACCCTTAAAGGAGTCTGCGAAGCTACCACGTTATCATAAATATGTATAAACCATAATAATATTATACAAATGTATGTCTGCATATTTTCATCCAGTCTAAATTCCAAAGGACCGGAGTTCATTTTTGCAATTAGTCGCGGTATGAAATATAATTTTTTTGAAAAAAAAAACTATTTATTTCATCAAAAAAACGTCAAATTTTCGTCAAACTATATTTGTTTTCTAAAACTCTTGGGGAGATTTGACATTTCAGTCTAAAGCTCTATTCGAGAGCTTTCAATATTTTATTTTCGAAAATCGATTCTATTCAAAAAGTCTACTGAGCAAGGCGGTACTAATTTCAAATTTGATAGAATCGAAAAAAATCGAATAGACTTAAGTCGAATAGACTCTCGCAATAAGTCCCTTTATTTAAGTAGACGAGAAACCAGATGGAGTTAAAGCGAGCAGCGATCAGAACAGAGTGATGAAGAAAAAGTAAAAGGAGACAATGAAAAGATATGTTTATATACGAAGGTAAGTGGATGCGTTCAGGGCTGTTGGTTAACATCTCGGTCTGATTTTCTTTAAACAAAAAGGCCGCCATAGTGCATCTCCGGCATCCTTTTTTGCATTTCCGGCAGGCTAACTTCGTTCACTCTTTATAATCAGCGCAGCCACACTTAGCAACACGCAGCCACTTAAAACTAAAAACTACACAAATATACCTAAAATAAATTTGTTTAAAACTAGCATATAACAAAAAGAAGAAAAAACTATTGTAAGTTGATTTACTTACATATTTAAATTTATGAAATTGTTTTAAAACTGAATTATTATTAAATAAAGGTTGTAACTTTGCCACGAGGATTGAATTCTTTGTTTCCTAAATCATCGTGGGAGTTAATATCAAGTTTTTATTCTGTTAGCAACGACTTGTGCTAACAGCCGTATTTTGATGTTTGTTGCTGATGCTGGTGCTGTTGGCAATGTGTTTGAAAAATATTTGCTGGCCAGCGTGCTGTTTGCTGTTGACGGTGCTGGTGCTGACTTAATCCGGATCCACATCTGTGTCGTGTGTTGTGTTGTGGAGTCGTGTGTCGCTGTCATTCCATATATAAGGCCTATTCTGCCATATCTGTTATTCTGGCATGAATTTTCTGTTATTATGCATAATATGTATCCACCATAAAGGCTCTCCCAAACCAATGCGAAACATTCGGTGCGGCGAAGAAACATTCGCAGTTGGTGTGGGCACTCTCATTTATCATTCTGTGAATAAATTTTGAAAGGCGAATGTTTTTCCGCCGCGTTGGTGTGGGCACTCTCATTTATCACCATGTAAATTAATTTTGACTGACGAATGTTTCTTCGCCGCACCGAATGTTTCGCATGTTTTGTTTCGCGTAGATAAATTATTGTTCTATTTTATTTCTCTATAACAGTTCGTAAATTAAATATATCCAACTTAAAAAGTTATACGAAACACACACCGGCAAGATAAAGCGACTACCTACTTTTATTACGTCACATCCATCAACAACTGTGTTCTGTGCTTTTGTGTATAAAAATAATTAAGTTTCAAATTACTTATGTTTGTGTTTGTAATTATGCCTTTTAATTTCTCCTGTCTCCTTTTAAGAACAATTCATTAAAAAAATAAAAGTTTTTACTTCATGTATTCTGTTATGGTTTATTACAGATTGCATAACAGAATTCTATATGCAGAATACCAATTAATAAAAGAATAAAAGGATTTTTGACAGTTCGAAAATTTGTATGAAAATTGATAGAAGAATAACAGAATAAAAGATTACGCCGAATAGCCCTAATTTTATGCGCCACACTGCAACACAACACAAGTGTCGATAGCGACACATGACTCCACAACACAACACACGACACAGGTATGGCTCAGATTAAAATCTGTTTCGCGCATAAGAATCGGTCAGTGTAAATCAGTCAGTGTATACAAAATAAAATACACATTTGAAAAGACCCCTTTAACACAAGGAAACTGAGTTGCCGGCGATTTTTAGTTTCTAGGCGAGAAGGGTCTAAAAGGAAGACAAAAAATTCCCGCTCACACCCTTCTCGCCAACAAACTAGCCAGTTTCTGGCAACTCAGTTTCCTTGTGTGAAAGCCGTCAAAGGAACACCTTGTAAAATGGTTTACTGCCGGATTTACACAAATGACAAAAGTGTCATAAAATCTGTCATTATAATGACAAAATAATGACAAAATCAATTAATTTATGACATGCATTTACACGAAGACAAAATAATGACTGTTTTAGATAATGACAATTTTGTCATAAAAGAATGAGCAAGTTCATTCTTTCTTCCGGCTTGTCATAATTTTGAAAATGGTGTCATTGTGCGCTTACACGTTGTCATTTTCATGACCATTTTTATGACTAGTTTGGCATGTCATTATTTTTATGACAAATATGAAAACCATTTATGGCCTTCAACACTAGCCCACTGTGTATTAATACATGTCTAAAAAGTGGGAAACAAATCATGTAGAATAGTGTGGAAACAAAATATGGCAGCCCAGCCTATACAACCCGACATTCTATCCCACACGATTTGACATGAAGAATTTTAGGAATGGTTCTAATTCTATCCTACATTCTACCAAACTTTTTTAGGTTAAGGTAATGTATTAATACAAGCAAGTGTGGAAGCAAAATATGAAAAGCCATTTCTTTCCCACAAATTTGGCATTCCCAGTTTCAATTTGAAATGTTTTAATACAAAGTGGGGTAGTGTGGAAGGGCTTTTACACGAAAATGAAAAAAATGACAAGAAAATGACAGAAATAATGACCGATTTACACGAATGACAAAATTTTGTCATTCGTGTAAATTCGGCACAACGACTTGTGCTGAATTAAATTTATCTCTGTCTTATCTTTCATTCATCTCTTTTCAACTTGTTCTCAAACGTCAAACATTTTACATCCACGAGAATTTAGCCATTTTTTATTCACAAGTTATAACCGCCGCATTCTTAAGAAAAATTACATTTGTTAATTAAATTAAACAACAAATATTAATAAAACAACTGTTAAAATGTAAGTTCAATTATATATTTTCCAAAAAACATACAAAATAAGTAAAAAATATCGTTTATTTAGGGCAAGAGACCGGTCAGGATCGGCCGAGGCTGAAAAAGAAAAAGAAAAAAAACCAGTGATTCGTGGTCGGGAGCGCGACCGCAGGCGTCGCGGATCAGCGAGTAGTAGCAGTGATAGCAGCGCAAGGTATGTTAACTTTTTATAATCTTATTCTATTAAAAAAAAATACATTTACGATAAATTTGGCTCAAAACAAACATCTATAAGTTTAGGGAACATTACCTCAAGAAATGAAAATATTATAAATTGATTTTTCTCGAAGCAGCTCATCCGATAGCAGCTCTTCACGAAGCAGTTCAGGTTCTGGATCGCGTTCCAGTTCCTCAGACACATCATCTTCGGGTTCGTCTTCTTCGAGTTCGTCTAGTGGTTCAGATCGTGGACGTACTCGTAGGAAGACCGCTTCCCGTTCAAAGTCGCCAGCTGCAAAGGCTCCAATGCGCAAGGAATCAAAAGATAGAGATTCCACTCGTACTAAGGATCGACCTCGCGACGATGAGCGCAACAAAAAGCGCAGCAAAACTCGATCTAAGGAACGCGTACGCTCCCGATCTCGCAGTGGATCTAGATCATCTCGTCGCAAACGCCGTGAACGTTCACCAACTCCAAAGCCCGTTCGCATTCACATCGGTCGATTAACTCGCAACGTTACCAAAGAACACGTTACGGAGATATTCAGCTGCTTTGGTGAAGTGAAGCAAGTCGATTTCACAACCGATCGTTTTCATCCCACATTCGGACGGGGAATGGCTTACGTAGAATTTACTACTCCCGAAGAGTGCGAGAATGCAATGAAACAAATGGACGGCGGTCAAATCGATGGACAAGAAATCACCGTCGCACCGGTATTACAGCAAAAGATTCGTCCTCCCATGCGCCGAATGTCACCAATGATGCGTAGAGGACCACCACCACGTTGGCGTTCACCCTTCCGTTTCAATCGGAATAGAAATCGTTCGCCGATCAGACGTCGCAGCCCTCGTCGGCGGTCCCGCAGCCCAATTCGTAGAAGGAGACGCAGCAATAGCTCCGACAGTTCCCGTTAGTAAGACAAAGAGACGCAGGACAAATATTTAAAATTAAAGATGTTCACCCTTGACAACATTTAAGTCTCGGAAATAATAAATTAAAATACTTTTTTTTAGCTCCATTAAAGAACTTTTATTTTTAACAATGCTATCGGTATTTATTGCAGAATCTTTATCGGAATTCCATTGCGAGTCTCTTCAAGTCAACTCGTAGTTTGTGAGCTTTCCATACACTATTTAATACGTAATATGACAACCACAAGCAAACTACGAACTGATAGAGGAAATTTAATTAAATTTTCATTTTACTTTGGTAATAGAATTCCGATTTTGTTGGCTGCATAATAGAGATCGATGAGGATAGACTCTTTAAGTTGCTTTTATTTATTTTCCATAAATATACAAAATGTGGAATTTCTTTCATAAAATAAAATGTAACATTTTCTAAAAAAAACATACAAACAATGCATTTATAGTTAGTGTATAAAAGTACAATCAGATTCCGAAAGTGGACATCCATTGGGATGATTGGCTGCAAAAAAACATCCCCGTTTCTTCGTTGTCAGTTGTTTACCATTCATCAAAGCTTCTCTTGGTTTTGGGCGGCGTATTTGAATACCATCGCCTGTGGTAAATTCAAAAACTTCATGTTTATTCTTTAGCAACGTTTTGAGTCCTCCACATTCTGACTTAATGCTTTTCAAATCATCCTTGCTAAGACACTGAGCGATTTCTTTGATAGATCGGTTAGAACCATCATTCCAAGTTGTTTGTGATTCGATTTTATCAGAGCCAAGAAGATAAAAGAATATCTTCTTTACCAGCCCATCCAAAACTGAGCTCTCGATTTGTGTGCAATTCCTAACAACTTCTTGCTTTTCCCGAAGTTTCATTTTATGTTCTTGCATTTCTGTAGACACAAATTCTCGAATACTTGAACACATTTGCTGGTGGTTTAGTTCTACATGCGTTCTGGTGATTCCAATTATGGCAATTCTTTTCGTGCTTGGGATTTTTAATCGATCTCTCAATGTGAAAAAGCCACATTTCTTTGAAATATCTTCTACATAGTTGAGGAAATCATTGTAAGCACTGATTTTAGAATTTCTACGTTGGAATTTATTTCCGGAGAATTCAAACGGGCAACAAGGCAGGAGAAAATATTTGACTTTATATGCAGGAAGAGCTGTTAGAACGGGAATCCATGGTGATAACTCGTCAGAATGGTTACCAATTACCCAATCGGTATCTGATGGGAGTTCGAAATGATCCGGTGTGATGGTTTCCTCAAAGAGAAGTGTTGTTTTAGGAAAGAGACTCCATATTTTGCGACATCTCACATCGTAACCGTAGCCCTTATATCCTTCTCGGTTGAGGATGTACACAAGAAGTCCATTTCCACAGCCAAGGTCAGCAAATGCTTTTGGTTCGCAGTGGTGTTCCTTCCAGAGGCATATTAGATAAGCTGCGATTGCTAGGTCCTCATAGACAAATTTAAGAGGATCCGTAGATTCCTCCCATATCTGGAAAAATATATACAGTTGTGTTAGTTAAGTTTGAAAGAATTCAAATTATCAAATCATACATCGATGAGATCTTTAGAGTACTTTGTCTTTAATTGCTTATAGAGTTTATTGTATATCTCCACATCGATAAGGTGCAAAGAATCAAAGGTATTTTCCTTCTTTTCCTGCGAGTTTGACCATTTTAAAAGTTTAGGTTTGAGAACGAAATCTACCCAGCGATTAGCCTCATCTTCTAGTCGTCGATTTGTCAATGCGCTCACCGAGAACTCTCCCGATATGAGACCAACTCGAAAATCATCGTACACCGCTGTCAGAAAGGTACATGTGTATTGGCTGTTTAAGAAATCTTAACGATAAGTTTTTAGCATATATGGGCAATGATTATGAGATAGTGTAGTTTACCTAAAACCCCAATTGCTTCAACACTATCTTCGTCGTTTTTGGTAAGAAACTTGAGTGTGACAACATATCCCTGACATTTGTCCAATTCACATTTAGCTAGTGTGTCAAGAATATCATTCTCCGATGATTGACCATCTTGGAATTCTGAAGCACCATTAACTGCCTTGTCGTAAACTTCCTTTGAATCGGCAGCGTTAAGAGCGGTTATTCCAGTAAATATTTTGTGAATAGTTTTTATTTTGCATGCGAATATTTTTTTATTTACAGCATGGTAGTTTTTTAAAAGAATCAAAATGCATTTCCAAAAATTTGCTAATTTCATTTTTTGTTTGGTATGTAGTATCTATCTTCATGTCAAAAAATTAAAACCAAAACACCTGCTTCATATTTTTGGCATGACACTTCTAATGAAAGAGAAAGATAGCAAAACATTTTTTATATCGCGTTCTCTCTTATTGCTGAATGTGCTGATTCGTTCCGTTTGATTTTTGTATTTCAAATTTGATTCGTTGTACCGTAGTCGTAGAAATGGAGTACCAGTACAGTTATACAGTTATTGTTTATAGCGTACCCGAAAGTGCAGTAAAATTTTCTAATTTTATTTATTTATGTATTTTCCTGGGTTTTCCTTTTTCGCCGTTTTATTTTTTTTGATGTGTAAACATCTTAGCGCTAGGTATTAAGAAAAAAACAAACTCTCGGTATGGGTAAACTTGAAAGAGGAAAGACAAAATTACGGCCACCATCTTGTTTATTTAGATTTTTAACTAATGGATGCGAATGTTTGTGCATTGAATAGAGTAAATTGAGATAATGTGGTAAGGTTGGGTATAGTAATACACCAACGACACCAACCAAGCCAACGGTTTGTGCATTAAATAGTGTCGGGAAAATTATCATCTTATAATTGTGGAAAATGCAGTTTTTTAAGGCATGGTGCAACTGTTATGATTTTAAGGTCTAAATTGGGTATGATTTTAAGAGTTGCCACATTCTCTAAAAGTACCTTTTTTGAAAGTGGAGGGTGAGGTTAGAAACAAAATTAAATACATATTTACGCTCAGCCCTGAATCACATGAAATAACATAACATGTTCGACGGGCGCCTTTGGCAACCTCATCAGTTTACTATATACTGTAAGCTATAGTATAAACTATATACTACACTGATGTTTACACATCATCCCCTTGAGTCCCGGTACTCACACATTTTTTTTTGGATATGAGCACCAAAGCTATTCTTGATGGTAAGTACAATTTTTATTGAACATGCTAATTTAAACAAGAGGTCTGTCAAGTTTCTTGATTGTGTTAGGACAACTACTGTATTTACCATAGGATTTTATAGTTATACCTAGCTCAATAACGCAGAAAATCGATTTGGGCATTATAGGTATAAGAATCTCTTTTCAGTTTTGAAATCAAATATAATCAAACATAATTTCTCAATTTTTTTTAAAAACCGGAAGTTAACATTTTAGGTAAATCAAATTTAAAGTAACGTATTATTCCACATGCTCAATATGAGATCTGATTCATTCAGAATATACCTTCGTGCAATGACGCCGTCCGATTTGACTTTCTCGTTCTAATGTATATTTTTATATTCAAAATAATATTGCTATTAAAATATTAAAAAAAAGCTGTTACTTCAACTTTTGGACTCATAAATCCTTACAAATTCCGACTCAGGTCCATCTTTAGTTCTAGAGTCTGGACCCTAAGCATAAACAGGGTACCTAGCAGTCAAGTTATGCACAGTATAGGTTTATTTCAATAGACAAATTCAAACAAAGCTTAGGTGAGAACTGAGAAGACTTCACGAGTCGGAGAGATTACAGCCAAACAAAATTAAAGTCTTATTTATATCTTCTTTTGGGCCTTCTAACTATTTTTTAAGTTTTTTACAAACTTTTACTCAGGGAACTTTTAGTACATAGTAAGCTTAAAACAATTTCTATATAGTGAAAAATGTATAGTTTTTTGTATTTATTTGTTATATTATTTTAATATATCCCTTAAATAATATTGAATATAAAAACGAAACTTTGCTCAAAGAAAATAAAGAAACAAAGTATTATAACAAAATAAAATCCTATTATCAGTATATATGTAACAAATTAAGATTATAACAAATTATTAAAATAAATCTTTCGCACTTTCTTTCTTCATAAATTACTTATTCATGCTCAACTTCTTCTCACATAACTTTTTAATATGCACCTGATTTGTAGCCTCAGCTTGGTGTAATATCTTTCTAATATCATTCAATCTATTATGCTGTATGGCTAGCAAATAAGCCGATTTCAATTGACCAATAAAAATATAACTTGAAATTCTTATATCCAAGCTGTTTATCTTCTTTGCCAGATTGTCTAATGAAGTTTTCACCTCTGGTTGATGATTATTTGTTGCTGAATTAATGGCGATCGATAGAATTTCATCAATTTCTCGATTAGTCGTACCATTATTGCCAATTATGCAGTTAAGAAGTCTCTCAGTTTCGTCTAAGCGACCATTTCGAGCGAGATACTTGGCTGTGGCACCAAAAACTTTCATTATTGGTATTTTGTAGTTTTGAATTATGCTAGGAAAACAGATATTATTTCTTATTTTATGTTTATGAGACAAAATTATTTTATAATAATACCGATATGCTAAACCAAATCCTTCTTCTATGTTCTTGCCGCTGAGAAGAATTAAAATACAAATTTGAATCTTTGCTTGGGGCGAATCAAAAAGCGTTGGTAGACTATATGAATCGATTCGAATCTTAAAAAAAAATTAAGACTTATAAAAGAGAAATACCACACGATAATTCAATCTTACCTGCTTTAAAATGTACTCAGTTACAAGCATTCCATTCTCCATCGGTTGTTCATCCTCACATTGAGCTAAAAACTTTGCCACATCCATTTGTCGAAGTAGAGTATTGATGTGAGCATTCAGGCTTTTCGCATCCATTTGCATTAAAAAGGTATTAAACCTAGAAGACTGCTGTTGCTTGCATTGATTTATGTTTATCCTCTCCCATTGGCTCATTTCTAATTCTGATTGCAAATGCCGATGAGCATTTTGTAAATGTAATGAGTTCGCATGAAGTTGTTTGAAATTTTGACAATTCATAGAATAAAATTTCACACATGTCATACTCGCTCGCACAGGGTCTTTAAGGATAATTTGCAATTGATACAAACAATTTAACAGGCCCTTAGTTTCTAGATATCGACAGGTGCCAAGTATAGCTTCTTTCCATATCCCCAAATGTTCGTCAATATCAATCATCGACTGAATAAGTTCAGCAACTGATCCAGTTCTTAGGAATCCCAGGAATATGTGATGAATAAACAAGTCCACATCTTGCCCTTGAATTATAAAATACTTTAAAGCTGTAGAGAGCTCGTGGTTTCTTATGAAAAAGTCCACAATATCCGAATGTGATCCATAGGTTATGACATAATGAAGACACTCTTCGAAAACTCTCGACTGTCTCAGAATGTGCCTTTTGTTGTCCATCGAGTTCAGATTGGCATTATCAGAAAACTGGCCTTTGGTTAATTGTTTTAGATTGGCTAAAGTATTGAGAATATTAACAGCAGCTTCATGCAGTGGAATGTTATCGCGACGCTTGGAAACCATCGAAGCTAGAGATGTATTTGAATTCCGAATAATAGACGCTCTAGCTAGAGTTTCTGGTTGAAGTTTAGAGCATGGAATAGATTCAACAATTTTCAATACTTCCTGTAACAAAGGCGGACTTCTATTCGGTCGTTTTACTGTAGAAATGTCAATTTTCTTATTCAAGTCGACGAATTCTGACTCGTTTGAGATTATCTTAATGATTATTGAATTCTCCTGCTCGGAGGAGTGTTTTGTCATGCAATGTGACAATTTTTCTCTAGCAGTTTCAAAGCTTCCAGCACGAAGACAAGCTAAGCCATGTGCTGCCATCACACCAGCAGTTGGGAAGCCACATTTCCAGTGAATTTCCAATGCCAGCTGCCATTTTTCTACTTGTACTAATGAATCGGCTAGTTTTCGGAGATTTTGATTATTTAATGGTCCAGCAGGAATAAGAGCTTCACAGCCATTTTGCACCACGGACATAATAATATCCGAATGCTCACGAATTGTCTCGACTTCAGGAGGACCACCACGAACCTTAAAAAACAATTCAAAATATGTAGGTTTTAAAAAGTAATAAAAAGAATGATTCGAGGTTTTACCTTGGCAGCTAATGCCAGACAGTTCATCATTTTCGCAATAAGCTCATAATCAACTTCGGGATTTGGAACTAGAAGTTTCTCTAACTTTCCACAGTGAAAGAGCAATAAATCTACACATTTCCTATTGTCAATGTGATATGACAGAATGGATAGACACAAAGCAACACTTGGAGCATGTTCATAGCAGAATTCTTCACGTAAGAGTTTGTCATGGGTTATATTGCCACTAAGCTTCCATCGAGCATCTGCCTCTCCATAATCACTGAATTTATATTTCTTTTCTGCAGAAACTGCATTGGGTGACTTATTTGCATTCGCTTTGGCATCTTGCTCTTGGGTTTGCTTTATACAATCATTGCAAACTCTTACACAGACATCTTCGTATAGCTCTGGAATTTGCATTCGGTTTGTTGAACAAGCAAAACACACAACTCTGCCACAACGACGACAATGATGACGTCGCATTAGCATTGTAAACACTGCTCGTCTACAGCACATACAATGCGCAGCTTCGTCATCCTGTACCCATTTTTCTCTGTCGGGTGCATTGTGTGGCATTACAAAAGCTCCACAAAGTGAATCTAAAGAGGCCATATCTGTCGATTGAGAAACCCTCTCCGAAGAGGCTGCCATCTCTCGAATTTGGTAATCAAGGGCTTTGGTTGCATAGATTCGCAATAGCAAATCCACACACTCTAGTGTTATAACATGGTCTTTTTGGTATAAATTAAAATTGAGCAATATAAAAGCCGAACTGCTCTCGCTGCCAAGTGTAAAATTACTCGACTTTTTCGAATAAATATCATAAATATTTCCACGCTTATCAAAGCAATATTTACACAATCCACCGACTGTAAGGCAATTACTTTGATTATCCTCCAAAAGTGGCCTAATCGCCTCGAGTATCCGAGCGAGTTCTTTGAATTTAACATTCATAATTAATTGTTCGACAATCAGTAAAGGTTTACTCAATAGATTCCAATTCTGATCGCGTTCCATTGGTGTAAGTTGTTCGAAAATTTTCAAAGAAGCTTTGTAGTTTCGCAAATTCGTTGTATTCTTAATGTTATTGTTTAAAAAATCTATAACATAATTGAGCAAATTAACTGAGCGAAATTTATTCTTGTGGTCATCGTAAAATTGACAAACTTCCGACTGTGGAAAGGTTTCAATTGTTTGAACTATATATCGATCAAAATCCTCATCCAGTTCAACTAGAATTTCAAAGAAAGTTGCGAAGAAGGATTTCATTTGATGATCAAACGAAGTCGATAGCTGAACTACACAACACCAATCGTAGCATAATTTAAAATGTCCTTGAGAAAGAAGTTTCTGGAGAATAGTGTTTGGAGTTTTCAATCCAAAATCGTAAGCTTGTGGCCAGGATTCGAATTCAAGTACTGATGATACCTTGGAATAAATGCTGATGTCTAGGAGAGTTCGTTCCAAATTGATCCTTAAGTCTTTGTCAATGTTTGTGGCACTACAATGTAATAATGTGCTTTCGATTAGATCTTTTGCCAAACCAGAACTTTGAACCCTTGTGAAATTTGTGTATATCAGTAGTGATCGAACGTTGATATTTGCAATATCCGCAGCCAGATAAACGTATTTAGAGTCTCCAGCTATAAGATCCTTAATAACTTTGTCCTTTTCACTGAGATGTACTTCTCTGTCGTGAGCTAGTTCTTGACAATTTTGTAAAATATCATAGATTTCAATTTTGTTATTTAACTTCTTCATTCGCATCCTATCGATATCGTGCGAGAGGAGCCCAGCAATAACTGAATTACCATCGTAGAGCTTCGATAGACAAATAACACTCTGGAACTCAATGAATCTTTGTAAAAATTCATCATTCATCATGCTGCTGTGTGTTTGGTTTGTGCCCCTGATTTTCTGTAAAATATAACCCAACAGAGCATTCTGATTCGATATATAATTAAAGATCGATTGACATTTTTCTTCGGTTATCCTACTATGTCGACTGTGTTTGCGTTCCTTGCCACAGATTTCTGGACAAACGTTCAAAGCAATTACATGTATTAGATTCAAGTTTAAGGCAACAACATGCGATTCGATTTCGAGTGGTGTCATATTCTCTTCGAATATCAATTCACCGATGACATCACTAGCATCGAATCTAAGGAGAGCTGAGGTAAAAAATTCTGCTTGTTTGTCTCTTATTTGCACAAATTTCGAAAGATGCCCGGTGTAGGAGAGAAATCTGACGAAATAATTCCATTTTGGTTTGAGTTCGGCAAAATCATTGGCTAACAATTTGAGGTCATCTATGCGTTGCAAATCACCTTCGGATTTCGAGAATATATTCTGAAAGATCTTCTCACGATTGAGTTCGATGGAGAGCTTTTTAGGTTTCAATGAATAGAAGCTGTTGCAGAGGAGATCCTTTAGGCCAATGTCTGGTCGATTGTGTGACTTAATCAGCCTCATACACTCACAGATGTTGTCTAAAAAATTCAAACACCCCATTTCACTGGGCAGCCCTGAATTGCCCGACAACGAGGATGATATTTTCGGCAACTTGCACATCCTTCTTATCACAGGAACTATATTCGCTATGATATCATAGTTTGTATTCAAATTCAAGATTAAATCTGCAGCAACAATAGCTCGAATATTCGGCCCTTGATAATTCTGAAGGAATGGATAACTATGGGAATATTTCTCAAGTAGCGTTTGAATCTCGTCAGTGCACTCGAATGTATTGGCATTTGCGAAATTATCAACAATGCTGATAATTTTTGAAGCTTCAAACCCCTTGGCAGCTGCCTTTTTTATTCGCTCAACTGTAGCTTGAGGGTCTTTTATGTGAACAGCTTGATGCAAATAGCTTTCGTATATTGATTCGAGTTTTCGCTTGGTTTGTTGTTGATTCTCGACGTATTTTAGTTCTCGATTCAGCTCGGTGTTTTGTAGATTGAAGGTCTATTTTATTTGTTGTGGGGGAATTAATCAAAATTTAAAAAAAATCTAAAAAAGTGTTCTACTTACCTGAATTATGTACTTGACGTCGTTGAAATTCTTCATCGCTAGAGCCATAATAGCCAGATTCTCTGGTGTGGTCAACATATTTGGAATTATACTCCTTCGATTGGTTATGTCTGTTAACAGAACACCACCTCCATTCTCTTTGACGTCCTTCCTTGAAATTCCCACTCCAATTCGCTGATGTTCACCTCCCCCAAACGTGGCCCTTCTTCGTTTCTTTGCCTTCCTTCTCGACAAACTGGCATAATTGATTCTTTCCTTACTCTCGTCCTCACTGCTAGTCTTTTCAATATTTTCTCTATGCAGCTGTACCAGTTGTAATAAATCCTCGGCTTCCATTTGAAAGCTCTCCACTTCAGTGTCACAGATCTTCTCAAGCACCGAATACTTCCATAGTCCATCGTTTATGCAATCCATGACTCGGGTGAATCGCAATTTTATTCTCTCCGAGCAAATTTTATATTCCTCGCTATGCAATTTCTGGGTGATAAAGTGTTTGAGGAAGCTGAAGATAAACTTAAGGGCGGCTCCTTGACAAATAAATCCGTGTCGTCCACCCATAGATAGACCTGACTCAGCACGAGTTTCTGCAGCATCTGTGCTGGAGGTGGATTTTTTCTTGTCGAAATGCCGACTAGCTGTCGTAGAGTCTAAATGTTCCCAGCGCAAGAACACAAGTTGAAAGATATCTTCCATTAAATTACAAAGAACATCAATGTTCCGAATCTGCCGAATGATAATTTTCAAACGACTTATCTTCTCCTGAGCGAATTCATAGAAATTTTCAAAAATCTTAGTGCGATTGATGATGACATCATAAACACCAGCTAGAACAAAGAAGTAGGTGAGAGTTTCCAATTCGGAATCTCTCATTCTGGCCAGCACACTCGATTGGCTCTCGAATGTGTGATTACTCTCGATAACCTGACGTATCTCATCATAACCGATAAGAATGATATTCTTATGGTCATAGATAAACGGAAGAATGCCATTTGTTTCGATCAGAGTTCCAATAGGGATAACAGAGGAATTGTACTTGCGAAGGAAATCTATGTTGTTCCCTAGTCGACGAAAATCATTAAAAAATATATTTTGAACCTCCGATGCTTGCTGGCAATCGTAGAGTTCAAGCATTTTTTTAAGATTTCCTACCTCATCGATTGGTTGATTCAATGAATTAAATTCATTTGCTACTTTGGCTAGAATTAAAGCGTTTCGCATGTAGCTATCGGTGGTGATATCAGCGAAATTCTTTTGCCTTTGGATGGCCAATTTCACAAAGTGTACATTGTTCTTTAGGGCTTCCGAAAGAATGACTTCTTTGGAAAAATAATCAACGGATTTTTTGGAAAAAGCGGGATGTAAAAGAAAATCGAGTCTGGTATTTGCGAGGAGACCCATATAGAAATGGTCACCTGCTTTTCTACCCATGTCAATTATGTTTTCATATGTTTGTTTCAGAATTGGCTCAGGTTGTTCGAGATTAACAAGAAAATTAATAAATTTTAATACACCATGATCATCTGGGCTAGATTCGAAGAAGATATGTACTGCCAGACGTTTGATTTTGTTAACAAGGTCTAAACAATCTTGATATTGTCTTGCTGCGCTGTCCAGAAGCTTTATGCACGGGAATGGTTTTCGGAGAAGACATTTTGCTAATGATGTCTGAAGATCGAAATTTTGATTGTAGTTGGCGAAGTCCTTAATAAAATTCTGAAGAGAAATATGTTTCCTATTGTTAAATGTTTTTTTTTCGGATTTTTCAAATAGCAATTTACCTCGAATAAGAATGCAATTTCTCTCTCGAGAACACTGAGATAAAATTCATTTGATGTGTTTTCCATTTTTTTAATTGTTACATTTCGTGGAAAATTCTCCTTCGAGATAATTTGAGATTTTTTCTTACTACCACTTTACAAACTGCTAATTATTGAACTGATAAGAGGATGATATAGTATTGTAAAATAATTCATGTATGCGAAAATGTGATTTCAAGAACGTACAAAATGAGTGAAGCAGATGAAATATAAAACAATTTCGTAAAAATAAAACAAAGAAGATTCATAGAACAAGTTGTGAAATTTGTTATTTTTTTTACTGACTGCGATGGCAGCTGATAACCGTATTTTGTAATCAGCTGTGATAAAAACAGCGGCTGTTTTCTTTTATCAAATGCAAAGCGGCTCTGTTCGTTTTGTTTTTTCTCTGAAAACTGTCAACCTGTCAACTTTCAGATATTTTTTTTAAATAGCTGTCAAGACAATACCAACACTTAATAGCCCTTGAGGCCTTCGGCCAATGTATTTAAGGTGATCGATCAAATCACGAGTCGAAAAACTAACCATAATTAATCTAATCAAGAGCTAGTGTATGAAGATAGGGTATGTAGAACGGCAGTTGAAAAGGTGAATGCTTTTAAAGATTACTACTCAGAGTTATATTCACAAAAAACACCCTCGTCAGATTCTGATAACTTATTAGAAGTAGTTACCTTCAACAGTGCATTTTCAGTCTGGAATAGTAACCTCATAATAAATAACTTCTCTCCTTTCAATAAGTCTGATTCCACCACCCTTGAAAATTTTGTTTCTACTCAGACTGTGGAATCCATCATTTTTTCACTTAACAATAAAAAGTCATCTGGCCCTGATAAAATCCCCAATTTAATACTCAGAAAAGCAAAAACTCCTATAGCCAAGCATCTTACCTCTTTATTTAACAATTGTATTAACAATTGCTATTTCCCTTCTGCCTGGAAAATAGCAAAACTAATCCCTATTAAAAAAAGCAATAGATCCAATAACTTATCTAATTTTCGTCCCATATCGTTACTGTCTAATCTTGGCAAAATACTAGAAAAAATTATTCTTTTTAAAATTAGCTCTTTCTTTGATAATACTGAACTTACTCAAGCCCAACAATTTGGCTTTAAACGTGGTCATTCCACTGAACATGCATTGCTAGCGCTGCATGATCGGATTCTAAAAAATCTGAGAAACAAACAGTGTACGGTTGCATGCGCCCTAGATCTTACTAAGGCGTTCGACTCAGTCTGGCACGCGGGGCTACTATTTAAACTAAACCAGCTAAATTTTCCACCAAATGTTCTCCAAATAATTCACAGCTTTCTGAATAACCGTAAACTTTCTGTATTTTTTGAAAATGAAAATTCCTCTCTGGTTCCAATCCTTGCGGGAGTCCCCCAGGGATCTATACTGGGTCCTTTCCTTTTCAATTTATATCTCTACGACTTCCCAATACAGCATAATAATTCTGAAGCAATACTCTATGCTGATGATACTATTATATTCAGTACTCACCAAAGACCCCATGATGCACTGAACGACGTTAAATGTCATCTTAATCTCATTGTACCTTTTTATAAAAAATGGGGAATTCAACTGAACTTCAACAAGTGCGAGTTAATTTGCTTTAGGAACGCTTCCGGTAGGGGACATCACCTTGCGGTCCGCGAGAGCCGCCAGCTTGAACTGCGTGTTGAGGGTAATCTGATCCCTCTCAGAAAAACATTAAAATACCTGGGAGTTCGTCTCCATGAAAGGCTAAAAATGAATCCCCATGCGCGAATAGCTCTCAACAACAGCAAGGGTGCTGCAGCTAAATTGAAACTCCTACTAAGTTCCAAAAACGTGGAAAAAAAAACCAAATTACTTATGTACAAAACGTTAATACGCCCGCTTATCTCCTATGGCTTTCCTATTTGGCTTCAGATAACTCCCAATGTTGCTATAGAGTTACAAAGATTCGAAAGAAAAATTTTAAGGAACTGTACGTCCAAAAGAAGGAAGCCATCAGGTAAATGGTTTAGCAACAAAACCCTGTATGAGGAGTCTGGCGTTGTCCCATTGCTCCATTACTTAGTCAATTTAGCAAGAAGAAGGATTTTGGCCCTTCAACATCACGATAACCCTGTCCTCCAGAGCGTATACGATGATAACAGTGGTTACTCAATCAATGATCAATACTATTTGTCACCTATCAGTATTTTATCCAAGGGTCTTCAGGTCCCAGATGATAACTTATTTCTCGCACCCTTTTTTAAAAAACGTCTCCCAAATAATTACAGAGGCTAAGGAACTCAACTCTCAGCTATGAACTCCTTATTCCGAACTTGTATCTTAAAAACTAATACCTAATAAAAATAAATAAAAAATGTATATACATAAATATAAACCCAATTTTAAAAAAGCCTATATATAAGATACTTACCTACCTATGCCCTTCGGCTGTGAATCTATGTAATTATTTAAAGATAAATAACTCTTAAGACATATAAAATAAAAACTCAAGTGATTAACCTGTGCCTTACTATGGTTAACAACATTAACAAGCAATAAGCATCTTTTATAAGTATCTTTAAGACATTCGCTTTAAGAAAATAAAAATAAAAAATATAAATACAAAGTTACAAAAAGAAAAACATTGAATAATATACTGGAATGTAAACATAGATCTGTTTGTATGGACAAAATGCACACACACAAAAAAAACACCACTGTATCTTGAATTTAAACTTGGGGCATATGCCCTGCCTCTTTACACACATTATGGTGTTCCAGATAGATTCAACTTAATTGTCTCTGTCTCATGTTTGGATTTATATTTGTTATAAACTTTCTTCTCTATTCTATCCTCCTTTAATTCTTAGGTTAAGTTTGTTCTGTATGGTCTTGTTGAGTGGATGCATTTTTAATTCCAACGTAGAATAAGTTTCTATTAAATAAATTTTGTTTTGTCAGTAAAATAACAAAAAAAAAATATATCACAAAAAGAAATTAGTGTAGCCGGGCCAATTCAAAGTCGGCAATTAATAATAAGTACCTATTCGTAAGTTAAATTTAAGAATGTAACTAAAAAAAAAAAAAAAACTCAATAAAATTTACTACTACTACTTACTTAATAGCCCTTCGGATTCGGTCTTGTGAACTCGAAGTGTGAGGTTGTCTTCTCCTATCGCTCTCAATTTTTTGTGCAGAAAAAAGTTAAAAAGAAAAAAAAAAAAAACTAAATTATTCTTAACCATGGAGGTTAATGCTGAAAAGCCTCCTGTGATTCCCACAGTACCACCTGATAAAGCAGTAAATAGCTTTAAAACTAGCTTGATGCCGTCGCAATTGTTAAATGTTGACGACATAAATGGCATGAAACAAAAAGTTAAGGGCTGGTGGTCAGACGATGATGACACACACACTAACAAAAAATCAGACGCCCCTGAAGGTGTAAACGAGATGGAGATAGAAGGTGATATGATATTAGATGACACTGGTGCGACAGGCTCAGCTAGTGAAACAGCCAAGCACCAGCCGGCACATAACTGTGTTCACATAGGAACACTAAATGCAAATGCAAATTCAAATGCGAATGCAAAAATCGGAACTGTGGCTGGACAGGCGATTGCTCAACTAGCCACAGAAAATGTCATGAGTAAACTCCTGGCGGATAGAGAATTCTCAAAAATCATCGAGCGCAAAAGGCGCCAATCGATTACAGAGAAAGGTGCAAAAAAATTGGCTCTGGATAACGAAACAAAAAAAATAAGCTCAAATCGCTTTGCTATTCTGGACGTGGAAGACTAGGAGACGTTGACCCCCAAGCAACCAACTAGAAAGAAAACTAACATCAAACCGGACAGCATTCCCTCGATTGTGAAGCAGACCGATGAACTTTATTCTTGGTGCCCTCACATCTTTACAAAAGGAGTTTCATCAAAAACTATATTTGATATTATAAGTAAGTCAAATTACAATATTGAAAATGTAAAATTTGTTTCTAATGGATTTGGAAAAGTCAAACTTTTTGTTAGAGATGTAGAGTTCCATAGCTTCTTTTAAGAAAAATTTAAGATGAGTGGTATCGAACCATTTTCCTTCACTCCGACGGAACTAAAAAAATTTAATATTGTTCTCAAGGGGTTATCGGGAGGTTTCTTACCATCTGACATCCAGAAGGAACTTGTGAGACTGGACCCTTCGCTTAAGGTCGAAGTAAACAAATTTGAGACCAGATGGTCAAAAGAAAACGAGATTCCTCTGGATCTGTTCCTTTGCGTTATGGGGGACAGGGAAAGTCTTTTTAAGATAAAATCTTTGAAAACAATATTTAGACATAGGGTAAAGTGGGACGCGGTGAGAAGTTCTGGGCCCCGACAGTGCTTTAGATGCCAACGGTATGGCCATGTGGCTGCATACTGTGCATTCACAAAAAGATGCGTGAAATGCTTGGAGACGCATGAAGAACCTGAAGAATGTGGAGTAGGCCCTAAAAACGAAATTTGCCTCGTGCGTCAACTGTGGGCAGCTAGGACACCCAGCTAGCTATAAAGGGTGTCCAAAAAGGGTAGAATTTCTAAAAAAAAAAAGAAACGACTTTAACTGAAATAAAAACAAACAAAGCACGTTTAAATAATTATGTTATTAGTAAGGTGAACAACGTTCCCCAAACTAATTTTTCTTACGCAGACGCGGCAAGAGGTTTCTCTAAGCCGCCTGAGCAACCCCAGCTCACCCCTCCTGGACCTGCGAAGGGTGATATTTCAGACTTTCTAAATGAGTCAAATAGACTTTTTGGTATGCCAATAAACCTACTGATTGCAAAAATCAGAGATTTTTGGCCTAACTACAGTAAACTAAACGAATCCCAAAAACCAGGTGCTTACCTCTGTTTCGTCGCCTCCCTCTCTCCCATATCACCATGAATCTCAATATAATAACTTCCAACATTAATTCCTTTTTGAATTATGACAAACAAGTAGAAATGGACCTCTTACTAGAAGAAGTCACCCCTTTAGCAATTTTAGTACAAGAAACATGCCTTAAAAAGAAAAAAAAAATAGGATCCGTTTCAATGACAATTACGATTTCATCCGTTACAATGAAGGTCGTGGAACCGGAATTTTAATAAAAAACTGTATACAATTCACCCAAACTTTTTTCTCCAATAATACCATTTCAGCAACCATCGCTTCTATCCCTTTAAGTTCTCACCACTCCAATAAATCCCTGGCTATTGTTTCCATATACATACCCTGTAATACCGGTTCCGGTTTTTGTTCGGCTCTCGACAGCCTTCTTGCTTCCATCTGTAATTTTGATTACATCATCTTGGGCGGTGACTTTAATTCACGACACCCCCTTTTAGGTGATACAAAAACAAATTTGAACGGGTCTCACTTCGCTCAATGGTACCAGACTAACCATTTTATGGATTTTGATATTATTGGTATTAATGATATTATTGTCTAACCTCCAATCTGACAACAACTTAGCCTGTATGACGCTTGATCTTATATCGGACCATTTCTCTGTTTTTATGACCCTCCAATTGCAATTTGATTCCCCTTTACCCGTTCTTCCTCAAACGTTCACGTGCTACAAAAACACCAACTGCACCAATTTTAATCGTTCTCTTGACTCTCAACTGGGTAACTTGGAAATTCCAACAGACAGAAATCTCTCAAACTATTAAATAGATCACTATATCGATCTTTCAACTAACATCTTTGTCGACTGTACCGAGATACATAGTGTACGGAAAAATCTTCAATCGAACCATCTTAGAGTATCTGAGGCTACTCTCAGTCTATTTAAAACTAGAAAAGTTTGGAAAAAAAGGCTCAAGAGAATTTTCCATCAATTTGGTGACCGTGCAAACCAAAGTTACACCGATTTGGCAGTACGTATAAGTTGTCTCAGCAAAATAATTAAAGACAGAGTAAGAATTGAGATTAATGAACAATTTAGGCACAAGCTGAGCAGTCTGAGGCCTTCGGCCAATGTATTTAAGGTGATCGATCAAATCACGAGTCGAAAAACTAACCATAATGAATCTAATCAAGAGCTAGTGTATGAAGATAGGGTATGTAAATCGGCAGTTGGAAAGGTGAATGCTTTTAAAGATTACTACTCAGAGTTATATTCGTAAAAAGCACCCTCGTCAGATTCTGAAAACTTATTAGAAGTAGTTACCTTCAACAGTGCATTTTCAGTCTGGAATAGTAACCTCATAATAAATAACTTCTCTCCTTTCAATAAGTCTGATTCCACCACCCTTGAAAATTTTGTTTCTACTCAGACTGTGGAATCCATCATTTTTTCACTTAACAATAAAAAGTCATCTGGCCCTGATAAAATCCCCAATTTAATACTCAGAAAAGCAAGAACTCCCATAGCCAAGCATCTTACCTCTTTATTTAACAATTGTATTAACAATTGCTATTTCCCTTCTGCCTGGAAAATAGCAAAACTAATCCATATTAAAAAAAGCAATAGATCCAATAACTTATCTAATTTTCGTCCCATATCATTACTGTCTAATCTTGGCAAAATACTAGAAAAAATTATTCTTTTTAAAATAAGCTCTTTCTTCGATAATATTGAACTTACTCAAGCCCAACAATTTGGCTTTAAACGTGGTCATTCTACTGAACATGCATTGCTAGCGCTGCATGATCGGATTCTAAAAAATCTGAGAAACAAACAGTGTACGGTTGCATGCGCCCTAGATCTTACTAAGGCGTTCGACTCAGTCTGGCACGCGGGGCTACTATTTAAACTAAACCAGCTAAATTTTCCACCAAATGTTCTCCAAATAATTCACAGCTTTCTGAATAACCGTAAACTTTCTGTATTTTTTGAAAATGAAAATTCCTCTCTGGTTCCAATCCTTGCGGGAGTCCCCCAGGGATCTATACTGGGTCCTTTCCTTTTCAATTTATATCTCTACGACTTCCCAATACAGCATAATAATTCTGAAGCAATACTCTATGCTGATGATACTATTATATTCAGTACTCACCAAAGACCCCATGATGCACTGAACGACGTTAAATGTCATCTTAATCTCATTGTACCTTTTTATAAAAAATGGGGAATTCAACTGAACTTCAACAAGTGCGAGTTAATTTGCTTTAGGAACGCTTCCGGTAGGGGACATCACCTTGCGGTCCGCGAGAGCCGCCAGCTTGAACTGCGTGTTGAGGGTAATCTGATCCCTCTCAGAAAAACATTAAAATACCTGGGAGTTCGTCTCCATGAAAGGCTAAAAATGAATCCCCATGCGCGAATAGCTCTCAACAACAGCAAGGGTGCTGCAGCTAAATTGAAACTCCTACTAAGTTCCAAAAACGTGGAAAAAAAAACCAAATTACTTATGTACAAAACGTTAATACGCCCGCTTATCTCCTATGGCTTTCCTATTTGGCTTCAGATAACTCCCAATGTTGCTATAGAGTTACAAAGATTCGAAAGAAAAATTTTAAGGAACTGTACGTCCAAAAGAAGGAAGCCATCAGGTAAATGGTTTAGCAACAAAACCCTGTATGAGGAGTCTGGCGTTGTCCCATTGCTCCATTACTTAGTCAATTTAGCAAGAAGAAGGATTTTGGCCCTTCAACATCACGATAACCCTGTCCTCCAGAGCGTATACGATGATAACAGTGGTTACTCAATCAATGATCAATACTATTTGTCACCTATCAGTATTTTATCCAAGGGTCTTCAGGTCCCAGATGATAACTTATTTCTCGCACCCTTTTTTAAAAAACGTCTCCCAAATAATTACAGAGGCTAAGGAACTCAACTCTCAGCTATGAACTCCTTATTCCGAACTTGTATCTTAAAAACTAATACCTAATAAAAAAAAATAAATAAAAAATGTATATATATAAATATAAACCCAATTTTAAAAAAAGCCAATATATAAGATACTTACCTACCTATGTCCTTCGGCTGTGAATCTATGTAATTATTTAAAGATAAATAACTCTTAAGACATATAAAATAAAAACTCAAGTGATTAACCTGTGCCTTTACTATAGTTAACAACATTAACAAGCAATAAGCATCTTTTATAAGTATCTTTAAGACATTCGCTTTAAGAAAATAAAAATTAAAAATAAAAATACAAAGTTACAAAAAGAAAAACATTGAATAATATACTGGAATGTAAACATAGATCTGTTTGTATGGACAAAATGCAGACACAGAAAAAAAAAAAAAACACCACTGTATCTCTGAATTTAAACTTGGGGCATATGCCCTGCCTCTTTACACACGTTATGGTGTTCCAGATAGATTCAACTTAATTGTCTCTGTCTCATGTTTGGATTTATATTTGTTATCAACTTTCTTCTCTATTCTATCCTCCTTAAATTCTTAGGTTAAGTTTGTTCTGTATGGTCTTGTTGAGTGGACGCATTTTTAATTCCAACGTAGAATAAGTTTCTATTAAATAAATTTTGTTTGTCAGTAAAATAACAAAAAAAAATATCACAAAAAGAAATAAGTGTAGCCGGGCCAATTCAAAGTCGGCAAATAATAATAAGTACCTATTCGTAAGTTAAATTTAAGAATGTAACTGAAAAAAAAAAAACTCAATAAAATTTACTACTACTTACTACTACTTAATAGCCCTTCCACACTACCCCACTGTGTATTAATACATGTCAAATTGAAAGTGGGAAAGAATTCCACGCGACTGCCAAATTTTTGGGAATGAAATGACTTCATATTTTGCTTCCACACTTGCTTGTATTAATACATTACCGTAAGCTAAAAAAAAGTGTGATAGAATGTGGGATAGAATTAGAACCATTCTTAAAATTATTCATGTATTAAAACATGTCAAATCGTGTGGGAAAGAATGTCCACACTATTCTACATGATTTGTTCCCACTTTTTTGACATGTATTAATACACAGTGGGCTAGTGTGGAAGGCCTTTGAGCCTGATCCACATCTGTGTCGTGTGTTGTGTGTCGCTGTCATTCCATATATTTTATGCGCCACACTGCAACACAACACACGAGACAAATATGGTTCTACGCAGACCTGTATAGTTTAAGCTAAAGTACAAGTACAATTCCTTGGTACTTAAAATTTTTAAGCACAAGTACAATTCCTCGGTCCTTGTACTTAAAAAATTTAAGTACGAGTACCGAGGAATTGTACTTGTATTTTAATTACACAAGGAATTTAAAATGATTGTATTTATTACTTTAATAATTAAATACTGTACTTAAATACTTTTTCAAATACTTTTAATTCCTTAAGTACTTTTAATTCCTTTTGATTCCTTATGTTTTTTTTATATTTTTTTTTTTTTTACAAAAGGAATTTAAAAGGAATTATTAGTATATAAGGAATTAGAAGTATTTGAAAAGTATTTTAGTACAGTATTTAATTAATTAAGTAATGAATCCAAATTTTTTAAATTCCAATGTGGAATTTACTAGTACAAGTACCGAGGAATTGTACTTGTACTTAAAAATTTTAAGTACCAAGGAATTGTACTTAAGTAGTACTTAAGTCACAATATATTTAATTACTTTACAACTCTGGTTCTACGCATATGAAATACATTGTAGCGATAGTGACACACGACTCCACAACACAACACACGATACAGATGTTGATCAGGCTTAAAGCTGGCCATACACGACCGAACCAACGAGCCGAACCAAAATTGCCCGTGAGTGGGAAAACTCAAATGGCTTCATTTGGTTCGGCCGAATAATTTTGATTTTCAGCTAGTCCAAAATCCACGAACAAGAACCGCCGAAACTATCGGCTCTATTGTGTGTGGGGAATCAGCAAGCCGAGCAGTTCTGTTTGCTTCCAACTTTCTAACTGTCACTAATTAATAAAATCCCACTTTCTCACTCTATCTCATTAAATTCTAGCATACAATTTTCACCAAACACATCTAACTGTCTCATTCTCTTTTTTGTCAAGTTTTGTCATGTTCAATACAAAACACAACATTCAGATTTCTAGAATTTTCCTGGGTTCTGATTGGGCAACTTCAGTTAAGTCGACTTGTGCTTTCTGCATTGAACGGACCGCTGACGTTTTTTGTTTGGACAAGAACCAAACTGCTGTTCAAAAGGGTAGTTATGTGCATTCAAAAGGACACAAGCGTCCACAGGTTTTTCTCAAAACCCACCTCTGTCTACCAACTCGTAGTCTCACCTCCAAGTGGTGAACATCGGGTGTCTAATACCTCAGCTGGAGACGGGGTTTGAATACCCGTGTAAAGCTGTTGGGGACAGCCAAGGGGAGAGGGGGGAGGAGTGTTCCGACTACTACGACATATTTGTAGCTCAGGCCTATAGGGAGCGGTTTATCCGGCTCCCTACTCTTGGAGTTATACGAAGGGTCTGGTCCTCCGGGTCGGGGGTTGGGCGTCAGGGTAACTTCCCTACCACGTAAAAAAAGGTTGTTCCGAAAGAACAACAAGCCTCTGATATGGATGATTTTAAAGTTGACGACCCCAGCAAACGAAACAAGGACAATGAATTTCGGATCTGCACGTGGAACGTCCTGTCCTTATACAGAACACGTGCAGCCGAACAATTAGTGGAAAACCTGGACATGCGATGGGATGGAGAGGGCATACGGAGACTGAAATCGTGTGACATCTACTACGGCGGGTGCTTGAAGGAACAGGTCAGCGGCTTTGTGATAAGCGAAAGACTAAGGCAAGAAGTCTTGGGCTTCCGAAGTGTAAGCGAGCGCCTGGTCACAATCCGCATCAAAGGCAAATTTAAGAACATTACGCTGATCTGTGTTCACGCCCCCCATTAAAGGAGAGAGGACTCAACCAAAGGAGCATTCTACGATCTCCTAGAGACAACGTATGATATGTGCCCGAAGTACGACGTGAAGATCATTCTTGGGGACTTCAACGCAAGATTCGGAAAGAAGGGCATCTTTGGTTCGATAGTCGGAGGACACAGCCTACACGACGAAACTTCCGGCAACGGTCACAGGCTGGCAGACTTTGCGGCGGGGCCAAATGTCATCTCAAGCACCTACTTCCCACACCTCAATATACACAAGGCGACTTGGCGGTCGCGTGATCAACTAACCGTCAACCAAATCCACCACGTTGCGATAGACGCGAGCCATGCTTCCAGTATCTTGGACGTCCGAACGTTCCGAGGGGCCAACATTGACTCGGATCACTACCTGTTGGTAGCTAGACTACGTATGCGGATATCCATGACGCGACAACGCAGAGCAGATGCTGTGAAAAGATTCGATGTCGAGAAGCTTAAATCGCAAGAGACCGCCAGAACTTTTGCAGACCACGTAACTCTTAATCTCTCAGGAGGTCCGCCACCAGCATCAAGTGCAGACGACCAGTGGAAACACTGTCAACAAGCCATCAGAAGTGCCGCCTCTGATGTGCTGGGTTTCACTAGGCGAATACAACGAAACCCCTGGTTCGATGAAGAATGCCGGCTTAGGACGAGTTCTACCAGGCAATGCTGCTGACTCGAACAAGAGCTGCTAAGAGTAGCTCGGGAGCTCTACGGACTGAAACGAAAAGAGGAACGCCGACTTCTCAGGAGGAAAAAGAGAGAGCACGAGAAGCGGGCGGTAGAGTCTATTGAGATTTGTAGCGGTAGGGGAGATGTTCGAAAATTTTATCAGAGGGAGAAGTGATCCACCCAAGGATGCAAAACTAGAACGGAAGCCTGCTGAAATGAGAGTGGGAATATGGAAGTAGACAAACAGTCAGTGCTGAGGATCTGGAAAGATCACTTCTCTAGACTGCTTAATGGCGAAGATGCCGTAAATAGGCAGAACGCTCCATTCAACTTCGACGATGATGGCCAAGAGTTCCGTCCACCCGACCTAACCGAAGTAGGGCTGTCGATATCCAAACTTAAGTCGTACAAGGCTGCTGATGGTGCGGATGGCTTACAAGCTGAACTATTTAAATCAGCGGGAGATGAATTGGCTAGGTGCATACACCAGCTCATCTGCAAAATTTGGTCGGATGACAGTATGCCCGATGAATGGAACCTCGGCATAGTGTGTCCCATCCATTAAAAGGGAGATGTTCTGTAATGTACCAACTACAGAGGAATTAGGGCCAGTTTGTTTACAGTGGGTTAAATTTAGTATGTGATTTTCATAGGCTTTAATTAACTAACGCTTATCAACCAAAATTGGCTGATTAGTGAAATCCATGATTATCAACTCATACTTTGAATTTTTTAAACAAAATTTTATCAACAAAAACATTTGAGGATTTCCCAGCTCTACTAATCATGGATTAAAGATAATCAGCTGTGAACAAACTGGCCCTTAGTCTCCTAAACGTCGCTTATAAAATCTTGTCGGTTATCCTGTGTGACCGCTTAAAACCTTTTGTCAACGATCTGATCGGCCCCTATCAGTGTGGTTTTAGGCCAGGCAAGTCAACCGTCGATCAAATGTTCACACTTCGACAGATTTTAGAAAAATCCCGGGAATTCCAGATCGATAAACACCATACCTTTTTATCGATTTTAAAGTCGCGTATGATAGCGTGAAAAGGGACGAATTATACAGAGCCATGTCGAGTCTCGGCATCCCTGTCAAACTCGTACGTCTGTGCAGGATGACGATGGAGAAATCTCGCTGCTTCGTCAAAATTGGTAAGAACACCACCGATTCCTTTGGTGTTGAGAAAGGATTGAGGCAAGGCGACGCGTTATCATGCAACCTATTCAACATCGTTCTTGAAACCATTGTACGCAACGCAAATGTCCACACCAGTGGTAGAATCTATCAAAAGTCCGTTCAATTGCTTACGTTTTCGGATGACATAGACATTGTCGGCAGAACGAAGCGAACTGTGGCAGGGGCATTTGCAGGCATTGAATCGGAGGCGGCTAGAATGGGATTGGCGGTTAATGAGGACAAGACGAAGTATATGCTGTCATCCAGAGAGGAATCTCAACATCGTCGACTGGGGCAAAATATCACGATGGACAGATATAACTTCGAAGTTGTCAAGGACTTTGTCTACCTGGGCTCCACTATTACATCGCAGAATGACATCAGTGCAGAGATCAAGCGAAGAATTACTTTTGCCAACCGCTGTTTCTTCGGTCTAAGAGGGCATTTAAGTAGTTTAGGCCTTCTCAGAGAACCAAGGAGACTTTATACAAGACCCTAATTATCCCGGTCCTGCTTTATGGGTCAGAAGCATGGACACTGAAAGATTCGGATAAAAATCGTCTAGGGTGCTTTGAGAGGAAGATTCTTCGTGTGATTTTCGGTCCGCTGTGTATCGAAGGAGTCTGGAGGAGAAGATTCAACGACGAGCTATACGGGCTATACATCAGCGACGTTGACCTGGTCAAAAAGCTGAAAATACAGCGGCTGAGATGGCTAAGGCACGTGGAGCGTATGGACAGCAACGTATCTACCCGGCGAGTCTTCGAATCCAACCCTGATGGGGTACGCAGAAGAGGATGAACCCGTAACATGTGGCGCAAACAAGTGGATGACGACATCAAAGCACTCGGTGCGCGCAACTGGAAGCGGCTAGCTAGGGACAGAGCTGGCAGGAGGGCAGTGTTGCCGATTCAAAAACAAAATGTATCATGATTTTTATCATGAGATCCCAAAAAAAAAATCATGAGATTGCTTGTTCTTCATTGGGCTCTTAGAATAATCTTTTTTAACTTATGATTCACAAAAATGTTTGAAAACTTTTAAGTAAAAATATACGTACGAGATTCCATTTCATTTTAAGGTTAGACCGCACTAGGCGGAACTGCACTGCAGCGGAACTGCGATTCAAAATAATTTGTATGAAATTGTATGAAGTTCAGTTGCCGCTTAGTGCGATATAGCTCATACAATTTCATACAAATAATGTTTTGCCGCGTCGTGAAGTGTAGTTCCGCTGCAGTTGTATGCGGTCTAACCTTTATTGTGTTTTAAAAATAACTTAATTATATTCAAGAAAAAAATAAATAAATTATATTATGTTTATTATATAAATATGTTAATTATTTGAACATGTTTATTGGTTATACACTTTACTGAAATATTTATCAATTAATGGCTTTCTGACCTACTTTTGTACAAAAGTGATAATTTAAAATGGTCGCTTAAAGAAACATGCTTGCAAAAAAACAAACGAAAATTGTTCTGACATATAAACTAAAGGCTTAACTACATAGGCCTACTTTTGTAAATAAGTTCAAGAGTATGAAATAAATATATATTCTGAAGACACCTTCTTGCAAAAAAACAATGGAAAATTGTGCATGGTGGCTTAATTTATGTGTCCAGAACAATTTTCGTATGTTTTTTTGCAAGCATGTATCCTTAGCGAGCATTTTAATTTCTCACTTTTGTACAAAAGTAGGTCTATGTAGTTAGGCTTAAGCTGTGACTTATTATCTTTTATCGGGATCTGGATCTAGATTTGGATTAACTTTTACACGTAATACAAAAACAATTTGGGATCCTGCTTTCTATCTGGATCTATTTCAAGATCCAAGAATTAGTTTTAATTCTCAGCACTAGGTGACCATTTTGATTCTTAAATGTTGTCAGCACTGAGAAAAAAAACAAGATCCAGATTCTGATGAAAGATAATAAGGCCTATTCGGCGCAATCTTTTAATCTTTTATTCTGTTATTCTTTTATCAATTTCCATACAAATTTTCGAACTGTCAAAAAGCCTTTTATTCTTTTATTAATTGGTATTCTGCACTTCGAATTCTGTTATGAAATCTGTTATAAACCATAACAGATTAAAAGACAGATTTTGTTGACTTTTATCATAAAAGATTTCAATATATGAGGTAAAAACTTTGTTAATAAATTGTTATTAAAAGGAGACGAATTGTTAGTGTGAAGATAACCTTAAGTTCTTATAAACTAAACGCCATCTAGCATTTTAGTAGGTTAACACTATTCTTGCACGTATTCGAATACAACAATCGAACTAACCTTTTATATTCATTCAAATAAACTATCCGTTTAACCAAAGTATCTTGTGTCGGCCAGCAAACAATCCAAGGAACTGTGGCACAGAATGCTCGACCATTTAAACTATGCGAGCTTGGAAAAATTGTTTATCGTGTGGCATATCATTTCAAAGAGCTGAAAATGGGTCTTGTGTACCATCATGTGTCAAGGCAAAGCATCATCGTCAACCTTTTCCAAAAAAAGGCACCAGATCGACTTCCATTTTGCAACTGGTTCGCGCGGATCTGTGTGGGCCGATGGAAATGCCATCATTATCCGAGTCCAGTTATTTTCTGACTTTTATAGATGACTTTACCAGAATGACCTTCGTATATTTTTTGAAAAGGAAAAGTGAAGTCGCAGAAATATTCAGAGATTTTAAGGCCCTTGTGGAAACCGAAACAGGCAAAAGAATACGCACTCTTCGGACGGACAATGGAGGTGAATTCACAAGTAATGAACTGGAGGGCTTCCTTAAACAATGCAGAATACGACATCAGCTCACTGTGCCATAAAACCCAGAGCAAAACGGTGTTGATGAGCGGGCGAACAGAACACTCGTGAAGAATACCAAATCAATGCTGTCTGGAGCTGAGTTGCCGAAGTCGTATTGGGCGGAAGCCGCCTCAACAGCAACATACCTCACGAACAGATCACCAACTGTGGCATTGGAAAAGAAAACACCAAAATAAGCGTGGACGGGACGAAAGCCAAATTTAAATCACCTCAAAGTATTCGGTTGCAAAGTTTTTGCACATGGCCAAAGGAACGGAGACAGAAATTGGACTTGAAAGCTGAAGAAAAGATTTTTGTTGGATATGGTACAGAAACCAAAGGATACCGGTTACTTGATCCAGAGACAAAAGCCATCAGTTACAGGAGAGATGTGGTATTTTTTGAGGAATTTAAGGCTAAAGAAAAGGGTAAAGAAGTTCAACAAGAAATATGTAGCCATTACCAACCTGTTCAAATAGAAACACACGCAGAGTCAGAAAGTGAAGCCGTTTTAGATGATGAGTATGTTAGCGACGTATACGAAAATGAAAATGCATCCGAAGAGACGTATTAAGATGCAACATCGGATCCATTATATTTTCCCGATGATTTTGAAGAAAATCCACTTCAAAATTTAGAAGCAGATGAAGTTGTACCGAGAAGTTCAACAAGAGTGCCCAAACCCGTGATGATGAATGACTACCTGACTTACTTGGCGATGGAAGGTTCAACAGCAGATCCAATGACATTAGAAGAAGCCCTTAAAACTCCTGAAAAGGATTCTTGGTTGAAGGTCATCGAAGAAGAGAAGCAGTCACTGGTAGAAAACCAAACTTTTCAGTTAACATCATTGCCCAAAGGAAAAAAATGTTTGGACACAAAATGGGTTTTCAAAGTGAAACTAAACTCCCTTGGTGAGACGGAGCGATTCAAAGCCAGACTAGTCGCGAGAGGTTGCAGACAAGCAGAGGGAACCGACTTTAATGAGACGTACTCACCAGGCATCAGATATACTTCGATTCGATTTCTATGTGCACTGGCAGCCAAGTAGGACCTAGAGATGCTATATCGCACTAAGCGGCAACTGAACTTCATTAAATTTCATACAAATTATTTTCAATCGCAGTTCCGCTGCAGTGCAGTTCCGCCTAGTGCGGTCTAACCTTAAATATGAAATTGGAATTTAGTAAAGACGCGAACCCAAGAATAGAAGGCAGACTGGGAAAATGATTGTTCTGATCGTCGTTCAATAACAGGAAGCTTGTTCAAACTGCAAGGTGGGCCGATCGCATGGCAGAGCAAGGGGCAAAATACAGTTGCTCTCTCTACGACTGAGGCCGAGTATATGGCCTTATCGTCAACATGCCAAGAGCGGTTTATGGCTTCAATCATTAGGCAATGAACTGGATCCGGATTCTGTAGAAGGAGGCGTCGATATCTACTGTGACAACAGAAGTGCTGCAGATCTAGCAAGAACAACCGCTTATCGACCGCGTAGTAAGCACATCGACGTAAGGTATCATTTTCTTCGCCATCATGTCGAGCAGATTATTGTTAAATACATTCCAACGGAGGAAATGTGTGCTGACGCCTTAACCAAAGCATTATTTCACCCGAAGCTGAAGACTTGCATCGATGGCATGGGTTTAAAGGACAACTAGAAGGCACGAACTTTAGCTTATGGGGGCGTGTTAGTGTGAAGATAACCTTAAGTTCTTATAAACTAAACGCCATCTAGCATTTTAGTAGGTTAAAGGCTCTCCGAAACCAATGCGGAACATTCGTTGCGGGGAAGAAACATTCGCATGTCAAAATTTATTTACATGGTTATATATGAGAGTGCCCACACCAACGCGGCGGAGAAACATATGAAATAATTTTGACTGACGAATGTTTCTTCGCCGCAACGAATGTTTCGCATTGGTTTGGGAGAGCCTTTAAACTATTCTTGTACCTATACGAATACAACAATCGAACTAATCTTTTATATTCATTCAAATAAACTATCCGTTTATCAATTATTAATTATTTATTTCTTTAAGTTATAACTCCATCAGAATATACTAAAATAATATTAAAATACATACACCCCTATTGCGATTTGCGATTGTTGATTGATAGTTGATAAATATTCAATATCGATATTAAACCACCCAACTGAAACAAGTTTTGGTCATTGAGAATAATGCAGGCCGTTGTGAAATATAAATTAATTGACAAATATTAATGAATAGTTGATCACATTTTCAGTAAATTGAGTTTGAAAACCCAAAATATCAGTATTTATCAACTATCAATCAACAATCGCAAATCACAACAGGGGTGATAATTACAAACACAAATACGTAATTGCAAGCAAAATTATTTTTACACAGGAATGCACAGAACACCTATGATGGATGAAAGGTAAAAAAGAAGTCGCCTTAATCTTGCCAGTGTAAGTTTCGTACAACTTTTTAAATTGGATATTAAATTCAGGAACGATAATAGACAAATTACATAGAACACCAATTTATCTACGCGAAACAAAACACGAAAAGTCCGCAAGTTAATTTTATTTTGGTCACTCGTCAGTGCCCAGTTTTTTTTATTTACTACAGCTGATTATTTGATAGCAGATTTTAGGTCTGTTCATATAAATGTTTCTATTTCGAAGTTCCATAACAGACTTTTTTAAGAGATCGAACTCCTGAATACCCAGTTATAAAATATTTTTTATGGTGGAGATCTGTTATACATCATAACAGAAAATTCATAGCAGAATAAAAGATGTGGCAGAATAGGCTTAAATAAAACACTTCAACTACTTTTCCATTTTTATTTTTTGTTTACATGTCAATTTGAAAACGTCAAAAAACTCAGGAATACCACAATCTTAATGCAAAACTTTTGTGGGATCTGGATCGTTTTAATATCACAGGATGATCCATATGGATCTTGGTGGATAATAAAACGCGGCTGTAGTCAAGCCTCAACTACATAGACCTACTTTTGTACAAAAGTACAAAAGTGAGAAATTAAAATGGTCGATACAGAAACATGCTTGCAAAAAAACATACGAAAATTGTTCTGACACATAAATTAAACCACCATGAACATTTTTCAATTGTTGATTTGCAAGCAGGTGTCCTCAGAAAAGATATTTATTTCTCACTTTTGTACTTTTGTACAAAAGTAGGCATATGTAGTTAAGGCTTTATGGTGGATTTACATGTCTTTATCTGCATAATGCAGAAAAGTAGAGCAGGACCGATATATACAAAAAATCCGAGCGAGTGAAAGAGATCCATCAAGAAGATGAACATGTTCGTCTTCATTTCTGCATTATGGCACTTTCCTATAATGCAGAAACGAAGTTCTTTTGCATTTTGATCTTTTCTCTTTATCTAATAAATATACAATTTGTATTTGGCATCCCTTTTTTTGTGCAGAAACCAAATGCAGATACATGTAAATCCACCATAGCTCATACAGTTTCATACAAATAATGTTTTGCCGCGTCGTGAAGTGTAGTTCCGCTGCAGTTGTGTGCGGTCTAACCTTTAGCCTTAAATTTTAACTCCCACAGTCTGACTTGTCATCCACTCCTCTGAGCCCTTAGCACCTAGCCACACCGCATTTGCACAAATTTTCTTTCTTCAGCATTGGTATACCTGTTCGGCTAGAAATTATTTTTTTTTAGCCGAAAACCGAGCGACGAATGTTGTAAAAGTGCGAATGAGCCGACCCGACCGAGTTTCGAAAAATACACCTTTTTTTCTCAAAAAAAGGAATTCATCATACATTTTCGTGTTTTAAAAAAGATTTGCGCAACCCACAAATGGATTTAAAACATTTTTTATTAAAAACTTAATAGTTAGTGCGAGTGTGATTGTTCTAATTTTTTTCTTTCTGGTGAGAAAAAAGTAAAAAAAAAAAAAGAAACCGCGACGCAAAGAAAAAAATACCTCAATATATACATATAAAAAAAGTCTTATTTCGCCAAGTGCACCATCACACCACACACACACACAACTTGTAAAGTCATGTTCTTCTAGTAGGAGATCATAAAAAAAATAATCGAAAAAATATATGTAATAAAACATCAATTTTGTAATAATAAATTGCATAATTTCGCTGGCAAAACAAAGCAGAAACAACACATAGGCCTCATCTTTATCTCTTGAACCAGGAATAAACAACAAAATTGTATATTTATGTTTTCAAATCTAAATCGTGGCAAGGAGAGATTTAATAAATTCTTTCATCTACTAGCGGTGCGTACCTCTAATAACACCACACAGCTCCTTCCCTTTTTCTTCTTCACTTCACTTCACCTTCTCGCTATCTCTTTTCTTTCCACAAAAATCACAAAAAAAAACTCGAAACGGAGCCCCGATCTCGAGTTCCATGTTCCAAATGTTTCATGGATTTGTGGATGATGTGTTTGTTGAGTGTGCCTTTTTTTGTTCTTGTCGTCTTTGAGTTCTTGACTATCTGTGCCTTGTTCTTATTGTATTTGCAAGCGAAAACCGAGATCCAAGATTGCCCCTTTCTGCCTCTAGATGTTCGTTTGACTACTTTTATTTTGTGTTTTTTTAAGTTTTTAATGATTTTTTTTTCTGCACGATCTGTGGTGTGTAACTAAACTATGTGCTCGTAGACATTTTGTATGCTCATAGCTCTGTTGCTCCTCTTGCTATTTTGCTTGCTTAGGGAAGCCTTTTTATCTCGTCGATAGAGCGAACTGAAAACGTCGTTTTGTGCTACTTTTTTCTGGGATTGTTCATTCTCTGGTTGTTCTCTGCAAGATCCAATCTACGTATAAAATTCGTTGATTTTTCCCTCTTTGATGACTCTGGTGTTATCTCTCCTTTTTGTTATCTATCACTCGCTAAAGATATCTTAATAATTTTTGTATTTGCCACTGTGCGTCAGGAAGATGATTTGTATTTCTTTGTATGTTTCTTATTAGTTCCTGTTAGTTTTTTGTTTTTGAATCGGTTAAACCAGAAATAACAAAATGGTTAGGTACCTAACATTCGATATAAACAAAGTGTATGTAACGAGAGCAACACAGTGCAATGGAATCCTACAATATGTGAGTTATTTTGTAAGCAGAAATAGGATGTTAAAAAGACGTGGGACATAAGAAGCCGCGTAGGAAGAATTAAAAAGTGGATGTCTAGACTAGACCACCCCAACTATGTGAAAAACTAAGAAAATATTTATATCCTCAAATAGGTAGAGATGTATCCAGGTGCGTGTGTTAAAAAAATCATATATGTGGTCTCCATATTAATCACTATACCGAAACGTTAACTAAATGAAATAATAAAAAAAAAAAAAAATGAAATGAAATTATTTTTTGGATTACTGGAGATTAAGATTACAGAATGGAATGACTTGGCCGTGTTTTTCAATGCGAGAACCACCAGAGTTTGTATTTAAATGCGATTAATACTTCGGAATCAATTGTATTGAGTAAACTCTAGTTTAACTTTGATATCGCTCTAAAAAATTGACCTTCGTGACATGAAACACACTCGCTGAAGAAAAGATCGGGGTTTAATGTGGAGTGTAGTGGCCCGTAGCGTAATGGTTAGTGCGTTGGACTGTCAGGCTGAAGGTCTGGGTTCGCTTCCCAGCCTCGTCCACCTAAAACCTAAAAAGTTTTTTTTTGAGATTGCCTCTATTGCGAGTAATTGACAAATCCTCCAAAAGTAACAATATAATGAATAAGTGCTTCTCGTCTAGCCGTTCAGTTTCAACATAAAATTGCAGGCCCCTTCCACTCCAGTCGACACGCGCACACAGGAATGGTTGCGAGTTGTTAGTCACTAGGCCCTGGTTCTTCACGAGCCGTTGCGCCACCCACATTTCTCATTATACATTTTGAATAAAACAGCAACAAGTTTAAATTTCGCAGTAAAATGTCGATTTTTTATAATCCAAGTTTTATACAAAAAATAATGAAACCTTTACATACAAAAATGTCGGTTTAAAAAAAAAACTCCACCTCGAAATCAAATATTTGCCAAGCAAAGATTAATTTTCTCGTCATCTTTTTCCTGTTCATTCGCAATCAAACAACATTTGAGTTTCAGGATGGGAACTGTAAACTATGGTGTATAACCAAAGACGCTGGGAATGAGTGAGGCAGTTTTTGAGTGTTAAGATATTAAAGTGTTTTTAATTTTTTAATGTAATGTGTAAAGTTCTTCCTTGAACTCTAAATTTTGTTGTCTAAATATTTTTGTACTTTGTGTATTGTTTATTAGGTATGTGTTTTACATTAATTACCTATGTCATTGGTTTTCGTGAATAAGACGAGACAGGTCAATTTTATAAAAACAACTTAACAAAATAAATAAATAGAAAAACTTGGTGCATAACCAGACTGCAGTTTCTTATCTGTCCGCAAATAATCATTTTTTGCTAAGCTGCGATTAGAAATAGAACTTCAGGGCGGGAATTGCCCAACAAACACCATTTTTAGGATTGTTCAGGAAAAAGATCAGAACAGCACACGACAGATTCGTGAGAAATGTCGTATAAGTTAGAACAAAAAAAAACCTGCTTTAAGCTGTTCTTCCTATCCTAAAGAGCAAGTACAGAAAATCCTGTTCTAAACTGTTCGGAACAGACTCATTAAACAGCAAATCAGATCAGTTTGGAATACAAAAATGTCATTGAACAGCAAAAAACTTGTACTTTTCTGTTCCAAACTGTTCGGAAAAACGTTGCTGAACAAAGCTAATGAATAGTTCTCTATGTTATTACATATTGTGGTGTGGTTTTTTTAGTTCCATCTCCTATCAGTTTAATGAATATGATACAGAATTTTCGATTTAACTTGGTTGCCACACAAAGAAACATAATAGTTATTGCTGTTGGAGATTTGTGATTCCCCAGACATACAAACAAGTGGAATCAAGGTCCATTACGCGATTGCAATTTGTCTTCATTCCCTTCATCCACCAAAAATTATGAATAAATTTATTATAACTTTGGAAAATTCATTTATTGGCAATATTTTGAACAGCCTTTCATTAAATATTATTTTTTGCCTCCTTGGATTGGAAAGAAGCACGAACTACGTCTACTTAAACTTGGTTAGGGATGTTTGTTACTTTTAAAGCTATTTTGTCTATTTATTATTGATTGTCCACTCTTGCCAGGATCTAAAGATCTTAATATGACCCTGTGTGAATTATGAAAAAACGGTGCAGGTGCTTTGTAGATAAATAATTGTATCGTTACCATTTAGAGCACCTGCAACGTAATGCTGTATTTTTTGTAGCGTATTCCGTTTTAATCAAACCATCTTATGTCTATATACTTACATGTATACGTATGCATGTACATATATACCATTTGAAGATGTTTTTTCTTCTCTTTACCTACTCATTTGTTAAAAATTTTAATCGCAATTTTTGTTGTTGTTCTTTAATTTAAACAATCCATCAATCATGGATTGTTCCTATCTTGTTATTCAAACGCACCTACATATAAGATATGAACTAAATGCTCTGAACAACGAAACTAAGCGATAAAAATACATTGTATTTAGTTATGGCGCTAAATTAGTTAGCTCGTTGTTGTTAGTAACTAAACGGTGGTTAGAAAGATAGTTGTTTTTTCTCATATTTCAACTGACTATGTAACTTCATCAGAATCTATTCCTACAAAAAGTTGTGGCAAATTTGTCTTCCGTTGTGAAGGTTGGATACTCATATACATACATACATATGTATATTTTAAAATGTATGTTATAGTTCCATTTTTGTTAGGAGGTTTCACCAGTTTAAGATTTAAATACACTCGCGAGCGAAAAAACGGAATCACCCAAGTTTGCCTTCTAAAAACAACAATCGCGATGAATACAATATGTATAATTAATTGTTAATATGATAGTTTTAAAGCTTGCACTTAGAACTTTAAATTAAGGGTAAAATAATAAAAACCCATTGGTTAGCTTTCGCGCTATCCACCAAAATAACAAAAATAACAAATTATACTTGTTTAAATTAGCCAAGAGTTTGAAACATTGATACGCACTAAATACAACTATAGTTGGTCTTTGGCGTTGATTGTGCTGTTAAAAGTGAATTTCAACATATCTTGACTTATTAGGCCTCCGTATCTTAGAAGATAATGCAAACCACGCCTGTAGAAGTTAGCCAGGATCTGTGTGCCACCGGATGTTATGACTAATTCATCGTGATGATATTCATTATGAATAAGGGTGATTGTATCCATCGCGAATGTTATTTTTAGAAGACAAACTTGAGTGATTCCGTTTTTTTTTATCGCAAGTGTAGAATATGATAAAAATCGTCTTCCTAGATAGATAAACAAATACACTCCAACATATTACGATTTGAAAAATGGTTTCTGCAAGTATACAGCACTTTAAAAAGTTATCATGTGTTCATTGTAAACGCTTTATGAAATCGGGAAAAGATAAATACTCACAAATTTTTAAAACAATTTAAAAGTCTTTCTAGGCCTTTGCAGGGTATTGTATTCCTCCTCTTTTGAATATAACGTCACAAGCAAATCCAATTTTTTGCATATGCTCTGTTCATAGCTCTTAAAATAGTTTAAGTAGATTTTCCTTCCCTTATTTCTAGGGATATAACTCAATTTTAAACTTATGTTGAAATGCCATCTGGCCCTGTGACTTTTTTTTTTTTCAATTATACAGCTTTTGCTTCCTTGTGTATTTGGCTTGCCTTAATGCTTAGTGTGTTGTTTTTCTAAGGCTAAACTATTTCAGCGGCTGCTTAAGTGGAAAATACTAACTACCTTACCTACAGTTTTAGTTTTACTTAAGTTGGCTCCAGAGAGGATAACGGCTTCAATGGGAATTCTTATCCAGTCCCAGCTAACAGCCTTGTAATTTAATCTTCCAATTCTCAAAAATAGAAAACAAATAATAATACAATTCAAGATCAAAGAATGGTTTAAGTGTTGATATTCGTTTGTACTTCAATATCAATTTGTTCTCTGCTTAAAATAAGTTAAATCAAACCCAGGCAATCCATATAAGGTGTATTATGCTATCCGAATGAATCAAATATTTCGTTTTCTTTTTAATCTCTGCTATGTCATTCAATGCATCACACTATTCTAAGATTCTTACTTTCCAACATTTTTTCAGTCGGCATTTTAATTTAATCGTTATTTTATTTGATTTTTAAACATTTTTTTTTTCCTTCCGACGACAACCATTCGGATAGCAATTGTATGCCATTTCGTCTCCGATCACCGCCGCAGACATTTTTATAGCAGATTACAGCTGTACCTACATTCTTACATAATACCTTCCTAACTGTTTTGTGTACTTTTTAGTGTGCTTGGCTTTAAATAATTTTATAATTTTGTTTATTTTAAAACTAAATAAATGGTCACTCTAGTCAACGTTTTTTCAAAATAAAAAAAAAACCGAACGACTTTCAGATTTTCAGTTCAATTTAGTTTTGAAATAACTAATCTTATTTTTTTTATTGTGTCGAAAGAGAGAAAACAAAGATAAGTTTTTTTTTAGAAAATAGTAATAGTGCAAATATAAGATACAAATATTAAACAAAAACCTTTTCGTTGTGTTTTGACGTCGAGTTCTCCCCGTATTTTGTTTTTTTTTTTAACTTTTTTTTTATCATTTTTCCGTTGAGTTTTGTTGTTGTTGTATGTCTTGAGTGGGGGAAGATTCGATAAATGTAAACAAAATAAACGAATACGAAATCAAAATATATAATACAAAAAATAGCAGTCACCACAACAGCAGCAAGAGGAAGAAGTAGAGAAAAGAATACAAATTATGGATAACACGCAAACGACGTCAGAGCAACAGCAACAACAGCAGCAGCAACACAACGGGATAAAAGAGAATAATAACAGTAGTATTCCAATAGTGGCATCTTCAGTTAGTGAGGTGAGTTTATGTCATCATAACTAAATGTACCATGTATTTCTTTTTACACTATACTTATTTGTTATACCTATTAATATTTATGTTTTTTACTTCAATTAAAAAGTACAAGTGACCTCAACTCCAGAAATTATTGTGTTTCGCCCAAGGTATAACAGTGGGCTCTTCAGTCAGTCTAAGACACAAATTTTGCTCGATGTTTACCGACTCTTATAAAAATCACAGCAAAAAGATACTGTGAATTTTATTATTCTAGGGGAATTTGTTTGAAATGGTGCCCCTAGAAAATAAATACCCGTGGTTAGGTTTTTTATAATAAGAAGATGAAGAAATTTAAATATTAAAATATTGAAATTACCCCTGTTTTAAGTGGAGTGAATGAATAAAATTCAATTAAAACAGAAGTAATTTCAATATTTTATTATTTAAATTTCTTCATCTTCTTATTTTATGTTTTTTACTATTACAATTTTTTTCAATTTAGATATGCTACTATTGTTAGGACATATTTTGTAAATTAATCTGATCTTTGAACCTATTATTCAACTGGAATGCTTGGTTTCCGTTTAACTTAGAAACCGGTAACGCTTTGGTTTTCATTGTAAGAAAATAAAGAATTTTCTTAAACTTAAAATAAAGACTCAAGAGATTCAATTTATAACACGGCCCTATTGCGATTGTCAATAACTGATTATTAGTTGGTAAATATTTAAATTTTGCATTTAAGAAGGCGATTTATTCAAAATCTAATTAACAATTCATCAATTTTTGTCCATTTTCTTGTAACTAACGATGGCCTGCATCATAAGGCGTGTTCATGAAAGGGAGATATCGGAGGGCCTCAGCAATCTCAGTTGTCTGAACAGGATTCCTCAGCAAAAACTCTCTGTTTGGCTGTCAAAATACTGAGGAAAAAAAATTTTGGATTCGCTTGCTTAACTTTTGAGGGAGCAAAATCTCCGATATTGTGAACGCGCCTATTCTTAATGACCAAAACTTTTAGCGGTTGGCTTGATTAATATGGAATTTCAGTATTTATCAACTATCAATCTATTATTGACAATCGCAATAGGGGTGACAGTTATATAGGTAGATTAGTACGCTGCTTATGCGAAACGAAATTTTCCTGTGGTCTCCAAAAAGACAACGAATTGCTTACGAAAACACAGCAGAAAAATGTTCATGGAGAGTTTCACAAATTGCAAATAAATAAAATAAAATTTAACGAAAAAATCTAAGAAAAGCCATGCTGTGATGAAAGAAACAGCAAATAAGAAACCCAACAAAGCCAAATGTCATTTTTCCGCACACAATTAATGGACAATTAATTCTGTGACAAAAGAGAGTGTAGACTTTTCAAAACAATTTGGTATAATCATCAATTTCGCTGGTCGAACAGCGTACCACAGAACGAAAAGCACATCGAAATTTTTCGTTTATGATTTCGTCATGTCATTTTTGTATGTGATTTTTCGTTTCACATCAGCAGCGTACTAGGCTTATCGATAAAAGGCCTTTGAAGTCGATTGTCGAAAATACATTTTGGCATTGAAATTAAATTAAATGATGAGAACTTTAATTCCTTTATGGAGTTAACATGTTTATAAAAAGCACCCATGTTCAGGAAAACGATATATCGGAGATTTTGCTCCATCAACAATAATTGACAACCAAACTGAGATTTTGTGCTGAGGAATCCTGTTCAGGCAACTGATGCCGTTTTCCATCGGTTTCACTCAAGGTTTCACTCATTTTGAAATCCAATGGAACAGTCCAACATGCTTCTACTCAATTCTGTGGTTTGGTATCTGTATAGGTGAATCGTTAAATAAAAATTATTTGCTACCACACGAGTGTATCAACTCAGAACATCCAAATAATATTTTTTGTTTGATTTTTTCTTAATTTGTTTCTTAAAATTTATCAACAAAATTTATTTTGGATGCAAATTAAATTAAAATGGAAAGCTAAAAAAAAACATGAAGTTCATTACAGTTTGTTGTGACGTTTGAGTTTGAATTCATTAGTGCTTCTTGAGTGGATTCTGATTTGAAATTCAGTATCGAATTTCTCTTCTCAGAATCGTCAGAAGCGTATTTTGCGTGCCAATGGAATGGTTTCAGAAGGCTTCCGGATGCTTCTGGACGCTTCCGGACGTCCAATGAAAGACGGCATGAGATTAATGGGGCCCTCTGAAATTGCCTTTTCATGAACTCGCCTAATCTCTATTTTAAACGATATCTTTCATTTTGACACTCGGGCTAAGTAATTACAATTATTTTCTGTTTTCTTGTAAAACTATAAAAATTATCACTGAATTAAAAATACTTTCAGAGGGCTTTGCTACCAGAAAATCTTATCCAATCATTTTCACCACTTTTTTTAATTAAAAAATTAAAAATCCAAATCAATAATCAAAAATGCTCGATTTGTGCAGCAAGAACACCGTGAAGTCTATTCTCATTAAAATTTACACAAAGTTAACTGTGTGTAAATTTTAATTAATTAAAAATGTTTTTAATTTTTCCATATGCCTAAAAGATACAAATCTCTAACAAAAATAATTTTAAAAAATAAGAAAAAATAACTACTTAGCTATTTCTATCATCGTAAGTCGACATTCATTAACATAGTATGTATCTCGTAAACTTTAAAAATAAGACAAAAACAAAACAATGAATCTCAATTTATAAAATCGTGCTCTTGTCTGGGGTCAAATGAATATGCAAACTATATTTTGTTCCTCTTTCGTTAACCATGAATGCTGTCTGCCGTCTAGTATTTAATTTAATACAAATATTTGTTTTTCATCACATTTAGTCGTCATAGTCGTCGTGAGAAAAAAATCAAAAAAATACTGAATCACTAAAATTGCACTTGATAAATTTTAGCTTGATTATAACTAATTATAGAAATATGGATGGCAGTGGCAGCATTGATTACTAATATTTAACTTTAAACAAAAAAGTAGAATTGACATCAACAATAAAGAGATTGTATTTAAATTGTATCCATTAATCTATCTGTGCATCTTATACATATACACAACTACTATTTCTGTCCTATGAGAACATAAATAAAATTTTATACTCACGTTGTTTATTTTTCTTTGTGAAACGATTTGCGGTTATTCCTAAAATAGACAGACTAATCCTACTCGTACTACTTTGTACTATATTTACCATGTCATAAATAAAGAAATTTTCTTTTTTTTTATAATAAATTCTATGAGAAAGAATTTTTTAATAATAAAAACATACCTAGAAATAGCACATTTTAAATCTGAAAATATATTGAATAGAATATTTACAAAAAAAAAACTTTGAATTACAAAAACACATTTTTTAATAATAGTTCTTTTATGACGAAAATTAATTTTGTGCTTATTGGTCACAATGAGAAAATGAGTAATAAAAATACAAACATGATGTGTGTGATTGTAATTGCAATTGATTTTAATGTTGAGATGGAAATTTCCGTAGCATTATTTGATGAAAAGAGCACGCAACTTTTAAAAGCAAAGCGTGAAAAGAGCTGAACTTTTTTTCATTTAATAAGGCAAGTGTAGAATTTAAGTTTAGACTTTAGACCTAGGAAATTAAATGCAAATAAAGTATAACCAACATTCGTTCTCAGGCCAAACAATTCCTGCAGGTATCTTCTTTAGGATGTCCGTTATTTTTTAAAGTTATTGTTTTGATTAAGGCAGTGGGCACTGCTAAATCGGAAGATTAGTCCAAAAAAGTTTCTGCTTTAAACAAATTTTGTTTTTTGGGTCACTAACCCGTGCCTCTTAAGTCCCATACAAAGGAGAATGGGCATTTTGGTCTACCTATTGCCCACGAATGAGATATATATCGTTGGAATGCTTAGTCCTAGTACATCATTTTTTTGTATCGACACAAAGCTGTAAGCAGTATATGGCCCTAAAGACTGCAATTAGAGCAAAAATGAATTGCAATAGTGTTCCATGGAAATGTCAGTATTGGTCACTTTCGGTGAACTGAATAGACCGCAAAACAAAGGAACTTGTATCCCAATGGCCAATAATAGCGAATAATGTCATGGTTCGCGAACAATTCACTTAACAGTATGAAAATTCTACTTTTTTTTAATTCGATTTAGCGAAATTAATGAATGGGAATAATCGTCCGTCTAGTGCCCACAACAAATTGAGGTATACAACATTGGAAAGCTTAGTTTAAGAGCATCATTTTTGTATAAGGACACAGAACAGTAAACCATGGGGTTAAGGCAGTATATTACAAAATATGAATTCGTCTATGTTAATTCGAATTTGCAAAGTGTTTTTCTTATTTTGTTGGTCGCTTATTTTAGCCAACTCCCATTTTTTATTACCAAAAAAATACTCGTACGTGGGTACACTCCATAGTACCCAATCATTTTCATAGGTCTCGTTTCTGGGCACTAGGTAGACCAGGTCCCATACATTTTTGCCCATTCTCCTTTGTATGGAAATTTAGCTCCTTCTACTTTTGATTTTTTAAATTGATTTTTTTAAATTTGACTTTCATAGGCTTTAATTAACTAACGCTAATCAACCAAAATTGTCTGATTAGTGAAATCCATGATTAGCAACTCATATTTTGAATTTTTAAAACAAAATTTGATCAACAAAAACATTTGAGGATTTCCAGCTCCACTAATCATGGAACAAACTGGTCCTTATTGCAGTTATTAAAACTTCTTTGGGCGCGTTGAGAGTGAAATTTTAAGGTTGAATTTTTGCGAAACGAAAAAATGTAACGCCACATGTGGATATAGTCCGAAAACCTACTCAAATAAACTGATATCATTTAAAACTTCACCTTTAAATTTAAAACTTCACTTTAAATTTTCACCATTATTATTTAATTTTCAAGTTTACAACCCCAACCCATCGATCATTTTGATATAGAACACATAGCTGCTTAATATCCCTATACATATCGAGATTTTTATATCGAAAAAGACGTTTCACTTCTGCCACGAGTACTGAGTTACACGCGCGCTTTTTTTGAGATTCTTGTTTTATAATAAATTACTTGTTCCTTTAAAATTATTTCAATGTTTGAAGTTTTTAAATATTCTTTCTTACAGGATTTATTCTAATTTTGTATTAATTTTTGGTAAATGATAATTATCTAAATAACTAAATCAAAAAGGTGTGTTTGCTTTTACCGTTTTTAACAAGTTTTTTTTGTCGAATTTGCTAAGCTTGAAAACCCGCATTGTAAAATGTACGTTTAAAAAAAAAAATTGCCTCTAATGTTGACATGAGAGTTCTGCACTATTCCTTCAAGTATAATGTTGAAGAAGTGGCATGACAGCGCATCGCCTTGTTTAAATCCTTTTATGACCTCGAAGGTGTCGGTGAGGTCTTTGTCAACCTTGATGTAGCAGCGTGCGTTCTCCATCGTCATCCTGCACAAACGGACGAGTTTGTCAGGGATACCAAAACTAGACATAGCTCGTCTCTATAAATACTGTCATACGCGACCTTAAAATCGCTGAACAGGTGGTGAGTGTCGATTTAAAGTTCCTGGGTTTTTTCCAAGATCTGCCGTAGTGTCAATATTTGGTCAATGGTGGACTTTCCTGGGCTGAAGCCACACTGATAAGGACCTATCAGATTGTTGACGAACGGCTTCAGGCGTTCACATAATACGGCAGAGAAGATCTTGAAGGCAATGTTAAGGAGACTGATTCCTTTATAGTTGGCGCTGTTTAGAGGGTCTCCTTTCTTGTGGATCGGGCAAAAAATGCTGAGATTCCATTCATCGGGCATGGTTTCCTCCGACCATGTTTTACAGATGAGCTGGTGCATACTCCTTACCAAGTCATCTCCTGCTGCTTTGAATAGCTAGGCAGCGAGCCCGTCGGCTTCAGCAGCTTTGTTGGACTTAAGATTAGATATTGCTATCTTCACTTCGTCGAGATCGGGTAGACGGAATTGTTGACCTTCATCGTCTAGGTTGAATGGTGTAATATGCCTGACAGCGGAATTAGATTCTTCATCGCCGTTATACAGTCTACATAATTCATCTTTCCATATTCTCAGCACCGACTGCGAATCCACTACGATGTTCCCTCGCTCGTCCTTGCAGGCTTCTGTTCGGGCTCTTTTTTATAAGTTAGGTTAATATATCTATTTTGTTTTGAATCTTATCACACTACATAACTTAATCTTAAATAGAATTAGTAGGTTATAAATTATTTATTTATGTTCTTTGTCCGTATACCGGGTGTCCCTTAATTCGTCAATAGTATTATAGGGCATGATTCTTGAGTGTTTTTTAAGAAAAAAATCACTTTAGAGTAATGGCCTATTAAAGATGAATTATTGACCAATTCGTAGTATACTTAAATAGTGGAAAAGATAAAAATCTTAATTTATGCTTCGGCTTTTTTGGTCACAGTGGATATGGCAATGAAACAATCAAGTTTCATTTGCTTTTCCCGACGTTTCGGCAGGGGTTGCTGCCTTCTTCAGGGGACTTTATTGCACAAAAAAATCTAAAAAAAAATCAGTATAATAACAATTGTATGACAACATTAAAAATTAGACTTACATTTTGTAAAAATATCAAAAATTGTAATAAATATACATTGAATAAAATTTTAAATTTATGCACTTGAAAATGAAGTTCAGTATTGTGCTTTATAAAACTTTAAAAGAATAAACAAAAACCAAGCAATTGACGTTTAGTCAGTGACAAGTGAGCAATATACAGCGGATATGTTCTGTGTGTCGAGCTTTCAGTTCATGTTGTTGCGGTTGTTAATGATGTGCAACGTTTCAATAGTGTATCGCTTTGACGCGTGCCGCTCGGTTTGGAGAATTTGGACATCTTAGAAGTCTGGAGAATGGCCACTTTCAATTATGTGACTCGCTAATGCAGTTTTCCCAGGGTTGACATAAAATCTAACAACCCTGGGAAAACAATTTAAGTAAGGGCCTATTTCAGATTTTGAAATTATTTATCGGGGATTTAAGAAAAGTCTTATTTTGTTGTACCCTGACCCATGTTAACGGTAATTGCGCTGTTAATACTAATGATAGAAACTTCATTTATGCCTTTATTTTTAGAAGAAATACCAGCCGTCGTAACTGCTTGATATCTTTTCTCAATCTTAAGGAGACGCTTTTGATCACCTGTTATAACTGTTTTAGTTCACCCATAAAATAAAAATCATATTCATACCCTTTCGAGCGCTAAGCAAAAAAAAACTTTTTATTAAATTTTACTTGCCGTTGGTTTTCCAATTATCATAAAATCTATGGGATTTTCGTCAAACTTGTCATTGGTTTTTGTTTTTATTATTGTTACGTTGATTAAAAAAATAGTAAAACGTTATGTTATGAGAAAATCGACCCCAAAGTTAAAAAATTAGCATCGACAGCAAAAATGAAACAGGCTAAAAACTGAATATCTTAAGACTGAGAAAAGATATCAAATTTATTTAAACGCAGTTACAAAGACTGATATTTCTTATAAAAATGATTTTTTTAACGAAGTCTATCATTCATAAGTATTAACAGCGCAATTACCGTTAACATGGTTCAGGGTACACCAAAGTAAGACTTTTCTTAAATCCCCGATAAATGGTATCAACATCGGAGACAGGCCCTTTCTGCATAATGATTTTTTCTTAGAATATACCCAAGAATCATGCCCTAAAATACTATTGACGAATTAAGGGACACCCTGTATATTAATTTCAGTAAATTTCTCACTTCTGACAAAGTGCTAGTGCTGTCAAGCTGTCACTTAAGAGATCAACTGGGAAGAGGTTGGTTTTTTGACAGTCATGCGTAGACTGTATAGGTATTAGGAGGTGAATTTGTTGAGTTTTTTTTCTATTGTTTTTAAGTCGTCATCATTGTGATTAATCATCATCAACCCATCGCTACTATGCTCGTTCGAAATGACCCTTGGCGTAAATAAAAGTTGCCTTGAATTTATATATTTCAATGTCAAGACGTATTTGTTTTTATTTATTTTTTTTATATTATTGCTGTCGCCATCGACTCCGGCGCCAAAATAAAAAAAAAACTATACAAATATCTGAGGGAGTATTATATGTGCATACATATGTATGTATGTAAATGTTTTATAGTTTAGTTATGTATTTTTATGAATGAGTTACAGAATTGAATGTAGGTTATACAGAAACTACATACATATATACATACATATTATGTATAGTATATGCATACATACATTTGTAAAATCAAAATTCGAAAAATCTCAGACAGTGGCATTAATGTTTTGCCATAATGCAATAAAGTCATCACCCATCGTTTAAAATAATTAATTTGTTTCTTGTTGTGTTAACAAAAAGCAACCCTGATGATTATGCAAATGAAAATTTTAACGGAAATAAATGTTTGTCAACAAGAATACATTGCAGTGTCATTTTTTTTATTTTTTCAATAGAATATTTTAATTTTTCTCAAGACTATTGTTCAATTCACACTTTGATCGATTTTTGTTGTAATATGATCAGTCTTAAATTCTGCGTCAACACCGTGATCATCCGGTATCTGGTTCTCGATTTACAAGCCAATAAATGTGGAATTTCATTGCTATAACCTGGTAGGTAGGAAACCCTCTTATCGTTATTCTGTCAGTATTGCCACCATGGTAAGACTTCTTAATGTAAAGTTAGGACATATTAGTGTACCAAAGCTCATACCGTCAGGAAAAAGTACAAAGTTTGACCTAAAATATGTCGCTAACGCCCTAACTATAAAATGCAAACAAGTTTTATTTAAACGTGATGATATTATCAAATCGTTATAGATGTATCTAGGCATGTTCTTATCCACGTTATTTAGGAAATGGGATTTTTATGGAATATACAAACAACAAAAAATTGTGATACATATAAGGACACACCACCAAATTTTGATTTATGTATGTAGAAAAAAAAAAATAAAAACGTTTCTTAAGTTAAATTTTACCATATATTTTTAATAAACACGTGAACAATATTTTTTGTTTTAAAATTCACGTTCATTTTTGTTTTTCTATCCCATTGAACTTTTTTCTCTCAACAAAAAAAAAAAATCCTAAGGATATCCAGCAGTTTCTTTGATTGACATTTTAACAAACATAATATGTCTACTCCTACATTTCTTCAAAATTCAATAAAAAAAACAAAGGAAATATCTCTCAATTTATAGCTGTATGTATTCGATTCAGAATGGGGTATAACTACCAAATTGCTATTCAACTTTGTTCAAATGATATCGTATCCTACTTAGCATACAATAAATACACAAAATGAATACAACAACACAAATTAATACACGAAAAATATATGTCAGTGGTTTTCTTGTCATATCACATATGGATAGGAATAATAAACATTTTATTCTGTAAAATTAACCCGGGCAGAAAAACATTCTAGTTTTTGACATGGCACTAGAGAGTTTTACATAGATTCTGGCAAGGCCCTAGCATGGCTAAGTAATGACCAAAACTAGGGCCTTGTCAGAAAACCACTCTAGGCCCCGGACCAGCTAAAACAAGATTTGTTCATATTTTTGCTAGACACATTAAAAAAGGGTATTTTAGTATCGGTTGTGATCCGAAAGTAAAATAACTCGGATCAAAAACCTGAATGGTAAAAATAATAGCGCAAATTTGTTTTTATTTAATAGATATAAAAGCAATTTTAGTATGATATTGGGCATTTTTGTAAAATACTCTTATTATCATATTATTTGATTTAGTACCGTGTACAAAAATGCGCTTAATCTAAACTATATCCCACCACAAAAACCACCGGATATGAACCACTTGAGATGAACCATCTGGAATTAAGTAAATATAGTTTAAGACAGTAAATTATAATTGTTGATTTATTTTAATGAAAAGTTCAAAAAGCCTTTGGCGGGGGTGTGAAAATAGAGATTCTCGAAAGTAAATACCTATGTATATCTTGGCAGGATTTGCAAAAGCGTGAAATTTTTATTTTTTTTTGAAATCAAAACTGATCAATTATAATAAAAGTATTTTTCGATTTATCGATTCAATTTGTTTAGTTAAAATTTTGCAAATTTATCAATAACGATAGTGCTTAGTCTGATAGGATGGAAAACGTCCAACAAGTTCTTACGAGCGAGAACCTCACGAGAGTATGAAACATTTTCCTCGTCTAAATTTTACTTACTGAAAACTTTGAAGGGCTTGGCGTATATTTGACAAGTTTTCCTCGTCTAGATATTCCCTAAAGAAAACTGACTAGTGCCATGTTGAAACTAGACAGAAACTGGGCATTTTTCCAGCCGGGAAAAGATAAAGAAACAATAAAACACAAAACATGACATCAAACGCAGAGAACAAACCTTGAATGCATAAAACTTCTTACAAATGCGTAGTTCGTGATCGTATTTTGGCATTAAGTAGTGTTACGACAACGAATCTTCTGATTTTTTTTACTCACATTTGAATCTAACATACCCAGTAATCACAAAACAAGGAAGCCGTAATCGATTTAATCTTGGTCGCGTTTTTGGTGTAGATTGTTATTATTCAGTTACGTTTAGAGCAAAATCAGTTTAGTAAATAATGAAAAGAAATTTATATTTTTCCGGAGAATTCTTACATTGTAAAATTTACAATTTACACTTAACAATTTATAAAATACACTACTTATTTAAGAATAATATATTTTTATACTTACACTTACACTACACTCATTTGAATACATTTTTATTATTTTACTGTGTTTTTTTTTGTTTCGTCTTTGTGTATTTCTGTCAGACGGCAAAAGCTAGAAGACGAGGATTCGCATCAAAGGTATGAGGATTTAAAAAAAAAAATCATTCATCCAGTTAAATATTTTGTATTCATCCCGTTTTTAATTGCGCTTTTCCTAAAAGGTCAACTTTACTTTACAGGATGATTCTCATTAAATTAAATGTTTGGGTTGGTTTGGTTTGGTTGTTTTTAGGCTTCGGTGATTTTTTTTAAAGAAATTATCTAAAATTAAAAAAAAAAAAATGATAAATTGTAAAATGTTAAAAATTTAAACAAAAAAATAAAACTAGAAAAACAAAAGAAAATAAGTGCATACACAAATATGTCAAGTCATGCTGGTACATTACATGAATCTGTAAATTACCTATTTACTAGGGTGACGTTTATTTTGGAAATGTTTGACTTCCTATTGTCCCCTTCTTCATAGTGATCAAGGTATAACTTGCAAAGATCCTGTGTAAAAATTGTAATGAAATCGGTGAGCGTTATCTTTTGCCACCGAATAGTTAATTCGTAATTTTTTTAAATTATTGCCACATGGGAGTTTTCAATTGAATATATTTCTAGCTAAAAAGAAAATGTCCCATCTCAAACGAATCTGCAAGATTTTCTATTTATTTTATGTGAATCACCCTGTATAAATTAAAGACAAAAATGTTATAGCTTTGTTTTTAGTTAATTCACCATTGAAAACACAATGTTGCATTCAATTGTTAATTGTGTAATGGTGGTCACCAAATAAATAATAATAATAAATGCCCAAGTAAACAAAAAGAAAAAAACTTTTTCGCCTATAGAATGGAGAAACATAGTAAAAAGTCTTCCCTTCCGCATCTACACACCTCAAGCCTCAAAACAAAAAAAAAAACAATCAAGTCATTAGTGAAAATATGTTCCTACATTATTAAAAGTGTTTATCCAAAGTGTTATAACCGTAGACCAAAATATTCTTGATTTGTTTAGCATTTTTATTTTATCAGTATGCTAACAAGCATTTTAAACACATTTATTTTTTTTTACTTTTTATTGTTGTATTGAATTTCTATAGTCAAGCATACAAAATTGTGTGTACCTTCAATCACTCTGTATTTATGTATAGTTAATTTAATTTTTGTAAATTCATTTTAACTAATACATTTTTTTTTTTGAATTTTTCTCCTAGGCCAACAAAGAAAACAAAGGTACACCGCCACGTGATGCTCCACCACCAACACCACTAACTAAAGGTTTAAATTTGACTACTACACCTGTTATTAAAAAAGAGAAACGTCAAAGCAGTACTCGATATAATGTTTCGAAAAATTGTGAATTAACTGCACTCAGTCCTTTGAATGAAAGTAAGTTAAACAATTATTTATTTTTTCTTTATTTATTTATTATACAGGGTGTCCCTTAATTCGTCAATATTATTTTAGCGCATGATTCTTGGATGTATTCCAAGAACAAAATTGTTCTACAGTAAGGGCCTATCTCCAATTTTGATATCATTTATAAAAAAAAAAAACAATAAATCGGGTGGCACAACGGCTCATGAAGAACCAGTGCCTAGTGACTAACAACTCGCAACCATTTCTGTGGCGCCTATCGACAGGAATGGAAGGGACCTACCTACCTACGGCTAGACGAGAAGCACTTATTCGTGACAAGTGATACTCTTGGAGGATATGTCAATTCCTCGCAAAAGGCAGTGGCCCTGAAAAAACTTTTTAGTTTTTAGGTGGACGATGCTGGGAAGCGAACCCAGACCTCCAGCGTTACAGTTGAACGCACTAACCATTACGCTACGGGCTACTACCATTCATCATTGGGGATTTAAAAATAGTCTTATTTTGACCCATGTTTACGGTAATTGCGCTGTTAGTAACTATGATAGAAACTTCGTTAAGGCTATTTTTTTAGAAGAAATACAAGCCTTTGTAACTGCGATTAAATAAATTTTATATCTTTTCTGAGTCTTAAGATATTCAGTTTTTAGCCTGTTCCATTTTTCCTGCCCATGCTAATTTTTTGACTTTAGGGTCAATTTTCTCCAAAAAATGCGTAATCAACATGTTGTTTTAATATTTTTTATTAATGTATGTAACAATACTTAAAATAAAAGTCACTAACAAGTTTGCCGAAAACTCGATAGATTTTATGATAATTTGGAAAAACAGCGGCAGGTAAAATTTAAAAAAAAAATGTTTTTTTAGCTTGAAGCTTGAAAAGTTATGAATAAAAATTATTTGTGTGTTGTTTGTGTGTATGTTTTTTACTAAAACAGTTACAACGGGTGCACTCTGACATTCTTTGGTTTGAATACATGCTAATTTTAGTAGCCACTTAAGTTGAATTCTACAAACTATCTGCAGTTGTTGCAAAATGACATCAGAACTATTGGATAAGACATTCTATAGGTTCAACTAGCTTCATCTTATTCCTAACTTGATGGTGCTTCAGCCCACTTTGCTCGAGAGGTTAAAAATTGACAAGATAAAGAGTAAGCGGTAATCGTTGGATAGAAAAAAGTTAGAGCAGTTTAATGGTCTGCAAGATCACCTGACCCTATAATATTGGATGATTTTGTATGGGGAAGAATGAAATAAATCATTTGTTCAACCGAAATAGCAACTTAAAGTGAATTAGAAGAACGAATACTCAAAGCGTCCTCAGAAGTGAGGCAGTAGCTAAAATCATTAATATCAATATCAGTGAAATACGAAAACGGGCCCTAGCATGCATACAAAATCAAAGAGGACTCATTCGAACACGTATTATAACTGCGTTAGTTCACACATAAAATAAAAATTATCGATAACCACACATATCATTATTTACTAACAGCGCAATTACAGTAAACATGGGTCAAAATAAGACTTTTTTTAAATCCCCAATAAATGATATCAAAATTGGAGAGAGGCCCTTACTGTAGAACAATTTTTTTTTCTTAGAATACACCCAAGAATCATGACCTAAAATAAATCTCTCCTTTCCTTCTAACTAGCGCCGTGCATTGCATTTAAAAGACCTGAGGTCTTACAGGCATACAGTTAAAATTATTAAAAAATCATGCCCTAAAATACTATTGACGAATTTAGGGACACCCTGTATATGCATGTCAGCCTTTTTCTGCTTTCCGTGTAGACCAAATTCGATCAAATAATTAAATTCATTCAATTTTTTGTAAAACTGCTTTTTACTTTTACTATTAATTGCATCGAAAGTTCACATTGCAACACTAATTTCATAATTGAATGAATAGAATTATTTCTTGAATTGTTATTTTTATTTGATTTATCGATCAAACGAGCTCTTATGATCGCTCCTAGTACGTAAAGCAGAAAAAGTCTGATATATCATAATGTGTTTTTAATATAAACACTGTAGTGATCAGGGCTGTAAAAGAATGCATTTATTTTGGAAGTCGCTTTTCTGTTGCCTTTTTTTTTTAATAAATTAATCAATAAAACCATGTTTAGATTAGAAATTTCTGAGTAACTTACATAACTCACCAAATTTAGTGCCTTAACTTGGGTTTAACTTAGTAACTCGTATTATCTTGCTTCGAAAAACTGGCCCTTGAAGTCTCGAGGGAACTCTTAAAAAATGTTTAACTAAATAAATAACATTCCTTGAACTGTACCGTTAGCCCAGTCAACGAAGACTCAAAATTATAAAATAAATGCAAAAAACAGTGCTCTCTGCATTATTTTTGTTATATGGTAGGGGTTACCCCCAGGTATAACATACCCAAAGTCCCAAGCCCAGGGCTGCGAGCTAAACTCAGGAGGGGGGTTTAAAGGTACCCCTTTTTAGATTTTCGTGAATATTTCCACAACCTAGCATGTTAGCGGAAAAGTCTATACTACTTAATTAGAGACAATTAAATTGTCTATAAAAATGTATATTCACATTTTTTCTAGGGTCAATAATAAAGGAGACGCGGGCGGTAGAAAAGTCAACAAATCTGAAAAACCTGTTATTGTCTTAGATATTGAATGTTTTCTCACCAATTTACCTGGAAAAAACAAAAAAACTTTAATACACATTCATTCACTGTTGTTTCATCATGTCGTGAAGCTAAGAAAGGAGTTATAATTTCCTTTTTTCTTCTATATATCCGAAACTATACGAAAAAGTTGATGTATACTAAATTAGGCAAAATTTAAATAGCAAGAGTTGTTTTCATATGATATACAATACAAAATTTATTTGCCATAGAGGGGGGTTCTTTCTCCCCTCCTTTAGAGAGGAGGGGCATTTTCTTAAAAATAATATTAAAAAACAACGGCAACACTTGCAACAAAAAATCTTCCTTTTTTTGAAAGCCAGAACTCTGTTCTTCTGTTTAACTTTCCAATAAAGTTATTGATTTCCATAGTTTTTGTAAAAATTACTTTTAAACTCAAAATTAAAAAAAAATATTGAAAATTTCGTTTTTAATTTTTTTATTTAAATTGTAAAATAAAATGCAGAATTGGCTTTTATTGTTCACTACCCCTATACATTCTTAATTGAAAACTGAAAACGAAATGGTTCTATGTCTCCTAGTTTTTGAGAAAATTGAAAGTTACGACGACAATTTTTTTGATTGTATTTTTTTATAATTTTTGTTATTATGACACTGTGTAGTATGTGATAGTAGTGTTTCTTTGAACTTGAGGTTAATGAATGAATAATTTCTTTGAACCTGCGAAGCAAGCCACTCAAGGTGCTGCGATGGTGGTATAGGAGACCCTAAGGTATAACATACTCAAAGTCCCCAGCCCAGGGCCGCTAGCTTTAGACAGGAGAGGGGGGTAAAGGTGGTCCCATTTGGTAGTTTTTCTTCAATATTTGGGAAATTAAGCGTAATAGAGGCAAAGTCAATACCACAAAGTGAAAGAAAATTTAAATTCCCTTCCAATAAGAGTTATGCTCACAGTTTTGCTGGAAGCAATAGAGATGCGGGAGTAGAGATATCGAAAAAAAACCTAAAAAAAATGTATTTCCTTAGAAATTTAATTCAATTAAAAAGTACAAGTGACCTCAACTCCAGAAATTATTGTGTTTCGCCCAAGGTATAACAGTGGGCTCTTCAGTAAGTCTGTTATTAGAAATTTAATGTTTGTAAATTAGCTGACTTTTATAATACTATGAACATAACTTTTATTGGAAGGGAATTTAATTTTCTTTCACTTTGTGGTTTGACTTTGCCTCTATTAGGCTAAGTTTCCCAAATATTGAAGAAAAACTACCAAATGGGACCTTAAACCCCTCTCTCCTGTCTAAAGCTTGCGGCCCTTGGGTGGGGACTTTGATTATGTTATACCTTGGGTCCCCTATACCACCACCACAGCACCTTGAGTGGCTTGCTTCGCAGATTCAAAGAAATTATTCATTCATTAACCTCAAGTTCAAAGAAACACTACTATCACATACTACACAGTGTAATAATAACAAAAATTATAAAAACAAAATCAAAAAATTGTCGTTGTAACTTTCAATTTTCTCAAAAACTAGGAGACATAGGACCATTTCGTTTTCAGTTTTCAATTAAGAATGTATAGGGGTAGTGAACAATAAAAGCCAATTCTGCATTTTATTTTACAATTTAAATAAAAAAATTGAAAACGAAATTTTCAATATTTTTTTTTAATTTTGAGTTTAAAAGTAATTTTTACAAAAACTATGGAAATCAATAACTTTATTTGAAAGTTAAACAAAAGAACAGAGTTCTGGCTTTCAAAAAAAAGAAGTTTTTTTTGTTGTAAGTGTTGCCGTTGTTTTTCAATATTATTTTTAAAAAAATGCCCCTCCTCTCTTAAAGAGGGGAGAAAGAATCCCCCTCTATGGCAAATAAATTTTGTATTGTGTTCCTTTAAAAAAAACGTTATCATTTTTTGGCGTCATATGAAAACAACTCTTGCTATTTAAATTTTGCCTAATTTAGTATACATCAACTTTTTCGTATAGTTTCGGATATATAGAAAAAAAAGGAAATTATAACTCCTTTCTTAGCGTCACGACATGATGAAACAACAGTGAATGAATGTGTATTAACGTTTTTTGTTTTTTTTTTTCCAGGTAAATTGGTCAGAAAACATTAAATATCTAAGACAATAACAGGTTTTTCAGATTTATTGACTTTTCTACCGACCGCATCTCCTTTATTATTGACCCTAGAAAAAATGTGAATTTACATTTTTATAGACAATTTAATTGTCTCTAATTAAGTAGTATAGACTTTTCCGCTCTAACATGCTAGGTTGTGGAAATATTCACGAAAATCTAAAAAGGGGTACCTTTAACCTCCCTCCTGAGTTTAGCTCGTGGCTCTGGGCTGGGGACTTTTGGTATGTTATAGCTGGGGGTAACCCCTACCATATAAAAAAATAATTCAGAGAGCACTAGTTTTTGCAAGCAAAATTCCTTCGTTGACTGTACTACGTTTTAAGTTCTAAAATATTTAATTTATTGTTCAACACCTTGAAAATAGATTATATCATTTGTACTGGCATACTATTTGTAAATTAATTTAATTAAACATGGAAATTTTACAACTTCAAGGAGAATGATGCATTCTTTTTAAGCAGCTCTGGGTAAGACGACGCATTAGCAATTTACGTTTTATACATACATATTGTATACACATATGTAAGTTTGTTCAAATTACAAATCGACATTCATTCAATTCACGCAGTTTATAGGTTTCTTTTTGTTTTAACTGTGATTTTCTTCTTGTTTTTTTTTTTTTTTTTGTTTAAGTTTTAATTCTTCTGAAATCCTCGTTTGCTTTTTTCTTCAATTTTTCCCAATTCAATGTGTGATGAATTTTATTTTCACTTCAAGGACTTCTTCGCAATTGTTATTTTGTGTGTTTGCTTTATTTTTGTTTTTTTTTTTTTTTTAGTTGAAGATGATTTTTGTTTGTATATTTTGGTTCACTTACAGATTAGTTTTTTTCTTTTTTTCAATTTTGTCATGCGCAAACTTTTGATGAGTACGTATAGTAGGAATATTTTTGCAATTTTAAATTTTTCGCATCGTAAAAGGTATATTAATTGTTTACCAATAGAATTTATCACATTAAGTTTAGCCGATTTAAAAAAAAAGCAGGGTCAGTGTTTTACTGTTCAATCAGTCCGTTTAAAAATCCTCCGACTTGTATGAAATTTCATTCCGACGGATGCCTCGTTGAGACAAAATATATAGTTTTTTAAAAAATTAAAAATTAATACGCTTTGCTGTATTCTTTCGATTGAACGATAGATAAAATAATATTTAAGTAGGGGTATTAGGCTAGAATATGTATTCATCATTTTAGGAATTTTCGGAAATAAACCCGCGCAGAAAAAAATTCTAGTTTTCGACATGGCACTAGAGAGTTTTAAATAGATTCTAGCAATGCCCTAGCATGGCTGAGTAATGGCCAAAACTAGGGCCTTGTCGATTATGAACACTTTTTGCCTAGTCAGAAAATCCACTCCAGGCCCCGGACCGGCACAAACTAGATTTGTTCATATTTTTGCTAGAAACATTAAAAAGGGTATTTATGATCCGATAGTAAAATAACTCAGATCAAAAATAAAAACCTGAATAATAAAAATAATAGTGCAAATTTTTATGAATTTAATACGATATTAAAGCAATTTTAGTATAATACTGAGCATTTTTGTAAAATACTCTTTATTATCATATTATTCATATTATTTGATTTAGTATCGTGTACAAAAATGCGCTTAATTTTTTTACAACTAAGACTATACTTCACAGGATCATTTCTGTAGTGAATCTTCTTTTACTTTTGAAGAAAAGTACAAAAATGCGCTTAATCTAAACTACATCCCACCACAAAAACAACCGGATATGAACCACTTGAGATGAACCATCTGGTATTAAGTAAATATAGTTTAAGACAGAAAATTATAATTTTTGATTAATTTTAATGAAAAGTTCAAAAAGCCTTTGGCGGGGTGGTTGGTTGAAAATAGAGATTTTCGAAAGTAAATACATATATGTTTATCTTGGCAGGATTTGCAAGAGCGTGAATTTTTAACTTTTTTTTTGAAACCAAAACTGATCAATTATAATAAAAGTTAAAATTTGTATTTTTCGATTCATCGATTCAATTTGTTTAGTTTAAATTTTGCATATGTATCAATAACGATAGTGCTTAGTCTGATAGGATGCCGAAAACGGCCAACAAGTTCTTCTTACTAGGGAGAACCTCACGAGAGTATGAAACATTTTCCTCGTCTAAATTTTACTTACTGGAAACTTGCAAGGGCTTGAAGTTTATTTGAAAAGTTTTCTTCGTCTAGATTTTCCCTAAAGAAAACTGACTAGTGTCATGTCGAAACAAGACAGAAACTGGTAATTTTTCCAGCCGGGCGCTTTAATAGTGTGAAATAGACGCATTTATAGTCAAATTGGTGGTATTTATGGACATACATATAAACAAATACCAGAACCCCCGTGCGAAAATTTCGCACATTCAATAAGGCTTTAAATTTTCAAATAGAATGTTTGAGCAAAATAAATAAATTCTTTTTATTATTGATATGGACATATTAGAAGAATTAAATTTAAATATTATGGATCATAATATTTTTTCTAATAAAATTTGATGCAATAAAACAATTTCTTTGAATATTTTCAATCTAAATTTGTTTCGATTTTTTTTTTCAACCCCTTTCGATTGACATACCAACAATATTTTTAACAATGACATTTTAAAATTTCTTTTTGACACAACAACAATAGTTAACATTTTAAAGAAAAAGAACGCACCAATGTCATTTTGACGAGCTAGAGGAAAGTGTTTAGAGATTTCAAAACGTTAAAATAGTGAAAACACTAAATAAAAAAGTGAAATAAAAGTTAACATAGTGAATATTTGCAATACTTTATTTAAACAAAATATGCTTTCAATCGTGTAAAAAATATGCTTTAAATCGTGTAAAAACACCATTAATATGGAGTTTACAATTTTTGCATCTCACGGGCTGATTGTGTCTCATATTCCACATGATTTTTTTACAGGATTACGCTGCTCCGCATATGTTATATATATATTGAAGTATATATGTATTCCCTATATTTACATTTATTTCACTTTTTTATTTAGTTTAATAAGCTTTTTTACTAATAAACTTAAATCTCAAAAATATATGTTTCAAAAACACAGCTAAAAATTCTTTTGGGGGCCCCATCATTTAGCTATCTCAGTGCATTACGACCCTGTGTGAATGCATTTGTGTTTGTGTAACTCACACTATTTTGAAAAATGCCTCACTTTTTCCTCGATATGTCCGTTCCTCTATTTCTATTTCTAAGATTTTAAATTAAAGAATAAATAAATATGTTTCTTTCATTCATGCAATCTAGTGATACCTAATAAATGCATTCGGCTTTTTATAATGGGAAAAAAGATTAGAAACAACAGAAGTAGGTAACAAATATGTTCCAATATGTGCAAGCGAAAAAAGAGGATTATACATTACAAAAGTAATAATATGTTGCTTTCATTCATGCATGGTGTAACTAAAGAATGTTTCTTCCCCACTCAATGTGCAGCGAAAAAAAAGAATATTTTAAATTACAGAAGTAATACATGTTTTTCTCTTTCACTCATTCAATGGGTTAAAAGTGATGTATAGTATTCTTTATGCCAAATTTTTCATTTATTGAATTATTTGAAATTTCCGAAATTTATAGAAAATAGTGTAGTATAGTATTAAGTTTTTGTGCAATGTCAAGAGCAAAGCTCTAAAGTAATTAAATATATTGAGACTTAAGTACAACTTAAGTACAATCCCTGGGTACTTACAATTTTAAGTACAAGTACGATTCCTCGGTACTTTAACTTGAAAATTTTAAGTACCAGTACCGCGGAATTATACTTGTACTTAAATTCCACAAAGGAATTTAAAACATTTGTATTCATTACTTTAGTTATTAAACACTGTACTTAAATACTTTTTCAAATACTTTTAATTCCTTTAGTACCTACTTATAATTCCTTTTAAATTCCTTTTGTAAAAAAAATATAAGAAAAACAAAAGGAATTAAAAGTACTTAAGGAATTAAAAATATTTGAAAAAGTATTTAAGTACAGTATTTATTAACTAAAGTAGTGAATACAATTTTTTTAAATTCCTTTGTGGAATTTAAGTAAAAGTACAATTCCTCGGTACTAGTACTTAAAATTTTCAAGTACAATTACCGAGGAATTGTACTTGTACTTAAAAATTTTAAGTACCAAGGAATTGTACTTGTACTTGTACTTAAGCTTAAATTATACAGGTCTGGTCAAGAGTATGTGTAAATTCCTATTTAGTGATACCTATTTTAGTGGACTTGACTATATTATACATGAGGAAAATGGAGATTGACAACAGAAATAATATATATGATGATTGTGGGCAAACATGTACAAGTTAACATCGTTTTTTTCTTTAAGGGCGGATTTTTAAATCATCAGTAAAGCTATGAGAGAGATACATACTACAGCAAAAGGAAGAAAAGGTTCTTTCTCAGATTTAACTGATAATCGACAAATTGGACATAAAATGTTCCTAATATCCTAACTAAGGTTTTGTAAGAAAAATATATTTTTTATTTACTGAAGAATAGTCACGAAAAAAGGAAACATTTATATTAATTTACAATATACATACATACATATGTATGTTTGTATGTAGCAGTGGCGTGGCGTCCATATAACACGATTCCTACCGTCTTCCCTTTCAAAATGTGCGTCAAACGCTGCAATTTTAACTTCCTACTATTTTATAGTCATTTTAAGATCTCAATCTTGAAGGTCCGACCCGTAGAAGTCAAGCTATATGCTTTTTACCCGACCCATATCACTTTTTTCACAGTATTTTTAACAAACTAACAGTGGCGTGGCATCCATATAACACGATTCCTACCGTCTTCCCTTTCAAAATGTCCGTCAAACGCTGCAATTTTAACTTCCTACTATTTTATAGTCATTTTAAGATCTCAATCTTGAAGGTCCGACCCGTAGAAGTCAAGCTATATGCTTTTTACCCGACCCATATCACCTTTTTCACAGTATTTTTAACAAACTACCTAAAATAACACTTCGACCACCGTGTTATTCCGTCTTATTTTTGTTCGCGGTAGATAAACAAAGAGAGGAATAATACAACACTAATGAAAAAAGGGATGCAAAACAATTTAGTTCCAATCAAGTATAAGACGGTCGAAAGCGTGTTATTCATGTCGTTCGATGAAAATTTGTATGGGTGACGAAGAAAAAGAGGAACAGCGACAACCGCTTTCGCTGCCAGCCGCGCTGGAGCGCTGGTCGATGACAAGAGATACACACACACAATATAAGTACATATATGGCAAGGTCATTCTGCAAGAAGCGAGCTTGTGGATTTGAATGTATCTAACTTTTTTTTTAATAATTATGAAAGGAACAACCCAGCGGGAAAAATTGAAAAATTCATTGAGGAAAGATCAGCTTTTTCCTTGAGGAATGGCAGCTGCACCGTCCACTTTTCAGCTGATTCCTTTGATGAAATTAACATGGGCATGTCCTAGGCGGTTAGCACATGCTGAAAATCCGATTAAAATTCGCCAACGAAATCACTATTTCGTTGGAAGTTGTTTATTCACCGATCCAGATGATGAAAAACATGATGGTTGCATAATCTGTGAATTCACTACATAAATGTATGTGGTTTATTCATCAGTTCAATGTTTTCGATGAAAATGGTAATGAAAATTCAATTATCAAATCACAAGATTAGTGGTAGTTGTTTATTCAGCAATTATAGTTAATTCAATATGAAAAATGTGAAGAAAATTAAATAAATAGTGAATTCATTACTCTGTTGTGTATGTGCTGTGAATTTGTGATTGGTTAATTAAAATAAAATATAGAATTAAAACTTTAAATTTAATTAAAGTGAAATCACTAGGTCAGTGGTTGTTGGTTAATCACCACTTCATATGCGAAATACTTTGAGACAATCTGAGATTTCCTCATTTTAAAAGAAATTCACAAGTCCTCTTATAATATTTACTGTCAGTAGACAATGTCAACACAGAGAACACAAAAAAATCAACTTCTATCAAAACACACAATGGTGGTGCACACTTTACAAAGCATATGAGTGGACAAAGACGATGAACTGATGAACTTCTACATGACTTTTCAACAGTTTTTTCATCGCATAATTTTCCCTATCAAAAGCAATTTTTAATTCAACGAAAAAAAGGGTTGTTCTCTAAACACAAAGCAGAAAGTGGGTTCAAATCTATGAACTGAGGAAACCTTGCATGAATCTTCACTCACTAAATCATTGCATGACGTTTCCTTTTATTATTTGGCTAGTGAATTGATTGAAGATTTCAGCTATAAAATTCATTGGGGACGATATTTATTTCTCGCTGGGAAGACGCTTTTTCTCGGATTATTTATCTTAACTTTGTTCAAAATATTAGAAAAGAGTCATATGGCTCGAGTAAAAAGATTATAATTTGAGTTCTAATGGTCGGATCTTCAAGATAAGGATCTCAAAATCTCAGGAAAATAATAATCTACAAATATATGTTAACATAATTCAGAGAATTTTATACCTAAAATAATTTTATTGAAAAAGTTTTTAAGAGAAAAATTTTATACTGACAAATCTAACATATAAAATGTTTGAAATTAGATTAATCGCATATCAATCCATTGATATTTCCATCTATTCAACAAAATTTCGGATGATGCACAAAAATATATTTATTTAATGTGATAATGATTGGAACTCTACGAAATTAGTATTGAAAATAAGCATAAGAACATGGCCAGAAAATTAAGGCTCTTAAATTTGCGACTAATTTGATTGCTTTTGCTTCGTCTTCCCAATGCAAATAATTCACGCCACGCCACTGGTATGTAGTACATACATGTTAGTTTAGTGCACAAAATCTGGACCCCAAAGGTGGCACTTTGATGGAGTTATTAACTAATTTTATAACGGGTGATTTTTTAGCTGGTTTGTTTTGGCAACACTGGTTTTGACAGCTGACGTGTGTTTAGTACCTTGTGTCACTGTCAAACAGCTTCAGTTTGGTTTGCAATTTAACCATGGATCGTCTTACAAATGAACAACGCTTGCAAATTATTGAATTTTACTATCAAAATTCATCGCGCGCTGCTTTCATTTTATGGTCGGCATTCTCGACCTTCTGAGCAGTCTATTCGGAAGATTGTGACCAAATTTCGCACCAAATTTACTTTGTTGGACATTAAACCACCAACACGTTTACGTACTGTGCGTAGTGAAGAAAATATTGCGGCCGTATCAGCTAGTGTGACAGAAGACCGCGAAATGTCGATTCGGCGCCGTTCCCAGTAGTTAGGCCTTTGTTACAGCACTACGTGGAAAATTTTGCGGAAGGATTTGGGCGTAAAGCCTTTTAAGATACAGCTGGTGCAAGAACTAAAGCCAGCCGACCTACCACAACGCCGAATTTTTGGTGAATGGGCTCTTGGAAAGCTGGCCGAGGATCCGCTTTTTTATCGAAAAATTGTGTTCAGCGATGAGGCTCATTTTTGGTTGAATCGGTACGTAAATAAGCAAAATTGCCGCATTTGGAGTGAAGATCAGCCAGAAGCATTGCAACAGCTACCAATGCATCCCGAAAAAGCCACTGTTTGGTGCGGTTTATGGGCCGGCGGCATTATTGGGCCATATTTCTTCAAAGATGATGCGAATCGCAGCGTTACTGTCAATGGTGAACGCTACCGAGCGATGATAACAAACTTTTTTTTGCCCGAAATGGAAGTTCTTGACTTGCATGATATGTGGTTTCAACAAGACGGTGCCACATGCCACACAGCACGCGAAACAATGGCGCAATTGCGAGGCGAGTTTGGTGAACAGTTAATTTCACGTTTCGGGCCGGTCAATTGGCCGCCTAGATCGTGCGATTTGACACCATTAGACTATTTTTTGTGGGGGTATGTCAAGGTTAATGTCTATAGGGACAAGCCCGCTTCGATTGACGCACTGGAAGCCAACATCCATGCATTCATTCGTGAGATACCGGCCGATATGTGTGAAAGAGTATGCCAAAATTGGACTCAGCGGATGGGCTACCTGAGACGCAGCCGCGGTCAACATTTGCATGAAATTATCTTTAAACATTAAATTGCAAGGTTCAAACTATCGATTCAAATAAATATTTCATTAATTTTTTCGAATTTTTTGTGTTTTTTTTTTTTTTTTAAGTTCTAAACCTCTTAAAAAATCACCCATTATTTATTGTGCAAAATGACTCATAATCACAATATAATGTATGCAAATCTGTCGGTTTAGTGTTAAAAACATAAAACAATGAACAGGCTCACCCTAATCGTACAAACAAACAACAAAATTAATACCTAAACATGCAGTATTCTAATTCTCTCTAAAACGATGATATAACTGTAGTGCACTGAGGCGTACACGCAATTTTCTTATTTTATTGAATTTTCAAGAAAGTTATATATATTTTTTTGTTTGTACAAGTAAAGTTAGTTTGTTTGTGCGGCTTTAAATTTGTTTGTCGCCTGTTCTTTTTTCGAAAAATCCTTTGCTTTGTTTGTTCTCCACCCAGACAATAAATCAAAAAATGGTTTTTATCACAAGCAATCAAAACAAACAAATGCTTTGTGTCAATTGCTTTGGTGTGAAATCAAAATGCAAATGCAAATTTGAGATTCAATCTGATTTCACATTTAATTCAAGGAAAAAAAAAATTTAGGTGACGTTTTTTTTCTCCTTTTTACTTTGTTTACAGTACACATTTCCAATACATTTTTCCAAAGATCACATAGGGTATGTTCAAGAGACTTAAGGGACTTAATATTCAGTCAACTACATCCATTGAACGATAATCTTCAGCTATTCTTTATGTCAAATTTATAACTTTTCTTGAATAGTCAAGTTCGCTTAGAAAAAAAGAGAATCCTCGAAATGGATTCCGTCGTTATGTACGTAAAATTTCAGTTTAAATTTAATTAACACGACCGCACAAACAATTTAAAAAAATTAAACTGATTTTTAATTTCATAGCTGACAATTTTTACAAAAACACACTTGATTTAAAATTAAGGCAGATATTTCTTGACTTAATTTCCAGTCACTTTCCAATAAAAGATCATTTGAAGTCAATTTGTTGAAAGCTGGCCAATCACAGACTAGAAAGTTGCCTTACTTGCAAGTCGCCTAAGTCATCTGAACGTACTCAATAATAAAACGAATTAAAATATATTTTTCATTCAAAATAAGATAAGTCAAGCAAACAAAAACCGTACGAGGTCCAACAAAATGACTCCCTGAAAAATATTAAAAAATGTTTTCTGTGTTATTTTTGTTTCTCGTGTTATTTTTTGTATTTTTGTTGAATAACTGTATATTCAAAAATATATCTGATACAAAAATCCCAAAAGTAGAAACATGAACTTAAAAATGTGTGTACCTAGTACCTACATATATAATGGGTGATTTTTTAAGAGGTTTAGAACTTTTAAAAAAAAAAAACACAAACAATTCGAAAAAATGAATGAAATATTTATTTGAATCGATAGTTTGAACCTTGCAATTTAATGTTTAAAGATAATTTCATGCAAATGTTGACCGCGGCTGCGTCTCAGGTAGCCCATCCGCTGAGTCCAATTTTGGCATACTCTTTCACACATATCGGCCGGTATCTCACGAATGAATGCATGGATGTTGGCTTCCAGTGCGTCAATCGAAGCGGGCTTGTCCCTATAGACATTAGCCTTGACATACCCCCACAAAAAATAGTCTAATGGTGTCAAATCGCACGATCTAGGCGGCCAATTGACCGGCCCGAAACGTGAAATTAACTGTTCACCAAACTCGCCTCGCAATTGCGCCATTGTTTCGCGTGCTGTGTGGCATGTGGCACCGTCTTGTTGAAACCACATATCATGCAAGTCAAGAACTTCCATTTCGGTCAAAAAAAAGTTTGTTATCATCGCTCGGTAGCGTTCACCATTGACAGTAACGCTGCGATTCGCATCATCTTTGAAGAAATATGGCCCAATAATGCCGCCGGCCCATAAACCGCACCAAACAGTGGCTTTTTCGGGATGCATTGGTAGCTGTTGCAATGCTTCTGGCTGATCTTCACTCCAAATGCGGCAATTTTGCTTATTTACGTACCCATTCAACCAAAAATGAGCCTCATCGCTGAACACAATTTTTCGATAAAAAAGCGGATCCTCGGCCAGCTTTCCAAGAGCCCATTCACCAACAATTCGGCGTTGTGGTAGGTCGGCTGGCTTTAGTTCTTGCACCAGCTGTATCTTAAAAGGCTTTACGCCCAAATCCTTCCGCAAAATTTTCCACGTAGTGCTGTAACAAAGGCCTAACTGCTGGGAACGGCGCCGAATCGACATTTCGCGGTCTTCTGTCACACTAGCTGATACGGCCGCAATATTTTCTTCACTACGCACAGTACGTAAACGTGTTGGTGGTTTAATGTCCAACAAAGTAAATTTGGTGCGAAATTTGGTCACAATCTTCCGAATAGACTGCTCAGAAGGTCGAGAATGCCGACCATAAAATGGAAGCAGCGCGCGATGAATTTTGATAGTAAAATTCAATAATTTGCAAGCGTTGTTCATTTGTAAGACGATCCATGGTTAAATTGCAAACCAAACTGAAGCTGTTTGACAGTGACACAAGGTACTAAACACACGTCAGCTGTCAAAACCAGTGTTGCCAAAACAAACCAGCTAAAAAATCACCCGTTACAAGTAATAATCTAAGATGATATTGCAAATCAGCTGCCAAAAGCTGTCAAGTGCGTTTTTTTGTTTGTAGCACTCTTATATAAGTGGCAAATGTTTGAATACTTTTACCACTCAGTCTTTTAAGATTGCATAGTATAATTTTGCTATGAAATTTCCCAAAACAAACAAAATTTTCGAAGTTATTCAATTTGTAGCCTAGCAGCAAATCGAACCAAACTAAGCCATTCCATTGCTTTTTTCTAAATAAAATTCTGGCACTACTTTTTTTAATTTTTTTTTTTTATTATATCGACCTGTTCGCCCAACAAAGTGCGATAGTTTTGTGGCTTAGGGGATTTGTAAATCAATACCACTATAAGATAGCATTCGTGTTATCAATCGTAAAAGCAAATATACAAGGTAAAACATCGTTAGTGTGTTTTTGCTATTGTTGTAAGAAAGGTGTGAGATAGAAGTTTTCATTTAAAATATTGGAATTTACTGCTTCAAACTAGACAAGTTGTCGTCTCATATCATATAGATACGTGTATACATTTTTTGTAAGTGAATCTCACAGTATTTGTTTTTTTTCTAGAGAAATTAAATTAAACTGAGCGTAGATTTTCACAGGAAAATAGATTTGAGATGTTAGTTTTGGGTTTGAAAATTCCGGAGGTTATTTTTTCGAATCTACGCTACAGATTTCATAGCGTAAAACACTGATTGGAACTTATTTTAAATGAAAATGAGCGTATTTTCCGCTTTTAAACAATGTAAATTGAATGGCAGTTAACTAATGGGTTTATAATGACAATGACGAAATAATGTGCATGATGATGATGTAAAATTTTGATTGATATTAATTTTAGAAAATAAAAAGAGAAACAGCAAGAGGGTGAGCTTATGACCGGCTGCATCTAGTATAATTAAGTTCCTTAGTATCACGCAGATTATTTTGTTTTCTCTTGAAAAAAAAACACGTTTTCAACAACATTTTATGTAATCTGTTTTTGTATTATTATACAGATTTTCATTCAATAATCCCACTTATACCTTTTGAGTTTGCATCATATTAAAAAAAAAAAAAAAACAAAAGTCGCAAGGAGGTCATTTAATTGTCTACTTCATGAATACTCTCTCTCTCTCATGTTAATAATTATAGATACTTATTATAAAAAAAAACTAGCATCACCCTAGTTTGACCTAAGAACTACAACTTATAACAAGTGTTGCTACTTGTTACCTTTTCTCTCTTTGATATTTTTGTTGAAGGAGAAAATGTATTTCTTTTTTCCATAATATTTAAATTCTGCTTTTGTTTGTTTTTTTTTCTTTAGTTCTTCCAATGATTTTGTATGCATTCTATTATAAAAACCCTAGTCCATTCAGCATTGCAATACAAAAAAAAGTTGAAATATAGTAGATAGTATACATATGTATACTATACACTGCTGGACAAAAATAATTGATACACTTACCAAAAAAATGAGAAATTTTGAAATGCTAGTTGTTTTTACATTTTAAATTTTCTGTACCCATTAATTACTCAATTTTTAATTTCATTAGCAAAACAATAACAAAAGAAACACTGAGTAGCCTGATGAGTAGCAACATGCAACAACTTAGTAATAGAAAACATACGGATAAAGTTTATTCAATTTAGAGCGGACTTTTCAATCATCAGTTAAACTTTCAGAGGAATAAATACATGAACAAATTTTTGTTTTATTCGAAGAATAACTACTATCTCAGGTTTTACTGACCATTGAAAAATTGGCCCTTAACGTTATTAAATAATTTTACGTGTTTTGCTTGGAATACAAAAATGCAAACAAATTGTATTTTTTTAGGCTCGTGAAGCCATTTTTACAAAATTACAAATGATAAATGATTTTTTCCAAAAAATTATTATTACACAAAAATGTTAAAGATCTTGTTCTTCAAAAATATGAAACTAGATAAAACTGAATAGGTCAAATTTTTATAAAATTGCTCATAATTGAAAAACAAATAATAAATGACTTGTTAAAAGTTCTTTTTGACAGCAAACAATTTAAATTCAAACTTAAAATTATGAATAAAAAAAAATGTTACTGATTTTGATTTTCAAAATTTTGTAACGAGATAAAAGATTTATTTACTCTTTATTAACTCCTACTAATTCTGTATTGAACAATAAAAACCAGATGGTATGCAAGATCTTCTAGATACATAGATAGATAGATAAATTCTTTATTTTATAAAATAGGTTTTACAATATTTTTACTTAAGAATAAAAGAATAAGGACATGGCAATTCTGCCGTCTGCCTGATATGACATTTCCTTATTAAAAAAAAAGAAAATAAAGAAAAGTAAAATTTTAGTAAAAATTAACAAATGAATGTTTATTGTATAGTAAATTTAAAGAATAAAGTGACAAATGCATAAATCATCTAAACTAGTTTGACAACTCTAAATACTGTATTTTAACAATTTTATAGTGATTTGAAACACAAAATGTTAACAATTTTGAAATGATTTGAAACACAAAAAGTGATTTGCAACACAAAAAAAAGTCCAAAATTTTAAACGCAAAAAGTTTGCAATTTTTTAAGTGATTTGAAACACAAAAAATAATAGTTTGAAACTACAATAACTGGTATGACTTCATGATTTAAGTTAAGAAACTCTTACGAAAACTTAATGCATGTTTACAATACTTGTATAATATAGACCATCCCATTCCCATCGCTCCATTTAAAATTTCGTAAAGTCTGTTTGGAGACAAAAAGCTCTCGTTCAAATGCAACCGACGGATCTCTTGTAGTATTGGACAGATTGCGATGAAGTGGTTGATATCTTCAGCTTCTCTTCTGTTGCATAAACTACAAAGTTGAGTTGGATCAGCTCGATGGGGGATAAAGTTTAGGTTTAATATCTCAACCCGTGCTCTGAAAATATAGCTTAAAGCTTCGGATGACAATTCGTTTCTGAAGTAATTGACTTCGGATGACAATTGGTGGTTGAGGTTTCTGTATATATTCCTGGACGTTGTCGACGTAGCTCTAGCTAAATGCTGAGTGTAGATTTGCTCGTCTACTTTTGCAATAACCTCAGCAAACCTTGACTGCCATGAGTCGACATTTGACTCCATTAAAGATAAGGTAACATCCAGGGAAGAAACCATTTGGTTCCATTCTTTAAAAGGAGAGGCATTAGTGAGCAGCAGTCTCAGCCTGAAAGATTTGTGAAGACTTCTTTCGTTTCTTCTCATCACCTTTATAATATAATCTGAATTTACTTTCAATTTTTTTGTATATAATGGTGTTAACCCCGACTTCACGTAGATAGCGTAATTTGGTGTTGAGTTTGGCAATCGGAAAATTCGCTTGAAGAAATGCCTTTGGATAGCTTCAAACTCCTCGAGAGGCAAATATCCAAACACCTGAGCACCATAACACAAACAAGTATTGACTGTTGCGTCAAAAACACGATATTTTAATATAAGATCAATTTTTTGGTTTGAAAAGAACTTCGACCACATTAAGCTTAAAGCTAGTTTTACTTCAATGCTTTTTTCTTTTGCATGCTTTGTAAAGTTTAAATTACGTGTAAGCAAAACTCCTAGATGTTTGAATTCGTTGACAACCTCGATGGGCACATTATTAAGAGACAAATTCTCTTCTTCTAGTTTTTTCAGAAAGTTACAAAATCTTTTTAGAATCATTTTTTTTGGAAAATTTTCAAAACTTAGGACCTAGCTGTTTTCAAACACAATTTTAAAGTTTACAAGAAAATATTGTTCTAAGCACTAAGCCGTTAAGAAAAATGAAAACTTAATGGGGGCTATCGTGAATAAAATTTCCCACGGAATTTTTCCCGTCGTCGAAAATTTGGAAAGTGAATTATGGTCGCAGTTCCTCTCGGAATTGGCATCGAAAATGAATATTCAATGTCTACTTGGTTTTCATTTTGATTGATCAAATTGGAGCCTTCAAAGAAACGTGGAAAATTGTTGGCATTTCCAATTTTGAAACTTGAGCGAAATTCCGTGGGAAATTTTATTCACGATAGCCCCCAATATTAAAATAATTAAGTTATTGTGTTGAATAAGCTAAGCTAAACCACTATAAAACATTCGATGCACGAGATATTATGCTCTGAAATAAGTCAATAATTTATAAATTAATGAAAATATTTTCTAACTGTGAATCAAACAAGATAAGCAAAATATTAATAATTAAAAAATAAATAAATAAAATAAAGTAAAACAAAAATCTATTTGAAAGATATCTTGTTGTTGGTAATGCTATCCCTATCAGTATCAAAGTATAAATTCATTCATACATTGAAAACCGCACCATATTCTAAATCAACAACATGCAAAAAGCTCTGCTCCTTTTCCATCTGTCAGCGTAGTAAAAAACCTCCTATTTTTTTTACAATTTGTTAGCTTTCGCTCTGAGAAACTAAACGACAGAGAGCCACAACCCACAACAATATGTTTCCGTTTTGGCAAAGAGCCATTGCTCCGATAACGGTAAAGGTAGTTTAACGCCTGTCGCCTGTTGGAATAGGGTGTCTGCTAGGAAATAACATATAAATAGGGGTTACTTATAGTTCTTTACAAAAAGTTTATTGATTTTTGTTAAAAATATATTTCGTTAAATATATATTATTCGTTTTTCTGTTTCTGTGAAGAATGTTTTTTTTCGCCGTGCCGGTTGTGTGATTTCATTTGAAAAAAAAAGAAAATAAATGGAGCCCAAAAGTTCTTCCTTTCGTTGTCATATCGAGCAAGTACAACCCGGTTAAATTAAAAGGCAAACATTGTATCATCTATAATAAATAAAGAAAATAAAAAAAAAAAAATACATATTGATCAAAAGGTTAGCAAAACGTTGAATATTCAAAGTGGAAATATACATAAATAAAAAGTGTTCCGAAAAGTTTGTGATTTTTTTCTTTTTCTATTTTGGGTTAAATAAGTTCAAGTTCGTTTAAAAATATGGCAGCGGGTGTCAAGTTTTCGGCATATAATTGTTTTTAATTAATTTCATCTTCCCTTAGACTGTGACCTTTATCTGCTCGTAAATCTTAGTTAAAATTAGAAAGTAAAAAAAAGAAACATTTTATTACTTTTTTCCTGTTTTACTGGTTTCAAATTAACTTGCTACTTTATCGATTTTCTTTTTCTCCAGAAATATTCCTTCCCCGAGATCCAAGTTCCCAGCAAATGCTGTGTGTACATAACCACAATCAGAATACAAAAAAAAAAAATACCATCCATCTTCCTCTACTTCCTTCGACTCTGACTGAGGTGGAATCATCATCACACTCCCGGTTTTGACGGTCTCGGGTGTGTTGTTTCTCTTCTATCTGTGCGGTTGTTGTCTTTTATATTAACTTTTATCATCTTTTGTTGTTGTTGCTATTCTGGATGCTATATTTGTTTTTATTTTTCTTCCTGTGTTTTTTGTATACTCCCTTTTTTGTTTAATGTTTCATCGGGTTGTTTGCACCTGCACATCGAATGCATGCACCTGTGTACTACCTATAGTATGAGGCAAGGATGAGTTGGGGCTTAAATAGTCATGCATAATGGATGAACTACTGAAAAATCGATAGCGTATGACTAATTTAGCGATTAAACGGTAAATGGCAGGCAACTCGACAAGGCTGGGGTTTTCTCCAAACGTAGATATCGACGACGGTCATTGTAATATAGATTTAGGTCGATTTTGTGTGTTTATTTCTATTTTATGTGTTTTTTTTGTCAAATATCAAATTGAGGTTTTGTGACATTTTTACATTAATATATGAAGCTCATTTGTGTCATTCGTTATAGAAGCGTAAGCTAAGTAAGGAATGGTTGCGAGTTGTTAGTCACTAGTCCCTGGTTCTTCACGAGCCGTTACGCCATCCAATGTATGTACATATGTATGTAAACTTCATCACTTTCAGAAAAGTGCAAAATGTACCATAGGTCGGCATTATGATTCGTCATATCCTCATTCCATTTACAGAAGGCCTTATACAGTGATTCAGTTTGGTATAAAACGTATTGGAATACCGAATGTCTGCGAATGAGGTTTAAGCAAAACCTGTGGTGCGACAGCTTGAGGAGGATAAGGGCCTACTTACTCACACTCTCTCGCTCAAACTTGAATTTAGGATTTTGGGGACCTACACGTTTCTACCGAAATCGAACTACAAATATAAGATATTCTTGGAGTATCTTAAGGTTGGACTAGAATTCGAAACCAGTGTACCTCCGACGTCATAGTCTAACGATATCACCAGTTCCCCAGGAATACCCCAAGACATAGGCCCTGTCGTATGCTTATCGATGAACGATTTTTGTCGAAAGTGGATCGTCGCAAAATCAAAATATCTTAATCTATGGTTGCATCAGATCTCAGCAGCTTAATTTTTACGAAGAATCACAATAACATAAATCTATCCCAATAGCTTTTGGCAGCAGTTCTAACTCACGAAACTTTTTGGCTCATTCGATTTTTGTCGTATCGAACGTTGAACGACACTCGCAATAAGGGCCATAGTTTACCTTAAATAATCAGCAATACAATACAAATTCCCTTTATCTTTGACTTAATTACCCCCACTGTTTTGGTGTTTTATTAATAATAGAACTTAAGCTTCTTAGGTCATACAACCTAGAAATATTTTGTTATTAAAAAAATCCCTGTTTCTATCAAACAAGCGTTAAGCAAAAGCTTATTTATCTCAAAAACTACTCTAACGATTTTAATAATAGTTTTCTGTGTGATATTGTAGGTACATTATGTTCTATAATTTAAATTTTTCATTTATTTTTATAAAATATTGTTTATATCCAAAACGGTTATTAAAGACAAAAAGTCAAAAGTAAACTTTTCTCTGATTTTTTTCACTAAAGATGTTTAATTAAAACCAAAATTTTTTTTTCTACACAAAATCAATAATTACCCATTTCTTTCAAACCTTAAATTCAAATCTTTTTTCATAAATAAAAGAAATTAATTGCTACCCAGTCATATATTTTATTTTTTCAACAAGCTTTGAAATTTGTACTCACCCACACATGCAATTTAAGTATAAACGCACTTGTAGAAACCGATTAAAACCACGATCTAGTTCTTTTGATGGATAATAAGCTTGTTCTCACCATCTCCGACACAATCTTTGCTCCCAAAGTCTTATTCAAAAAAAAAAAAAAAAAAATAAGTATCTAGTACTTTTCTTCATATGGTATGTACATCGATAGAACCCACATCTTATATTTATTCTGATTCTTGAAATAGATCGAGGTTAAGCAACTTTGATCTAATTCGTATTGACGCCTCGAGATTCCAAAGGAGAATATTTTTTTTTTTTTGTTTAATTAAATCGTTCGTATAAATGCCAACTTCGTTGTCGTCGTCAACCAATACTGAGAAAATCCGTAGGCAAAGTCTTTAAAAAAAAAAAAAAAAAAAAAAAACAACTTGAATATTATTTATGCGACCCTCAAAAACCCCCACGTAGTGTTAGAATTCATTTTTCACAGATGAATGATTTATGAAAGGGTGGAGGATTTGTTTGTTGAACTTTTGTTCTGTTTTTATTTATTTACTTTTTTTTGGCAAATAGTGGGTGGTTTTCAACCTATTTTATCCTCAATTAACTTAAGAAAAACACGTAGGAGAGTGTAAGCGAATTACTATCAAGCTTTGACTTTAGCCTTAAGGTTTATAGAAATTTAAAGAAAACGAATTTATTGGAATGGTATAGGCATATTAAAAACATATTTAAGATTTATTCTTAATTTATTCAGTTGTCAATGTTGACTGCCGAATTGTCGATAAGGGTGAATTGAGGTAGGTAGGTAGAAATGGCGGCCACGGGCAGTCTAGCCCATAGCCCAATTAGCGCTGAAGTGCGCCGTTTTGATACCATAACTCGTTTGAACCTGTGGATGGAATTGAAGAGAGAAAATATATGGGCATATGCCTCAGGATATCGTCCCTTTTTATTTAGTTTAGAATAGGATTTTGTTGTAGCTTTTAGCACAATCATCAGAAAGTGGATCACTCACTCAACCATATCAGCACCCGCACCCGCACCATCCACAGTTAGCCCACTAGGCAGTTCGTTGGCTGGCACTGGAACGTCCACTGATCTGATTGGATGAGATGATCATCCGGCCGCTGTGCACCACAAACCCCCACCAGAACCCTAGTCCACTATCTTGTGATCATAGGGAATCGACGTAAGGTATAATGCAGAAGTAGCCGAAATTTGTCCTAGAGCCATTTCATCGCGTTGAGAAAAGAAATCAAGTCTTTGATTTTCATTTCAGAAAGTTCGTTAATGTCGTCAAAGAATGCTCTTCCGAGTGACTGTTTTCTAGCTTTGGCCAGAGCAGAACATTTGCAGAGGAAATGATGTGAATTGAGGTAGTCACCGTTTTTATACAAAATTTGTAGGTGGGTGACCATGGAGCATAACCTAGTGCAAAATGTTTGTAGTTTCGATAGCGACAGAGACAGTGGTAAAAAATTGTCACACTTATATCCTCAAAAATTCTGCATGTCAAACTCTTGTAATTCCATTTAGTATGTTATAGAAGGTCGAAAATTCTATATTTTGTTTTTCTTTCAATTCCATATTTCAGAAGGCATGAATGAAAATTCTCATTGCTCCATAAATTCGATAAAGTTTTTCCATTAGATTAAGTTTTCTTTTGTACCCCAACCACCGATTTTTGTATTGTACATTATGTTTACTTCCATTTGTTGTTTAAGGCTTAAAGCTACAACGCTCTAGAATTTCCTATTGTCTAAAGAAACAATAAACCGCCACGGTTATAATTAACAAACATACAATATTATGTTATACAACAGTTAATTCGCCTTGGAAGGACATTTCGGTTGACACGAATGAGAATAATACTTAATTGGTTTCATTCAATAAGCTCATTCTTCTGGACGAAATATTCTAATTAGACTACAAAGCATAGGAAAATGGTAACCTTGACTATCGTAAATAACTACATAGTGATATTTATATGTATATGATATTACCCTATAATATACTTTGTAGTGCTTGTGACCCTCAGCTTTAAAAGCAAATTTCATAACTAAGTTTTTTTTTCTGTACAGGAAAATTGTATTACTTTGTTTTTTTTTATCAAAGGATTTTCATTTATAAAGTTAAATTTACTGTGAAACATAAATTAAAAAAAAAAAAGATTTCAACTTCTTGGCTAAAAATAATTAAACAAGTTATTGAAGAATTAAATGGACATTTAAGGAAGGTGGATATTGAGATCCTTACTAATTTTAGCTTAAAAATTGACATTGTGTGAAATGGAGTATGTATGTATCCTGCCTAAACAAAGTACTGATTTACTACCGTGGCAAGGATTAAACTTTGGTCTAAGCCTCTGATCCGAAGCACCACACAGTGGTCCGTTTGTTGAATTTGGTCGACAAAAATCTTTTACCACGCGAGTTCTTGTGGAAATTAATGAATTTTGGTACACATAATGGTTTGGGACGCAGAATTCAGCGGTACTGCCTATGTTATTTTACTTGGAATGGGGGCTTCACAACCCGCGCAGAAAAATATTCTAGTTTTCGACATGGCACTAGAGAGTTTTAAATAGATGCTGGCAAGTAATGGCTGAGTAATGGCCAAAACTAGGGCCTTGTCGATTATGAACCCTTTTGCTCGTCAGAAAAACCACTCCAGGCCCCGGACCAGCACAAACTTGATTTGTTCATATTTTTGCTAGAAGCATTAAAAAAGGGTATTTTAGTTTTGGTTGTGATCCGATAGTAAAATAACTCAGATTAAAAATAAAAACCTATAAAAATAGCGCAAATTCTTACGAATTTAATACTAATCGTATGATACTGGGCATTTTTGTAAAATACTCTTATTATCATATTATTTGATTAAGTATCGTGTACAAAATGCGCTTAATTTTTTTACAATTAAGATTATACTTCACAGGATCATTTCTGTAGAGAGTCTTCTTTTACTTTTGAAGAAAAGTACAAAAATGCGCTTAATCTAAACTACTTCCCACCACAAAAACAACCGGATATGAACCACTTGAGATGAACCATCTGGTATTAAGTAAATATAGGTTAAGACAGAAAATTATAATTTTTGATTAATTTTAATGAAAAGTTCAAAAAGCCTTTGGCGGGGTGGTTGGTTGAAAATAGAGATTTTCGAAAGAGCGTGAAATTTTTAACTTTTTTTTTGAAACCAAAACTGATCAATTATAATAAAAGTTAAAATTTGTATTTTTCGATTCATCGATTCAATTTGTTTAGTTTAAATTTTGCATATATATCAATATCTATAGTGCTTATAATGATAGGGTGCCGAAAACGTCCAGTTCTTACTAGCGAGAAACCTCACGAGAGTATGAAACATTTTTCTCGTCTAAATTTTACTTACTGAAAACTTGCAAGGGCTTGACGTATATTTTTTGACAAGTTTTCCTCGTCTAGATTTTCCCTAAAGAAAACTGACTAGTGCCCTGTCGAAACTAGACAGAAACTGGGCACTTTTCCAGCCGGGAATTTAGGCCAGAACATGGTTCGAAATGTAAAAGTTCCAAAGCCAGGAATCTTATGAAATTTATGTTTAAAATGTCTAAGGATATGTGCCCGAATGTCTACTAAGACAATGGTTCCAATACCGATATGTACCAAATTTTTAATATTTAAATTTATTAGAATTGATGTTTCTTTAAATTTGTTTAATTAAAAATATTGTAAAATAGTATCGGTAAAAAAAATTGTTATTTTATTTTATTGCATCGTTTGAATAAGACGTAAAACTAAGAATTCTGATAGTTTACAGTTGTAAAATAATCGTCAAATAACCGTTATTTATAAAATAGTTGAAAAGGTTGATAGTTGATAAGTATAGATAACGGCTATTTGACGACTAATGTACAACTGTAAACTATTAAAATTTGTATGACCAGTTGCACCAAGCTCTTAAATTTATATTGCTTCGTTATATTTTAAAATGACATTTATAGGTTGCGCCGACCACTTTTTATTCTAAAAGCCCAAATAAACGAACCAATAAACTAGAGTTCCATTTTCCTCCAGTTAAATTTTAAAATTAATTTTATTGGGCAGAACCCAGAAATAAATAAAAAAAACAAAACACTGGAAGGGTGAAAAACAGAGATGCATGAGTTGGAATTTAAATCCATTTTTTTATATTTTGAGTGAAGTGGAAAACAACCCCATACAATACCTACTAAATGAAAGCGAATAGGTATTTATAATATATTAATGAACTGAAACCCAGCCAAAATCATACTAATAAGCTGCCGAATTACAAACATGCATATTTTTCACAATTTCTTTTCCTATTTTCGAGTTGCATTATCCAGTTCCTACATATTTATGTTTGTATGGATTGGTACGCAGCGCATCCCAATGTTTATTTATTTTCATTGACATTTCTCGTATTGCTATATCAGTTGCACTAGTTGAAACTTTTTCGTTCAGTTTTGAAAGCGATGGTAAAATGCTGGGATGTTTAATGAACTCAATTTTAGGTAAAAAATCTGTGATGATGTGTGGTGTAACCCAGATTCATTTATCTTGTCGATAAATTTAAATCAAAGTTCTTAAGTATTTTCGTGACCTTTATTTTTATAATTTAGTTAATGGTTAAAGCGGGCTGTAGGTCCTACAGCCCGCTTTAACTATTAACTAGATAAATTTAAATAGCCTTTTAGCAAAAACTGGTTTTAGAGCATTTTGCTGCAACTGGCCATTATGTTGTAGCCTTAATTGTGAAGCCCCCATTTCGAGTACTAAAATATAAGGAGTACCACTGAATTCTGCATCTCCAAATCATTAAGTGTACAAAATTTCAATAATTTCCATCAAGAATTGGCGTGTGAAAAGATTTTTGTCCACAGAATTCAGCAAATGGACCACTGTGCGCCAGTATGGCGGTTTTGTATTTTGTAAACCCAGGGGTGGAATCGCGTAAGGTGATTTGTGATCATCACATTTGTGACAGTCACATGTGATAGTATTTGATTTTCCATCTGCGTAAAGTGATCACCAAAAAATTATGCAAATTTGGTATCACTTTGAGAGAAAATATTGATTTGCACACATACTTGCAAGATTTGACATTTCTCTCAAGTCAATTTGGAGGTTTTTTTTTTATTGCAGCTGCCAAATTTATTTAAAAGTGTTAAAATTAACCAATTTTAGTGAATAATTGCAAGAAAATTAAGCATAGCTGTGCGTTGGTTAGAATTTAAATATTGAAAAATATAAATTAGTTTCGAGTTCAAGTGATTAAATCACACCGTCGCCGATGTGCTTCTCTGCTGATTTAAAGAAACCCGCGCTCCAAATTCCCTGCACCGATTATTGATAATTAGTTTTTTCTTGAACAAAAGCACAATTGTTTTTAGGCGTGTTTTTTAGTGCCCTCTATGTTAGCTTAAACAAAATTTCCATGTAAAATACAACAACAAATATGCTTAGTTCGCGGTGATAAACATCGCTGCTTAAAAATTAAGCTAAAATAAAAACAGTGCTTCCATACACTATTTTCTACGCTTTTCCGGTGAATTCTCAACAAATGGCAAAAATTCATCCAAAAATGCATTAATTTGGGAGATGGATCTTGAAGCACGGTTTGACTGATCGTAAAAAATATGACAGAAAAAAAGGTGAAAACCAAACATTTTTATTTGTTGAAATATAATTATTAATTTAAAATAAATAAAAGAAAGACATCTGTTCCAGGGAGGAGACGTTTCTTTTAATGTATCAGAATTTTAACGATATTTTGTCTAAATTTTTTTTGTTGACAAACAGTTGACAGCCAAAATTTCAGAAAATGGCCGCGATCAAGAATCGATGCGATAGCCTATCTAAGATAGTTTCGTATCCATAATAGGTTTCTGAACAACCAAAACCAGATAGGTTACCTGCAAGTATTTTTTGGCAAAATTCTTCGCTGTAATACAGTAATTTGCATTTTATTATATTATATTATTTCAATTATTTTTCTGAAAAAATCAAAAACACAACTCGACAACGGAATTTTGCAGTCAGCTCTTTTTGACATTTCACTTGGTATACAAACGTATACCAACATTTTTCGGATAGCATGAATAGCTATCACACGGAATTACAGCAACACGAACCTATCCGGATAGCTCTACATAGGTTTTTGATCGGGGCCAATGTCATTGTTATATCAGTGGTGCCAAATTCTTTTCTGAAGCAACGATGAGCGTTTTTTTGTGCCATTATTTCTTAATCTAACATAGAGGGCACAAAAAAACACGTCTTTTGTTAATTTTTCCGACTATTCACTGAAATCAAATTATTTTAATTCTTAATAAAAAAACATGACTATTCAATGCACTTTTGAATAGATTTTTAATGAAATTTAAACCTCATTGGATAACCTAGATACTCGTAGGTAAATAATGTGTACAAAAAGCTTTCATGACAATTTTTTTTTTTAATGCTAAAACGTTTTAGAATGAAAAAAACTATGTTAGTATTCATTCATTGAATATAAATTTATTCAAATACAAGAAACATTGACTTGAAAATGCAGAAAATATAGCATACATAAATAGTTTAATATGAAAGTGATAGCTAAATAGCTGTCACAGAAAATAGTCACAAAAATATGATTATCACCTGTAACAGTCACCTTACGGAGACGAAATTTGTCAATAATGACTATCACTTATCACATATCACCTTAGCCGATTCCACCCCAGTTTAATCCATGAGGACAGTAAATTTGTTGCTAGTTCTAGGTATTGTTAAAATGCCAAATTGAAGTAGCCGGAATTCTACGATTTGTATGTGACCAATCAATGACAACTTTGTTAAAGGGGGCTACCTATTTTTTGTGTGTGCTTAAAATTAAGTAAATTATGAAAAAGGGGAGATGGAGCTTTGGAGGTTAAAATGGGTTATTTCACAGCACATTGTTTTGTCTTGGTCAAAATCGTAAAAGACGTTTTCAAAAAAAGAAAGATTTTATAAGTCCCAATATATGTATATAAATGTACATACAGACAGTAGTAATTTAATTCGTATTTTAAAATTTGTTTCAATAATTTTTACAAAATTTCTGATCATGTGCAAGTTATTTTAATAAAATATTCTCATTAGAGCCATAGCAGGAACATAATTGCCTCGCAGTCGTAAATCTTCTTTTATTTAGTTTGAATTTTTTGTTTAATTATAAGCTCTTTAGTTTTATTTAAATAAATAACAATATCACTATCTGTACCTATAAAAAATCATCAAATCAAAATGCAAAAATTAAGACTGTTGATAAAAAATTACGAAAACCTGAACAATTTGTTCTATTTTTTAAATTTCTTCTGAAATGGATTTGTAAAAAAGTTTTTTCCTTTTACTTTCATTTTTTAAATTTAATTACAAACTAGATTATTTTGTTTCACATTCATTTATTTATATTTTTTACATTTATTTGTTTTTAATATTTTTTTATTTTTGTTTACTTTGTATTTATAAGTGTTTCTTTTTATAATTATTTTTATATGGATTTTTTTTTTGTGGTTTAAAGTATTTGAATTTCCTAAATATGTATATATTATTTGTGCTATAAAAAAAAGTTCTGTATACTTTAAAAAGAAATGCTAGTCCTTGAACAAACACTATTTTTTAATTTTAATTATGTTTTGTGCTTTTATGTAACTTTTTTATATAACGAATTTCGTTTTGTATTTATTTCTTTTATTCACACTGCGCTGATGAATGTTAAACGACCTTGTTGTTTTAATTATATTTAAAAAATTGTGTTCCTAAATAAAGATATAACCCAGTCAAACCCTTTCTATTAAAAATTTATTTCCAGATTAAATATGTAATTTGAAAAAAATACATTTTATAATTCCCAATTAAAAAAAAAAACCTTTTCATAAAATTAAAATTGGACAAACCTCCTTTTTTTTCTAATGTTTACAAAGTGTTTTAAAAATCCTTACAAATCAAAGAAATAAAATGAATATAAAAATCATTATCTAAACAAAGAAAAAAACAATAATAAACTTAAATGAAAATAAAAAGAACAATAAAAATAAATAAATAAAGTAAAAGAAAAATAAAAAAAACAAATAAATCAATCTGTGCAATGAAATTAACGATAATCACTAAGAGTGTGCTAATGAAATGGTTGTCAGTGCTATGTTATATTCCGGCAATATTGCCGGCAATAATAATAATACAAACAACACAAACAAATCCAACAACACCAGCAACAATAACAACGGTTACGGTCTAGGAATTCCAAAATCACCATCATTTCACAGTGGACTTGACTTATTAGCTGATGACGATCAGCACGCTGCCGATGATGAAGATCATCATCTAGATTTACTAAATCAATTTCAATTGGACAAAAATATTGAACAACGTGACGGACAAAATTTAGAACATAACAATTACAAACAAGACGAAAACGACGGCGACAGGGACAAAACTCAAACTCAAGACCGTCGACATTTTAAATTTCCAAAAGTTTTGACTTCGTCACGATTGACAGGTAGCTTTTTAAATATGCCATCATTACAACAGGATCAGATAACATCATCATCATCTTCATCTTCGCCATCATCAAATGCTTCAACTGCTAATAATAGTAATAGTAAGGTTAGAATATTTAAAAAAAAAAAAAAACAATTAAATATAAATATTTTTTTTTTTGTAATTTATAATTTTGAGTTAGAAGGTAATGATTAAGATTTGCTGTGAAATTTCTTTTTTTTTATCTATTTAAAATACTTCTTAAAGCTTACTATAACAATAAGTGATCATTTTTGTGTCATTTTCTCGATATGACTGTTTTTTACAATAATTGTATTATATAAAATTTGGTTTAGCATATTCAAAATGATTTCTCTGTTACTTTTTACAGAATTTGAGAATACATTTAGCTACAATTTAAATTTATATATAATAATTAATTTTTTAAAAGTTTAAGAAAATACCTTTTTAAATGGTAAGCATATGTTAATCATCAATTTCAATGCAGATCTGCATAAAATAATTGTTCACTAATAATAAAATGGTCGAACAGAATTTCGGAACATGTTCTTAAAAAGATAGAACGAGTGGACAGCAGCTGGTGTATAATGTCAACATTTTGTTACCAAAATTCTGAATTTTTTTTATTATTTTTTCTTTCAATTTCACCAAACCCTTTTTCGGCGTTTTTCGGAATTATTAGTTCCAAATCATAGTTTATAGAATATGTGCTCTATAATATGTTTCTGTTTATAATTTTGAAACAAAAGAAAAACTAGTTTGAAACAAAGATTTTTAAAGGATTTTGACAAAGTTATGTACATCCGAAATGACTTATTTCTTATTAACTTTTTAATTTGCATCAAAATTAGTTGGTCTAGATTTAAATTCTCGATACCAAACTGTTTTTCTAGGAGACACACAAAAATCCAACTCAATCAAAGACCTTTAAAGATTTTTTTAAAGTTTAAGTCCACTGATTCGGTAAAAATATAACAGAACACAAACCCACTTCTGAGTTAATTTTTCATTAATTTTTATCCGCATAATGAATTCAAACGAAGATTTTTTTTTGCTAAACAACTTATAAACCGCAAATCTTAAAGAATTTATTCAAATATTATTTTTATTTTTGTTTTCAATCGTAGCTAAAAAATTATTTTTGAACATAATACCTAAATATTTCAATTATCGCAAATTATCATATCAATTTAGAAATAACATCAGCATATTTGTTTTTCTTTTTCTCGCTCGTTGCTAATTTTCTAATCATAAAAAAAAATTAACAAAAACAAAATCCCATGGTAACTCTCCCAAAAGTCACCCTCACAGAATAATATTCTAAAATTAAATCAACCCGTTAATTTGTCCTCGAAAAATATTGGCGGAGGGGGTGGAAATAGTGGTGAGAATGGAAATACTACTACGAGTTTTGGTTTGACAGCAACAACAACAATTAATACATCTTCAAGTGGAGGCGTTAGCGGCGTTGGCGGTGGGGGGTTAGCGGGCAGTGGTGGAAATAATGCCGGAACTTTTCCTAATGGAATTGATAGTAGTGTTCTATCGCCACAAACCCTACAGCAAATAACTGGAAGTCCAGGACGTGCTCGAGATCGCAATTTATTTCATTCACCATCAGCAGCAGCAGCTGTTTCATTGGCATTACTTAGAGGTTTCATATTATTATACAATACATAGTACATATTCTTTTTGAATAGCCATACATAAATGCCATTTACTTTTTTTTTGAAGACATGAAATCAGAATGAATTTTTTTATTCAGTTCTTTTTAGTGAATGTAAAAATTTGTTGTTTAAGTTGTGTAGAAAATGCAATTTTTTTATTAAAATTTTAAGTTTATGCTTTTTAAACTTATTTTTTTTTTCTATGGGCATTGAGAATTAATCGAGACAAATTGTTTAAAAATATTTTTCATTTGAAGCAACTTAAGGGGTAGTGGGTCTGCTCGAGGAAATTTGTTTAATAAAGCTGAAAGCTGTTTATCGAAAAAATGACTAGAACATTATGTATGTATGTATCTTTAAAAGAACAACTTCAAAAAATTGGACCAAAGCCTACTTTACGGTACCCAAACGAATTCAATAAAAGCCGTGTTTTTGAGAGAGTTGCTAGTCACTCTCACAAAAAACACGGCTAAAATCAATTCTTTGCCAATTCCATATTTAACTAAACTTACCTTACTTCTTGTATTTAACATTTGCTTCTAAAAAAATCTATTTTAAGGATTAGAGATTTGAGGAATTATCGTTTTTCAATATTTGTCACTAACACCCTGACAGAGTTAAGTGACATAATAAATAATTGTCAGCACTTTAACTTTTTAATTATAAATTATAAACAAATTTTAAAAATATAAATAAATAAATTTTCAAAATGGCGACTTTAATCCGCGCCATTTTCGTTGAATATTTAAAGTCCTTCCATTCGTATCTCCAATAAATTCTTATTCCTTGTTTTGCATTCCCGTTGATCGAATTCTTTCGTCCTGTATTATGGGTCAATTTTTGTTTTCAACTTAATTTTTTGGAAGTTTACATTTTGATTGCATCCCATGTCTTCTTTAAATTTATTTTAATTAAAAAAAGTCTTATCTTTAAATCTATTTTAGTGCTAAGTTTTTATACCACGTGAGCCAAAAATGACAAGTTTTAGTTTTATTTACTTTTCCATTATTAGATATTAAAGTAGTATTCGAAATCACTTAGCAAATGTGTGTTAAGTTATCTTCTTTTTTAAAGCTTTTAAACTTATTTAAATTCAAATAATTACTTTCTTATTCAAATATTTCTTTTTTCTTATTTAAGCAAAAATCTTCAATTGAATCATGCATACATTCATCATTTGTTTATTTACATAATAAGTATATTCCTTATACTTGATGCATGTTATGATGTAAACGTGACAAATTGATACATACTTACGTATATATTTATTCATAATAATTCACCTTTCACAAAATACTCATAATAACAATAACAAAACATCAACGGTTTAGCCTAAATTTGTAGATGACTGGCTTTTTTTTTTCTTTTTATTTTTGTTTGTCTGCATGAAAAAAAAAAAAAAACGAATGTGTGTATACAAATATAATTTTCTTTTATCAAAATCGACAAAGGTTCAAGTTCAAGGGGGATTTCAGTTCAGCCAGTGTTGTTATTTATGGTTATTCAATTAATTATACCTGCGTGCTGAACTGAAATGAGTATGAATTTAGTGAATTATTAAAGGTTGTTTGGAGATATTCTATTCATTTTTATACACAGGGTGTTGTGGAGTTTTAAGCTTCCCACTAAAAAATGGTTAGGTTTTGGTCTGGAACAGTTGTAGCTATGAAAAATTCTTTTTTTTTCTTATATACCATGTATAATTCGCAATCGCTCTAAGAGCTTTGTTCAGACAAGCCTCTTAATATTTTTACTACTAAAAAGTTCTAAATGCACTTTGTAGGAATCATTAAAATCAATTCTTCTTGAATTGATATTAAAAAAAATCCAAGAAATATCGCCTCTTTAATTTCTGCAATCTGCATATCAAAGCAAAAACAAGTACAATGCCTTTAACTACCCATGTCATTTTCATTTAATACATCTTTTATAATCACTAACAAGTCATAAAGTAAAAACAAAATAGAACATGAGAATAAATCGGAGCTGTAAAAACAAAATGTATTAAACAAATACCAATAAAACCAGAAATAGCCTTGATAAATATTTACAATTTATTTGTTTTTCTATTGGCAATACCCAGCTCAATGAATCGTTGTTAACTACGTCATGTGTCAAATGGGGAACTTTATTAAAATAATTTCCAACTAAATATCCCAACAAGAATGTGTTACCAGACTGAAATGCCAAGAATTCTATAATAAAAACTAAATATGTAGCTAAATCGGGCATGCACTAACTTTGACCTTCTTTAAAATCCATGATATCCTCTTGCTGTCGCTTAAATTAAGGCCCATACTCAAAACCTTACATAAATGTTTTAGTTTGGCTGTGTCCTTCCTTCTTCGATATAGCTAGCCATAGCCACCTTAGACCGTATTTCTTATAACACCTTGATTTGCGTTTTCAAGTGTTGTGTTATTGTATTGTGCCTCTCTTCCTCCTTAGATTATGTGCACTTTTATATATTTACTTTTTTCTAGAAAATTTGAGTCTTTGCCAAAATTATTATTGTGGGGTGTCGATGGTCTTTAAAAATTTCTCGAGACATAGAACTTGTCCCGTGTTTGATTTTTTGTTTTTTTTTTTTTCTCGAAACCATCAACTTGCTTTGCAGCTGCTGTTGGTTTTGGTTTTTGTAATATATGGTTTTTGTACGAAGTGTATTTCATTTCTGCTGTGTTCTGAATGTTGTTTTGGTAATTTTTTTGTCTATTTTCAAGACTTCATTTGTTCTTAATATTTAATTTTGTATAAATAAATAATACAAAAGTCGAAAAAATATTAGAAATTTAAATTTTTTGCGTGGGTGTACCTACTACTACGTCGGATGGATAGTTTACAAAAATATGAAATAAATGTGCCAGTTATATGTGTTACGGATTATTCAGAAAGTGAAGGTGAATATTATTGTTATGTATAGGTTAGGTTTTTAAATGTTTAGACTTGTTTATGTAAGATGATTGGAATTCATTTAAATCAAATAGGCGTTGAGTTTGTTAAACAATCAATCAAAAGTTAGAATTTTTATACGATTATATTAAGAATTATTAATAGAGATGGCTGGCGCTTTTGTGCAATCTACCAAAATAAAACTATTTGTGTTCTGGAAGAAGTTACTCTGAGCTCTTATCACTGAGTAGGTAGGTATAAGCTAGGATGATGATTTGATTGATCTTTGAAATGTTAGCATTATTTTGTACGATACAAATAAAAATCGTATCCCCCGTACAATCAAGCTTTGCCCTACATAAAAAAGGGAAGTTAAACAGAGTTGTAAATGTTAAATGGTTGCCTCGGACGAATCTTATCACCCCCAATTTCACAGTGGAAGTTTTAACTCCACTTTTAGTTTAAACTCCAGATCCCCAGTATAAATGAAGTCAGTTCAAGGTTTAAACGAAACTGTGAAATTGGGGGTTAGAGTACTGAAAGTCTTAATGTACACAATATTGCACTATCTCACCGATTGTTTTAAAAACTAGTTAGATTTTATCATTCATCTTATCATTCCGGTTTATTTTCGAGAAGAGAGAGAAACCAACTACTGTTCTTCACTCTCAAACTATCGGACACTTGCATTTAGGTTCCTTTTTAACGTCCGGTAGTACGCTTTTCAAATTATCAAATCCATTAAACTATTGTAAAGAAGACACGTCGTTTCCGGACTCGGATACCTGTTTTTCGAATGCGGAACTTCAACAGCAGTCTTTGATACGCTCAATAAATTCTGATCTTGAGCCCAACTTAGGCTATGGTTTCTGTTCAGCCGCAAACGTACAAATTTGTATTATTTTACTTTACCCGTCCCTATCTTTCCATTTTAATATTCAGCAGAAATTTCGCTTGGGAATTTTCTACTTGACGCATTTGCTGCATACTTACCGAAAGTAAAATGTGTGTGTAGCAGAATTGGGTATGTTCGCATACATACATACCTACATATAAAAAATTACTTAAGTGTATCTTCTGTATTGATATTTTAAAATGTTGGGTTACTTTATCAATATGTGCCACAAAATACCGAACTTTGAACTCTAAAATCAATTTCGTATTTGCCTTATATATTTTTTGGTTTAAATAATTTATTATTTAAATGCATCCAAAATATTCTTTTCTTTTATTTTTAGAGCGTGTATATCATATTTTGAATAAGCTATATTCTTATTTTGCATAAATGTCGTTTTGTAGATTAATGCATTTTCATTAAAAAAAAAGCAAGCATTTATTTCTCCTTCATTTTCATATCCAACTAAATTCGAAACTCGATATACAAATGTACGAGTACTATTCATCTTGTGGATTGTTGTGTCGACTATTAGTTGTTTTTCGTCGTATGCTACACACGAAATGTATTAAATCTCCTTGCACTTAAAACAAATAACAAAACTCTTAGCTTTATCATTAATTTCTATCAAAACATAAACTATAATGAACAAACAAACGTTGAAAAAAATATAACAACATTTCAAAAAAAAAATTGTATGTGTTTATCTTTTCTTTAAAATTAATCAATTTTATCTTTTTAACAGAAACTTCAAATAGCGAACGAGAGGAGCTTTTCATTCAAAAGCTAAGACAATGTTGCACACTATTCGATTTTTCCGAGCCATTGAGCGATTTAAAATGGAAAGAAGTAAAACGTGCAGCTCTGCACGAGATGGTCGATTATTTGACAAATCAAAATGGTGTCATCACAGCAGAAATATATCCAGAAGCTATAAACATGGTAAATAACAAAAATCCTTGTCTTGACTCATCTTTCAAATATAATTACTTTTTTTTTTTAGTTCGCAGTCAATCTGTTTCGAACTCTACCACCATCGTCTAATCCGAATGGTGCTGAATTCGACCCAGAAGAAGATGAGCCAACGCTGGAATCGTCATGGCCACATCTTCAATTTGTTTATGAATTATTTTTGCGATTCTTAGAATCACCAGATTTTCAACCGAACATCGCCAAGCGATATATTGATCATCAGTTTGTGTTGCAGCTATTAGAGCTGTTCGATTCGGAGGATCCTAGAGAGAGGGATTTCTTAAAAACCGTACTACATAGAATTTATGGGAAATTTCTTGGACTGAGAGCATTTATTAGGAAGCAAATAAATAATGTATTCTATAGGTAATATTTGATTTGCATTAAGTTTGCAAGACCAATACCTAACCATTTTTTTTTTTTTTTGTTTGAAGATTCATCTATGAAACAGAGCACCACAATGGTATTGCTGAACTATTAGAAATTCTTGGCAGTATTATAAATGGTTTTGCTTTGCCGTTAAAAGAAGAGCATAAGCAATTCTTGTTAAAAGTTCTGTTACCGTTGCACAAGGCAAAAAGCTTGTCAGTGTATCATCCGCAGTTAACATATTGTGTGGTGCAGTTCCTCGAAAAGGATCCAAGTCTATCAGAGCCTGTTATTAGGTATTCCTAATACTCATTTAGTTTATTTTAACATTTGTTATAATTTATTTTATATTTTACTTTACTTTATTTAGAAGTCTGTTAAAATTCTGGCCAAAAACCCATAGTCCCAAAGAGGTGATGTTTTTAAATGAACTAGAAGAATTACTCGATGTAATTGAACCAGCTGAATTTCAAAAAGTTATGATACCATTATTTCGACAAATTGCCAAATGTGTATCGAGTCCGCACTTTCAAGTTGCTGAACGTGCACTATACTATTGGAATAATGAGTATATTATGTCGTTAATAGCTGATAACTCGCAAGTGATCTTACCAATAATGTTTCCATCGTTAAATCGAAACTCGAAGACGCATTGGAATAAAACTATCCATGGACTGATCTATAATGCTTTGAAATTATTTATGGAAATGAATCAGAAATTGTTTGATGAGTGCAGTAAAAACTATCGGCAAGAAAAACAATTGTGAGTATAATATTGAAATTATAAATTTTAATTGATAAATTAAGTTAATTTTCTAAAGATGATAAATTAATAATTTGTTGGTGTTTAGTGCTGAACAGACTTGTGCTGGTATACATAACATTTACGTATGAAGATATAATTAAATTATTCAGCGGGTTTATAAGAAATTGTTGAAAATTTAATAGTTGTCCATATTAACTTTGATAAAGCCAAGTAAACAACAGCAAATGGCAACTGATTATATATTGGGTGAATAATACTTAGCGGTCTATTATGATAATGCCGTCATAGGTTACACACTTTGCGGACAAAGAAAATGTTTTAGACTATTTAAAAAAGATAATTAGAGCCAAAGCGCGTTGCGTACCTTTTTTGACACTCAGAAATGACTCTTAACAGCAATCGCTACTTAAAAGTGCCACACAAAATTTCATATTTTTAAATTTTTGTAATCGTTCATCATTTTGCTGTGCCTTGCAGAATCAATAACCTTAACAATTTATTATCTAATTCTGCAATTTTCTTATTATTTTCTTTTCGTTTTCCCACCAACTGTAGGGAACGGGAGCGCATGTCACAACGCGAAGAATTATGGGCCCAGGTCGAGAATTTGGCTAAAACTAATCCCGAATGGCCAAAGCTTTGTGGCCAAATGGAGAGCTTAAGTATTTCCAGCAGTCAAATTGAATTTGATCAATTTCAGGATAATTGTGATTTAACATATGATAAATTTGAGCAAGAAGCTAGGCAAGAAACTAGAGAGGTAAGTAAATTTAAAAATTTCTATCATTGAACAATAAAAAAAAAACACATTTATATAATTTTTTTTGTTTATTTTTTATTTATAATAATTATACACAATTATAATATAGTTTATTAATTTATTTTGTATTTTTCAAAAAATTAAATGCATAATGCATTTGTATCTATTTTATCTTAACAAAATCACCTTTATATTGTTTCAAACACACTTACGTACATAATAATTATATTCGTTGGTTTATTTGTTTTTTCTTCTTTTATTCTACATACTGCTTATTTTCACTATTTATTCATCCTATAATAACTATTTCTTTCTCTAGATGAATAAATGTTTATGGAATGCTAAATGTCTTCAAAAAAAATTACTCAAATCGAAAATTAAATGTAAAATTTAATGTGAATTCAAGATACCATAAAAATTACATATATTCGAGAAGCTCTGGTTGCAATTTTTTTTCCTTTTTGGTTTATTTACATTAATGTTGTGACATATTTTGTAGTTTGATTTTATGGTTATTTTAATCATATTCTCTCTTACTATTTTCTTTTCTTATTAAAAAAGCAAACTCATCTATTTGTTTTCGAATGGAATAATACCTATTCTGCTATTCCAATATTCTGAAACTTTTTTTTTTTCTGTTTCCTAGTTTGTATCTATTTTTTTTTTTTAACTGAAGAAAAACTGTTCGATGAAGATTGAAACTGTATGAGATTTCTTTCTGAATAGATTCGTTTATCACCGATGATTTATATATATGAGCAAAAAATAAGAATAATTGCTTTCAGTTTTTTTTTAATATTTAAACAATACTACTCATTACATTAATGTACGTGTAGAACTGAGATACATGTTTTTAAGCTAGAAATTTGGTACAATCTTTTATTAAAAACTCGTTTAAGTATATAAGCATAAGATTGTTAGATGCCATAAGGATACTTAATAACTTACGGGCCAGAAAGGTTGGACACTATTGACTGTTCGGATTAAAAAAAAAATTATAAATTTTTTTAGACTTTTGCTTTTCAAGATTTTAAAGAATAAAGGAACCACGTTTCTTTATTTTTTGTTATCGTCCCAACCCAACCTTCAAGTGCTAGTTTTGTATCACACCTTAGGTGAAATTATATCATTGCATTTCGCAAAATGCAATACCAAAATATGGCCTTCTTTTAGTCCTCTTTTTTGTTGTTCTGTTCGTCAGGTTATAATTTATAATTGGGACGTGTGCATTAACCGTTATGGTTGTTTTTGCACAAACACAAGTATTTATTAAAAATTGTACTGTTTGTTTTATTCAATAATTCAATAATTTAACCAAGATCAAGAAAATCTTTAAACTGACGTTTTATTTGTTATCTGGTGATCGTAAGCTCAAAGAACTTAACACAACATCTTGAAATAAAAAACTGATTAAACCGCTTCCACAAGCAGACTTAGGCTTGTTTCACACACATTCGGTTTCATTCGGTTCGGTCTCTATTCGGTTTGTATTCGGCTGTGCCTGATATGTGTGAAACGATAAAACGGCAAAAATTAAAACCCAATAGAAACCGTAGAGCACCGTTTTATCGTTTCACACATATCAGGCACAGCCGAATACAAACCGAATAGAGACCGAACCGAATGAAACCGAATGTGTTTGAAACAAGCCTTACGATTCATTATGCGTTTGTTCAATAAGAGTTTTCCGAAATATTGAAAATGATCCGAAGACTGGACAGAATACTCATATGGACAAAACTTAACATATAAAGGAATCGATCCACTAAAAACTTTTAGAAAAAAAATCTATCCCTATTATCTATCACTCACACTTTTATACTTTGGCCTACAATCTAAAACAAAAAACTTGTTTCTGTAAATAAAAAAATCAGAACTGTCATAAGTGTTATTAAACAAAAAAATAAAACTGTAAAATATCATTAATCGTCATTTAGCTAATTTGCATTTGTTTTGTTTGTTTGTAGTAGATTTACAAAAACAAATGTATTTAAATAATACATTTCGTTCATGCTAAATAAAAATCACGCTTAGATCTCACCAATGTGCTTTAGAAAAACAATCCTTTTTACAAACTAAAAAAAAAAAAAAAACAAAACACGATATCGATAAAAACAAAAAAACCCTAATATTCGTTTTTAGATACGAGGTGAACGTAACAAGGACAAACCTCTAATTAGAAGAAAGTCCGATTTGCCTGCTGATACCGGCACTGTGCGTGCCCTCATTGAACACAAACGACCTGATGAATATTTGAAAACACCACCTGATATTAACAATTAATGCTAGAACATTTCCTATAAAATTCAATAAAACTTACAATTTACTATTAAAGCAAAAATTTAATCTAATAAAAAGTATAAATATCATTATTACAACAACAAAAAACATAAAATTCTTACTGCAACTTTATTTGCGTACACACACAAGTAATGATCAACAATGAAACATTAATTAAAATAAAAAAAAAATGTCTTTAAAGTTAAATATAAAGCAAAAAATAAATTAAACTAAAAAAAAGATTATCTAAATACATAAATATTAAAGATTTATTTTTATTTTATAAACAAAAAAAGGAATAAAGTGAAAGTTAGAAATATACATACTAGCTTAGAATATTTGTATACTTATTATACACAAAAACACACAAATTTATAAAATTAAATAATTTTAACAGATTTCCAATAAAGTGAAAATAAATGTCTAAAAAAATATTAATTTTTTTTTTCTTAACCTGTCTTTCCTATATTTTTGATTAACCTTTTGAATGTCGAATGTTTTTTTTTTTATAAATTTTTTTTTTGAATGACTATTAATTTAATTGCATGAAACTTTTTCTACACAAATTTACAACAAATTTGGCTACAAACACAATGGTAGGTAGGTACACAAAAAACATATTGGATGTGGGTTTTGTTTAAATGGTTCTATTGTTTTTATTATATATAAAATTGTTGGATGTTGCGTTTTTCGTGTTTTTAATTATTAAATTAAGATAGTAGTTCTTTTTCAACAAAAGGTGAAAAAATGTATTTGGATTACGAACAAGAATATTTATTTTATATGTATTTATGTATGTAGGTATATGCTTTTTTTAATTGTAATGTCCAAATTATTGTTTTTATTTAGTTGTGGTTTGAAAAATCTTAAATAATTTACTCAGAGATTGTGTTAAACGTTGGATAAATAAATTAAGAATGAACAAATGGGGAATTAATAGCTATATGTATATATTTTTGTTTAATACTAGCTGTCAGTTGCTCGCTGATGATTCCCGGCGCAGTACATATTACAAATGTAATATTAATAGGGTTTTCATTTGATACCCCCGTCTCTATCAAATCTGTGGAGAGAGGTAGAGACAGAAATTGTCAACAAAATTTCCTTCCATCGTTTTCATTTTAATTATTATTTAAAAAAAAAAAGGAATTCCACACAAAAACAATTTTTTTGTTTAGTTTTCATTTGTGACACGGACCGGGCGGTCACTCGGAACAGCTATTTTGACAACCTACGTTGTATGGTTCTTTATGCTAAGTTTCCACTTTTCAGTGAGTGACGCAGATTAAGGCATTTCGACAAGGATAAACCAAATTAAAAAAATCAAAGAAATTAGAAGTAGACATTAGGTATAACTGATTTTGGCTTGTCAAACTGCTAAAAGCTGTCAACCTATTTGCAATATACAAAATAAATAAAGTTGGTGACACAAGAGCTCAATTTATTTACTGTAACATTTCGAGCATGTTAATGCTCTTTTTTAATCAACTATAGTCGTAAAACATGAATTTGCCAACCGACTATAAATACCATTCTATGCCTTTCTACGCTAAGCTTTAAGTTGTTTTTTATTGGTAGCGTTTTTTTCATCTTTTTATTCTAAAAATGTCATTTCATTCTTATTAGAATTCAACATCATAAATACTTAATTATTTTAAAACCAAACAATTGTTAAAGAACCTCGTCTTGTTTGGTTTTATTAACCGTCTCTATATACAACTCGACATTGTTTGACAGGTCTTTGTCATTTTACAAGTTCAGATTGATACATTTAATATAAATATGACTTAAAAAGGTGAAGAATTAGCTGTAGTTTATCTATGACAAACAGTCAAAAGTGTCTTAAATACCGAATATTTTTCAAATTCAAGGTAACGTATTTATAATTGTTCTTTGTTTTTTCTTAAAACCTTTATTGCTGGATTTGTTTTATATCTAAAAAAAAAATCTTTGTTCGTTTTATCACGATTAATGGTGAATGTCTTATACTTCCCTTCGTGTTTTTTTGTCAATAGAAAAAACTAAAGTTTGCTTCTGGATGAAAGCTTACAAACTGTTTTTTTTTTGTCCTTTAAAATATTTATTTGTTTTGTTTAATACAGGGTGAGCCATATGTATGTCGTTTTCTTTAATTGCTGATGATTTTATATACCATACATACAGTAGCCCCATTTCACCCAATTTGTTCGATATATCTTCGAAATTAGTTTATTTGACTCCGAAAATTATCTTTTCAACGATTTGAATGACTTTATTAATATTTTTTTTTAATTAAAACGTAAAAAATCATTTGAATGGACGTGTACTTTTTTTAAACTCAATAAAGTTAAACAATTCCTGGCCCACCCTGTATTCAAAATCTTTTTTATTTATGTATGTATGTATGAATGTACATGCTTTAGTGCAATACAAAAAATATATATTCACAAAATATAATCATTTTTTATATTAATTTATAATATTAAAAAATAAATAATTGTTTTTTCTTTGTTTTTTTTTCTTTTCCAGTGAAATATGTTATATACAAAACTTAATATATAGGTAATTATTTAAAAAATAATTTTAACTTATTTGAAAAATAAACTAAAATGCAAATTATATTAAAATACACACAAAACAAGAACTTAAAAATCCCATAATGTTTATGTAAATGTGCATATGCATAGTTGTTAAATGCTTGAGAATAATATTTTTTAAAAATAAATTAGAAATAAATAATTTAATTTAAAGATATACAAGAAAATTAAAATTAAAAAAAAAAAAAAAAATAAATGCCTTGCATTAATGCATACCGATTAATATGTATAAATTGAAAAAAAGTCTTGTATATATTAATTTTAACCACATATCAATAATAGTGTTGATTATTTTAATTTTAATTTGTATCTTATATTTGTTTTCTTAATATTACAAAACTTATTTTTGTTTTCTTAATATTACAAAACAACACAACATACACGTACATATATGAATCATTTTAAATAAATATATTCGTATTTATGTTTGTTTAGTTGTCGTTAAATAGTAAACTAAAATCATTTTCTTTGATTTTAGTTTCTTCTTTTTTATTTTGTTTTAAATAAGTTTAATTAAGAGAAAAAATTCAATAATAAAGACTACACTATAATATCTATAATTAATACAATATTTGCTAATTTAATAAATAAAAAACCATACTAATGTTAAAGAAAAGAAATCTTGCTAAATTACTTTTACACTTAAATTTAGATAATATTTATATAAATATATTAACAAAATCCAATAAAACTTCTAAAGTGTTTTGAATATTTAAATCGAAACCAATTGATAATAACAGCGAGAAAATACGGTTAAACAAATGTTAAATGATTTGTGTAAATATATTTTTTTTTTGTTTTCAAAATAATTTTTAATTGTTTTTAAAGATGTGAACCCTTCATAAGGTGATGATAAAAAAAAACCCAACAAAACAAATCCAGTGATTTTAATTTTGAATCAAAACAATTCAAGAAAACATGATTTTTATATTTTATAAATAATTATTTTTGTTTTCTTGTCTATTTTGATGGTTGCTTCTTCTTTGTTTGAGTGATCATTTTGAAGATTTGAAAGTTCTTTTAACAGATAACTTCTTCTTAATTTTTGGACTCTGAAGAAATTAGTTCTAAGAAAAAGTTTTGATGTTCACAAATATCTGTAAGGAAGCATACGTACTTTAAGCACCATTGTCAATGTATTGAAATGCATCTGTTTCTGCTTTTTTTTCGGGTTTTAATTGAACTGCTGATACATTTATACCGAATTATGCATCTGATGCCAAACAAAAGAAGGCATATCGAGAATCCAATATTCACATGACAGGACCTCGTAAATATAAATAACACAGATATTTTCTCTCTTGATTACGTGTAAGGCATAAACCTTGCTTTGTAGAGTAGGTAAAATAAATGCACAAACTCTATGAAGTTGTTTATGATGTAAAACTCTCCCATAAAAATATATTTACATTTTTACAAAGCGATAAATTGTATGTAAGTACACACGGCACATATGTACCTAATGTAGGTACATTTATTTTATTTTACTCAAAAGTTCATACTTATTATGCTGGGATGATAAAATATTTATGCCAAAATAAAAGAATTATTCGTACCTTACACTATTTTGGGGCAACAATTCTTGCGAGACCATTACACGATGAAAATGAAAAATGTTAAAACATGGACAAAATTATAAAAACTTGTCAGTTATGTAAAATCCAGAATTGTGCTTGAGTTACACTACACGACTGATAGAAAGTCATAATTTTTACAAGATTTCAACCATTCGTTGTCATAATCCTGATTTAATTAGAAAAATAATGGGTAGGTTTATAATATGGCATGTAAATAGAGTAGATACAATATTTAAATATCTTTGACATGTAATGTTGTTGTTGTTCTCCTCCAATCTCATTAATTCAATTGGTATGTATTGCATTCCATTTCAATAGCAACCTTAAACAAACGCACATACAAAATCTTTAAAATGGTACTCAGAAATCCGAACAAATAAAAACAAATAATTGTTATTCAAGATCAATCACATCTTAGTTCATAGATAATTGTGTTTTATTAATAATTATTGAAATAAAACTTTAAAACTCTAAAGAAATGCATAAGAATCAACAAAAAAAAAAACATGTATATTTAATGTACCTAAGATTACAATTTGATAATAAACATTTACACGTTTGTTAAAATACATTTAATGAAAAAAAAAAAAACAAATATATTATATAAAAACAAAAGAAGAAAAAAATCATCAAACGCCGAATATATACTATATACTATATATTATTTAATAAATAAAAATAAAAAAAGTTTTAGTAACGATACAATTTGGTATAAAAATTGCTTTAAATGTTTGTACTGAAAAAAAAAAAATAACATAAATCTTATCATAAGAAAACTATAAAAAAAAATAAAACAATACAAAAATTCTTATATGAATGTGTTTTTTTTTATATTTATTTTATCTATTTAGAATAGGACAAAATATTTTACAATATTTGTCATGAGATAATGAGTTCACAACAAATAAAATCCCGCAATATTTTTTGGTAGTGATTTTATGGTTGTTAAAAATCTCACTCAATGTACTTAATGTGTAGGGGCGAATACGATCTTCTTTACATTTCGCAGCAAATGATTGTGTGTCAACTTAGAACCTTGAAAAGCCCTTTATAATTAAATAACACAAGGTACTGCAATTTTGTATTCTCTAAAGATTTTATTAATTTGAATAAACTATTATAATAAAAATCTTGTACTTTTTATTTATTTGCCCCGAAATTCGATTTAAACCTTCATGCGAAAAAAACACTCATACGCCATACATTATTTCTTACAGAACAAATAATTATTTTTATCAAATTTCCATCCCTTCACATCTTTTTTGGTTTCCATTCCTTCAAATCCTTTTTGGTTGTGTTTGAGCGACAAAAATAGAATATTGATACGATACATGTATATTTTGCAAAAACAAAATTGGTTCCTATTATTCCGAGTCGGAACTCTCCCTCTCGAGCCTTAAAACGGAAATTTCTGAATTTTTTTATAAAATATATTTTTTATTTTGTTTGTTGGTTTTGGTTGGTCGGCAACTGAGCAAAGTTCGAATACCTACATATATCACAACCAGTATAATGTTTTTATTTCTGTTTGAAAAGTGCTACAACATTTTGAGCAATTGCAGTGGCGATCACTTGTTGGATAGTAAAAACTTGTTACTCGCTATTTTGATCTTGATAATCACCCTTATTCCGTAAGGCGTTTTTCTAAAACGCCAATTGGCGTTTTTGGTGTCGTGTCGTTTTAGACGCGTTTGATTGTTCGTATTCCGTAACTCAAACGCCAGCATTTCTCTCGCTCTTATATTCCACAATATAATTCACACAAACAGCTGACATTTTTGACATATAGAAGTTATTCAAATTGAAAACAAAAAAAAAAATAGCTTTGACGAAGAGGGAGAAAATAGAAAGAAAAAATTATTATTGCAGAGCAGATTAAATCGATCAAAAGCAAATCTATTATGTGGATTTCCTTTCAACAAAAAAATCAAATCTGTGAAGGGGAAATTTGATTTGTTTAGAAGAAAAGATCAAATTTTTTAAACAAATCAAATCTTTAATTTTAGAAAGATTTACACCGACTTGCACACACACAAGGAAGATTTGACATTTCTCTGGCTATTGTTTTCCGTTTGGCTTTTCAGTCAATTTGTTCAATTAAATTATTTTCGTGGTGTAAAAGTATAAAGTTCACGTTCTTCAGTAAATAAAATAAAATAAATTAAATAAAATTTACTATATGTAGATAGAATTGCAATTTTCCATTTTCAAAAAAAAAAATAAGAATTGTGCGTTCGGGCCTGTCAAATTGCACACACATACAATCACAGAAAAAAATTTATTTTGTTTGCGAGTTCCTTACAACAAAAAAAAAAAAGATTTGATCTCCAATAGTTGAAAAGAAATCGACATTAGACTTACCATATTTCTTTAAGGTTTTTTTTATATCCTTTAAAGATTCGTCAATGCTGGTGAATAATTTTGTTGGACATGTGTCTGCTTCACCAACATCTTTTTTCCATTTTTTTTTTTGTTTTCTGTCTCACATTTTCAAACGACATTAACAAACATATAGCAAAATGTAAGATTTTTGCATTTGTTTTTGTATATTTATTTTTAAGAACCTTTATTTAGGGTTAATTATACAAATATTAGCAAGTGGTAAGTTTTAAGTGAAGTTAAGTTTTTAATTTTTTTTTTGTAAAACGGTGGAATAAGTATGGCTCGTACAAAGCAAACCGCCCGAAAATCGGTGGTTCGTTCATCCACAGCAGCGGTTAAAATTGCAACTCCGACTCCTTCTTCAAATCTATCATCAACTACAACCACTGCCACGACTTTAAGTGAAATCTACCTACGAGATGTGTGTTGAAGATCCGACATTGGATGACCAGGGAGAGCCAGCAATAAAAGAAGTTATATTTGAGGATGAAAATGTGAGACAGAAAACAAAAAAAAAAAGGAAAATGGTTTTCAAAAGATGTTGGAAAAGCAGACACAAGTCCAAGAAAAATTATTAACCAGGATTGACGAATCTTTAAAAGATATAAAAAACCTTAAAGAAAACTAAATCTATAGGATTTGCTTTGGATCGAACCAATATCCTCTGCAGTAATATTTTTTTTTTCTTTTTATTTTCTTCCTCAGTCACTGCTGTTCCAAGAAAAATAACTTGCTACTACACTATACATTTCTCCGTGTTCTGTATTTTGAAACAATTTTACTCAAAAAAAAAAAACAGTTTTATTATATGAATTATTTTTTTCAAGTATTTTTTTTTTTTTTCAATTTGAATAACTTTGATATGTCAAATGTCATCTGTTTTTGTGGATTATATTGTGGAATGTAAGAGCGAGAAATGCTGTGTTGAGTTACGGAATACGAACAATCAATCGCCTCTAAAACGACACGACACCAAAAACGCCAATTGGCGTTTTAGAAAAACGCCTTACGGAATAAGGGTGATTGTCCATTTAGTCAGAGACATTCTTTTTTATCTATCAAATGCCATAAGTCTATAAAATTTTATGAACACCTTTTAATCTTTTATATTGTTGAGATCCGCAACAAATCAACCTTTCTTACGACATCTCAAATTTTAATATCGTAGCTGTATTATCCGTGTTATTGGCGATTTAATGCGCTTCAACGATGATTTTTTTTGTATTTCTGTGAAATATTCCAATTGTGGACTTTTGCCGATTACGGATTTTATGCAGGGGTGGAATCGGCTAAGGCGATAGTTGACTGTCGCTGTTTTGATAATCAATTTGATTATCAACTTTTCTTTGTTCTGCGTAAAGTGATATTAAAAAAAAAACAGAACATTTGTAGGGTTTGAATTTGATGAACACATTATTATTATGCGTTGTAAATTAATTATATTATGATGGAAAACCATCATGGGCTTTAAATAAGTACCCGATATTTATATTTTTATCATTTTAACTCGATTATTTACAAAAAAATATGAAAAAAAGGGAAAAAAGTTTGGTATCAGCAGGACTCCAACCTGGAACATTCGGGTCCATCCTATACCTGGAGTAAATTTCTCAAAATTTCTCATATGGATTAAGTGCGATACGAAAAACATAAAATAAAGAGTTGGTGATTTTAACTTAAGTAAAATGTTAGGGGATGTACGATGCTAAACTCGTTAAAAATTAATGTAAATTTTTGTAATGTCGATTGTTCGGCGCATAGAAAAAAATATACAAACATTACTGTTAACTTATTTTTTATTTTAACTTTGATAACTTTTTTTCATTTTGCTATCGATTTATGGCGGAGCTTAAGCTAACACAACTTATCTTTCTCAAAAATATTAAGCAAAATGTATGAAAGTTACACCTAAATAGCTGTCACCCACAAACCATAGCAACAAAGTGATAGTCAATTTGATAATCACCTTACGTGGAGCAAAAGCATTTATTTTTATGATCAACAATCAACTATCGCCTTACGCGATTCCACCCAGGGGTGGAATCGGCTAAGGTGATAGTTGACTGTCGCTGATTTGATAATCAATTTTGATTATCAACTTTTCTTTGTTCTGCGTAAAGTGATCGTTAAAAAAAGTAGAACATTTGTAGGGTTTGAATTTGATGAACACAATTATTGTTTTTATGCGTTGTAAATTAATTATATGTTGCTGGAAACCCATCATAAGCTTTAAATAAATACGCGATATTTATATTTTTATCATTTTAACTTCATTATTTACAAAAAAAAAAAGAAAAAAGAAAAAAAAAGTTGGGAACCAGCAGGACTCGAACCTGGAACCTTCGGGTCCATCCTATACCTAAAGTAAATTTCTCAAAATTTCTCATATGGATTAAGTACGATACTAAAAAGATAAAATAAAGAGTTGGTGATTTTAACTTAAATAAAATGTAAGGGGATAAGTACGATGCTAAACTTGTTAAAAATTTGCAGAACACAATTTTTAACCCATCTGGAGAAATACTATGTACAATGCCTTGTCAAGCTCTAGGCGAACATCCCAAGACCATCAAGGGGACCGCTGGAACTTTAATGTAAATGGATTGCCAATAAAATTATTTTCTTTTTAAACACTTTATTTGTTCGTATGGTATTCGAATAAAATGCTTTAGAAAAGCAAACGTTTTTTGTGAGTTTCTTTTATTTTACTTAACAAATATTATTTGAGGTATCATAGGTAGGTACATTGGGTAAGGATGTTCCAGAATAGTTCCTTTATTCCTTGGTTTCTTTCTGAGCAATTAAAATTTTGGCATAGAAACTTTCCTTTGGAGTACCTATATATATTATACAAACAATACTGTTCACTTATATTTTATTTTAACTTTTTTAACACTTTATAACACTTTTTTTCATTTTACTATCGATTTATGGCGGAGCTTATCTAACACAACTTATCTTTCTCAAAAATATTAAGCAAAATGTATGAAAACGACACCTAAATAGCTGTCACCCACAAACTATAACAAAAAAGTGATAGTCAAAGTGATAATCACCTTACGTGGAGCAAAAGTATTTATTTCGATGATCAACAATCAACTATCGCCTTAGCCGATTCCACCCCAGGATCGGTTCCTTAATTAGTTTTAAGTCGAAAAACTTATGAAGTAATTTTCTTGTTTTCGCTTCGATTTGGAGTTATAACGGTTTTTATGAATTAAAGTCACGTTTTGTTTAGTTGTCTCTAACTTAACCAAACTCCAACAGATTCTTGAAATGTTTTTTTATTCAAACAGGAATTTCGAACCCTTAAAACCTGGCCTATAACTTTTTGGTGTGTGGAAAATGGTTTTCCCCATATAATTTATCAAAGTGGATGTTTTGAATTTTTAAGGTGTCTCTTTCTATTTCGATATCATTTTATTCAAAAAATACGTGAATGCTTCCATTTTTTCGTTTTTAGCAAAAGATAATAATTTAAATTAACAACAAATGAAAAAAATGTGAGTTTTTGAAGTGGCTTGTTTTCTCTTTATTTTCAGCAAGTTATAAATTGAAATAAGTACATAGGCCTACTTTTGTAAAAAAAAGTACAAGAGTGAAAAATAAATATCTATTCTGAAGACACCTGCTTGCAAAACACAATGGAAAATTGTGCATGGTGGTTTAATTTATGTGTCAGAACAATTTTCGTATGTTTTTTTGTAAGCATGTTTCCTTAGCGAGCATAATAATTTCTCACTTTTGTACAAAAGTTGGTCTATCTAGTTAAGGCTTAAGGGTGAATGAATTGTTCTGATAAATAAAGTAAATTCTTGATGTTTTTTTAAGTTATCAAAGTGAAGTGGACAAATTGACCTACAATGACTGGGTGTGAGATGTGTCTCAACTTGAGAAAGCCGTCGCAAAATTAACATGTTCCTCCACGCATTTCAGGAATACCTTCTCTTGTCGTTTGTTTTCCCTTCTCTTGTCTTGTTTTCCCCTACGAAAAAAAAACAAATAAATACTTAAAAGTGACCTTTATTCTCACATTTAGCACAAAGACGAAGAAATATAGGTACATCAAGCTAACAGCAACTGTACCAATTTCACGGACAATTAACAGAACATAAACAAAGTGATTTGAATGCGTTTAGAAAATGGAGTAAGCCGAAATACAGAACATCCATATTCATTTTCGAAATTGCAATAACGAATTGTAAAACACCCAAATTCACTTTCACCATGTGAATTTTCAATAAGTGAAATGCAGAACATGGGCGTTATTCACTTTCACACATTTAACATCATCTATAAAAGGATCGAATATTAAAACAAACAATCCCCTAAAAAAAATTTCTGTTAAATTTTCAATTATTTTGCAATCGTTTGCCATATGCTACCGATATGATGAAATAAAGGTATTTTGTTCGTTTTTATTTTTGAAATTTAATATTGTGTCTGATGATGGTTTAAATTCAGAAACGATAGAATAGGGGCTGAGATCCGAAATGCATCAGATGCGCATTTGATGCAAAGTCATAAGTTCCAAAACTCAAACGTGAAACTGTTTACAAAGCGAAAGTAGCATGTTTGCGTAGAAGATGCACATCAATAGAGTATTGCTGCCGCATCAAAACTTTTTGGAACTCAGCCAGACTTTTTCAAATGTTTGCTTTAGATGAATTCAATTTGTAAACAAACAAAATAAAATAAATTGTGATGAAAAGTGAGTGGTAAAAAAAAAAAAAACAGTTTGTTAATAATTTTATTAAAAATTGCTAAGACTCCTTTCATAGGAAACTGAGTTGCCGGCAACTGGGAGTTTATAGTCGAGAAGGGCTCAAAAAGATGTATGTGTAGATATACGCAGTATTATGCTAAATTCGACCGTCTGGCAAGTTTCTTTTTCAGCCGGCGGCGGGGGTGGGCGTACGAAAACGGTAATTTTTCCGATTTTGGGGTCGAAGTGATAACCACTTAAATTAATATATAAACCATAGTGGATGGTGTACTGATGTCAAAAAAGTCGGTCCAAGACGTTCTACCTTCAGCCTTCCCCTTGCCAGACGCCCTCCAAAATTCACGAAAATCAACTTTTGGGGTGGAGGTGATAACCACATGAATGCTACACCAAAACAACAGAAATATCCCCCCTGATTATAAAATTGTGTGTCCAAGACGTTTTGGTTTCAGCTTTGTGCTTGCCAGACGCACTTTACCTTTTTATCAAATACATTTTTGAACTTAAAACCTTAATAACTTTTTTCCTATGAGGGAAAACCAAAAGAATGGTACGCCAAAATATCAAAAACACTCTCCTGATTATAAGAATGTGCGTCCAAGACGTTTTTGTTTCAGCCTTGTGCTTGCCAGACGCACTTTAACTATTCTCAAATGCATTTTTGAACTTACATAAAACCTTAATTCCTTTTTTCTATGAGGTATAACTATAGAAGAGTTTGTTTGCAAATTATATAAAACAACCGTACTTACTGCAAATGATGCCCGGTATGAGTTGTTTTACAAAACTTGTAAACCTACTTCGGAAAAAAATTTCAAAAACATTAAAAGTAAGTTAAAAATTTAAAATCGTTTTTTAAAACTTTGAGTAATTTTATGATAACAAATATTATCTGTAGATTTTGAAGGAAGTCTATTGCCGCCAAATAAAAGCCATTTATTGCAACAAATCAATCGTTGCAACTAAGTAAGCCATATTTGGAAAAATGCTATTTTAAATACAGGCACAAAGCTTTCCCCATTCCACTGCGGCTGGACAATGGAGGACGGCGATACTCAAAAATGCATTTGAGGAAAGTTAAAGTGCGTCTGGCAAGCACAAGGCTTGAACCAAAACGTTGGACACACATTTTTATAATCAGGATAGTGTTTCTGTTATTTTGGCGTTCCTACTAGTGCTTCAAAGTATCAGGACATTTGGGATATCCGGATATCCGAAGCGGATCCGGATCCATGATCGGATATCCAAACTATCCGAAAAGTGTGGGATAGTTGCGGATATCCGGATAGTTCAATGAGACAGTTGGGATCCGACACTATCCGGATAGTGCCGGATACCCGGATCCAGATTTGAATTCGAATCCAGTTTGATGAATTCTCCTTACAGTAAGAGTAATGTAGTGCATTATTAACATATGGTACATGATTTTAGGGAAGTGTTTAATGAGGAATCGAATAAGATAAAAATCAAGACGATGCAATCTTCCGGCAAAATTTATTGATTTTTAAATTGAATATGACTACGTTTTCGCAGTTCGTTTTATCGTACTATGAAAAAAAAAAACACCAACATTAATGAAACATGGTGGGAACTTTGAATTTGAATTTACCATAACAATGAAAAATAAGACAGGTCATACAAATATATGCGTTCCATGGGTGTTTTTTGGACAGCGAGAGAGGAAGGTATGAGCTGATTAAAATAAGGGCTGGCCACGAGACTCGTCGAGACGACGAAGTCTCGTATCGGTTTCGTTAACATCGAACATTTTCAGTCTCGTCTCGATCTCGTGTCGGTCTCGTATAATTAAGTCTCGTCCCGGTCTCGTCTCCGAAAAATACGATTTCCGGACAACCAGTTGAAATACGAAATATTTTCGATTATAGTTTGAAAATGTGCAGAAGAAAATAAATATTTAACTGAAATTTGATTTTGTAATTTGTTAGACTCTCTGTAAATGTCGGTCTTAAGACTTTTAAATACTTTTCTCATCTCGTGGCTAGCCCTAATTAAAATTAAAAATTCATATTGATATAATTTAAACATATGACCCATGACTTAAGGGTTTTTTCCAATTCTGATCCTAATAACATCAAAACTAATGCGATACAATAATCTAAAAAAAAGTTATAGTCCTTTCTGGTTTGGTTCACAATAATTTTTATACTTTTTAGAAGATTTACCACACAAAAATGAAAAAAGTTGTACTGGAGGTACCAATTTCCATATTTAATTCATTTGATTTTTTTTTAACAAAATCATTGGACCCGTTTTTTGAGAAAATAGCATTTTCGTTTTTACCGAACAAAAATGTATGGCAGGTACCGTTATTTTTGGTTCTAAAAAAGATTTAAAAAAACGTGTGGGCATATTAGTCAAAAAACACTATGTACCAAGCTACAACCGTTTAGGCTATAGGGGCGAGGACAGACAGAAAGAGTTACAGACAGACATAATTGCGGAACCCACTTTTTTCGCGTTCTCTATCATCATCTCGAGTTCGATTTTTTTTACGAATCCATAACTTATATACACTCTCTGTCACTTGTTTGAGGCCACTATTTTCACAAAAGTTTTTTCTCGATAAATACCTGTAGGAAATATTTTTCCTGGAAATTTTTGATACCTGTGTGTAGGTAAATATATTTTGCAATTATAAAGTATAAATTTAAAGGGGTAACTTGGAAATTCCATAGGAATTTCAGAAATTATAAGAATGGACCGGAAAAATGCGTATAAAAACTGCGTCACTTGATTGAGGCCACTTGAAAAATCTTATAAAAAATGAACAAAACTATAAAAACGTTTGCTTTTTTTTTGTTTTTAAACATTAATGTATTATGTTTTCGTCAATTAATAATGAGTATGCCCGCAATTTTTTGGAATCAGCTCTATTAGACGGTTTGAAATTAAATCATACAGTTTTTTGGAATAATCCAGTGAAATTTGGCTCCAGGCATTGCAGTTAGCTTAGACCGAGACATCCTTATCTACAAACTGTCTACCAGCATCAGAAAATTTTCGAGATAGCCAAGCCCAAACGTTTTCGATGATGTTTTAGTGAATAGGGTGGCCATGGTAAAAGTCCAACGTTTTCCGACTGAATCCAGCTTCTAGCTACCTTGGAAGTATGGATAGGTCGGTTGTTTTGTTGGAATATCCAAGGCAGATGTTCAAGAACATTCCTAAGCTTTGGAAACACCCGTTACAGCAGGCATTTGTAAATATTTCCGTTCATTGTTGTAGTTCTAAATTCCAATTCAATTGTTCAATAATAGGAAATAGCTCCCCACACCATAACACGTGATATATTGCTGTGATGTCTTCAAAAAATAAGTTCTTCTTTTCCTTAATCGTGAAAATAAAAGTTTTAACCATTGGGTCCGTCAAGATTAAACTTTTTTTCATCTAAAAAGACAACCTTTTTCCATGCGTTGCTACAGGCAACATGCTCCCTGGCGAAATTCATCCGTAGTTCCTTGTGTAGCTGCCGTAGATCAGGCCTTATTTTATTCATACCGGCCAGCACTTATTTTATTCTATACTCTTGATATTACTTTAGGTTTTAATTATCCTTTAAACCGTCGAAATACTGGCTGATACCCCACTTTTCGACCTTATTTTAGGCGCTGATAGTGTGGAATTAAAAGCTAGCCGCGGAATGAGTCGCTTTCCTCGGATTGTTGTTGCTTCAGATGTGTGTCCTTTTCATTTTTTTGTTCATAGTTTTCAGTGTCTGCTAGATAGTTGGTGACAATGGTATTACTTCTGTTCGGTCTCCTAGCTATTTCTCGGCCTGAGAAATCCCAGTTCCTTTAAAGCATCTATTGATCCTCTTTCTTCTACTGTCGACGTGTTTCCAGAGCCCATTTTAACTTGAAATTTAATATAGAATATAGTTTTCTATCCATTCTTAAATATTTTAAACTTTTGTTTGAAAAAAATCGGCGATGCTAACTTTTGTCAAGGAATTTTTGGAATGGCAGGCCATTCACATAATTTTGAAAATTTCTATGGATTTTCCAAGTTAACTCTTTTACTTTATGCTTTTTTATTGCAAAATATATATGCCTACTCACACGTATCAAAAATTTCCAGGAAAAATATTGCTTACCGGTATTTATCGAGACAAAACTTTTATGAAAATAGTGGCCTCAAACAAGTGACAGGGAGTGTATATCACGATAAACAGAAATAATGTATGCTTATTAGATACACCCAATTCGCCATCTTGCTTGCTGGGACGTCATCGTCTGTTTTGAGTTATAATAATACACCGGACAGAAAAAAACTGAACAAAAATTAAAATACATATTACTATATCTTGAAAGACGCTAAAATGTGCAAATTGTGGCTTAGTGCTTGTGGGAATAAAAACGATCATACTTTAAAACAGTCGTGGTTGCTCAGGACATTTAGTTAACACTAAGAGTGGACTATACAGTTAAGGATATACTTTTAAAGAGCTTTAAAGAGAGAATCAGAACCATGACCCTTATACATCCTGCAGCTTTAGTTGGTGGATGAAAAGTTGGAAGGTGAACTTAGAAACGAAGTGATACATTCTTTGAAAATGTTACTTTTATAGTCATATTAATAAAAACAGCGCTTAACTAACCTGTAACTTTCGAACTCTTGTGTGAGCATATATTAAGATACAATTGGTGAATTAAAACGTATATTTACTTATCTTATTTAACCCTTCGCTAAACCACCTTCCTTGTTGGCTTAGCTAGCTAGTAAGTGGCAGAAATTTAACTCCTAGCTTATCACGAGTAAATAATAACTCGCCGCTAGCTCCGTTTATGATTATGGGGGTTAGAAAACATTTTTATTAAAAACAATAAGAAACTTCTCCATACAAAAGGGAAGTTCCTGGAAAACCATTTAAAAAATGCTGAAGCTGTGCATCTAGACTTATTGCAAATAGACTATTTCTTAACTGTAGACTGTATTTTAGAATTACCCATTTAAAAAAAAATTTGTAGGTGAAATAAACTGTAAAAATAGAAAAATTATAAAAATAATCCAATAAAATAGTATTCTTTTCTTCTATCTTGTATTCGAACGTCATGACGATGACGTCACACCACATCTGTCAAAACGCAATGAGCATACCTTATTTATCTGTTTATCGTGGTGTATATATACATTTTTATTTCTTTTATTCAAACTGAACAACAATTACTTTACAAAAATAAAACACCTTTATTTCACTTCAAATACTTTACTTCTAATACTTTTTTAAACTCATAATTCACTATTTTACACCGACGTTTATTCGTTCACTTTCAAAATCAAACTGAGGTCTTCAGACTGGCGGCGGTGTATTTATATCCGAGAAAAAGCTACTAGAATCTTCTAGGGTTTCTGGAATGTGCTGGAACATATTTCTCCTCCACAAGTAGCTCAAAAGCTTTCGACCAATTACAAATTATAGCAGTTCCATGGTTTGGGTATTGGATAACGATGCGAGTGGTTTAGGTATTGGATAATCATAGAGTGGTTAAGGTATTGGGTGGTTTATGTATTGGGTAACATGAGTTAATCTTTTGTTCATAGATGGCGCGGAACTCATTACTATTTTATTCTGTTATAGAAGAATAAGAGATGTCGTTGTTTGCACAAATGGGCATATTCACCACAATATTATTCGCTATTATTGTTATAAAAGTTCTTTTGGTCTATCTAAATCGAAAGTTACCAATGCTGTGGTTTATATGGAACGTATGCGTGAACGCAATCACAGTATACCACCCCCCTGCGTACACTTCTTGGGTATAGTTATTGTTATTTCTTCACATAAAATACGCAAAAGCTTTAGCATTATATTGTTTAAATAGCAAGATGTTCATAAAAATGGGGAATGGTTTTATTTTTAGTTAAGCGCACACTTAAGCGTAACGCATGCAAAACGCACGCGGAACGCATGCGTAATGCACGCGGAACGCATGCGTAATGCACGCGGAACGCATGCGTAATGCACGCGGAACGCACGCGAAACGCATGTGGAATGCACGCAGAACGCACGCGGAACGCATAAGGAACGCATGCGGAACGCACGAGGAGCGCATGCGGAACGCATTTATTACAGTTGACCTTTGTTTTCCATTTGTTTCTCTCTGATTGGTATCAAATTCGGCAAATTTCGTTTTGGGTTCGTTCTGAGATTTTTGTAATAAAGGGAAATGGTTTACCTTTAACCGTTTCCATGGAAAATAAATCAAAAATGGTTAATTTCTTTAATTTTGTAAACTCAAATCTTTGAAGAAAAAAAAAAATAAAATGTTTTTTTTTTTTCAAAAACCGGCACTAAACTCGGTCGGAACAGAAAATATTAATAAATAATGGGGGATACAAACACGTAAAAAATTGAATAATGATGGTTCAAAGAATGTTGTTTTGACCAATTTTAATGAAACTGACACAGTTTATACTTAAAATAGAATTAGGGCTGGCGCCCACGTGCAACTTTCAGTCACGAAACTGTTTGTTGCTAAAATGAATCATGCATTTATATGAAAGTGGATATAAATGCATATGATTCATGTTAGCAACCAAACAGTTACGTGACTGAAAGTTGCATGTGCCAGCCCTTATGGAAGAAACAAATGTTTTCACATCGGGGTGGTTCAAAAAAAATGTTTTTTTTTGACCGATTTCAATAAAACTAAGGTTGACAAAGATGTAAGCTCCGTTGTTCCTTGACCGATTTCGATCAAATTGAAATAGGTGTAGCTGACATAGGATTATCGAAGACAAACAATTTTCAAATCAAGGTGAACCAAAAAAAAAATTGTTCTGATCAAAAGTGTCCTTTAAAATATATTTTTTCGTTAAAATCACGTATATATCCCTTAAGCCTAGTACGCTGCTGATGCAAAACGGAAAATCCCATTCAAAAATTACATGACGAAATCATAAACGAAAAATTTCGTTGTGCTTTTCGTTCTGTGGTACGCTGTCCAACCAGCGAAATTGATGATTATACCAGATTGTTTTGACAAGTCTCCACTCTCTTTTCACACTGAATTAATTGTCCGGAAAGTTAAATGTGTGCGGAAAAATGCCATTTGGGTTTGTTCGTGTTTTTCTTTGTTGTTACTTTCATTACACCATGGCTATTGTTTGATTTTTTCGCTAAATTTTGTTTTATTTATTTGCATTCTGTGAATCTCTCCATGAATATTTTTCGGCTGTGTTTTCGTAAGCATTTTGTGCTTAACAGATGTACAGCGTTTTTCATGCAGCGAAAATAATTTACACAGGTACTTATGGGAGCACTTATGGGAGCAGATTCATTCAACGTCTGCATACAGCGCATCGCTGCATCGTTGCAACGGTGCAATCACAGTACGCCACCCCACTGCGTACGCTATTGGGTATAGTTATTGTTATTTCTTCACAATAAAATACGCAAAAGCTTTAGCATTATATTGTTGGAATAGCAAGATGGTGATAAAAATGGGGAATTGTTTTTTAGTTAAGCGCACACTTAAGCTTGCGGAACACATGCGTAACAGATGCGTAACGCATGCGTAACGCACGCGCAACGCACGCGGAACGCATGCTGAACGCACGCGAAACGCATGTGACAAGCACGTGTTACGCACGCGTTCCGCCTGCGTAACGCATCATGAACATCTATGATGAAAGTGTTTGTTTTTTTTTGTAACGAAAGAGGAAAGTATAGAATTATGAGTATAGAATTATTACGCATGCGTTTCCCGTGCGTTACGCATGCGTTTGTAGATGCCTCAATGTTTCCACTGAATATAAAATTCTTTCAGCAAAGACTTTGTAAGTCCCCGTTCACACAAAGAAACTGAGTTGCCAGCAATTTTTAAGAAGGAAGCAAATCTCCGCTCACACATTTCTCGCTTACAAACTAGCTAGGTAGGTTCTGGCCAAGCGCGAACGCAGGGGGGGGGGTGGGTTTTGGGGTTGTATGTACCTACTAAATGTATGAAGGTGCATAATCATATATATATTTTTTAAGAAGGGCTAAACTTAAAAAAATGTAAAGCATTTAAGAAAAATTGTCAAAACTTAGTTACTTTTATTTAAATTTTAAATTCTAAGCTTTTTTCGTTAACAGTTTTGAAATTTAAACATCCACACATTATTTATGAACTCATTGAATCAAAAAACTGTATTGGTAATTTTGTTTCAATCTTTTACCCCCATTTTAATAAATGTGGATTAGGAGTTAGATTTCTGCTACTTACGAGCTAGCTAAACTAACAAAAAAGGTGGTTTAGTTTTATTCACGAGTTATCTCTTAATCCATGCCTACACGAGATCTCGAAAGATATAGATGAGTTAAGCATTATTTTTATTAATATGGCCGTTATTGTTTAATATAAAAATATTAACAAATTTCCTGTTTTATTTCCTGTACTGCCCCGTACTGCCATGTTTTTTTTTAAAGTACTGCAAGATCTAAAAGTGAAACGACAGCCCTGCTCCATTGTAATATTTTGCTTCACATTTTTACATTAACAAATGCATGTGCACAAACGTGTTACAATGGATACACCCCATCTACTCACACAGCTTAGATAATATTCAATAATAATCAAAACAAAACTAAAAAAAGTACAATTTTGTTTCCCCATATGAAAGATAAAAGGAAAAAGACAGAAAAAAAGAAAGAAAATGGAAGAATGACAAAGGCAGCAAAACTCGATTTTTTTTACTCTTTCTTTCAAACAAACATGTTTCATATGTGTAGGTAGGTAAGGTGGTGGTTGGTAAGTGTTTAAAAGTGAAGCAAAATTTGAAAAGGTGAACCCTATTACGAAACATGATCGCCTGGTACATTGCTGAGAATTTCAAGCAATTTTTGAAGCAAAAATTGATGACGCTTATGTCAATTTGTTATTGTGAACGCCACTGCGAATAATTCGCCTTGCACACATACATATCTTAAAAATTAAAATTCGTGATCGAAATTTCCATAAATTCTTAACAATGCACCAGGCGATCATGTTGACCAGCAAGGCAAGGCATTCCTCCATTGTGATATTTTAACTTTAACCAATCCATGTGCAGAAAGGTTTTCTATTCAAATGAATACACGCACACTACTCACGACAGCTTAAATAATATTGTAAGAACAAGGAATCAAAACAAAAATTACAATTTTGTTTCCCCATCCGCAAGTTAAACAAGAATCTGAAAAAATGAAGAATGAAAAGGCAAAGAAAGAAAAAGACAAGAAATCTACGCAACTTGTTTGATTGTGTGAAATGAGGGGAAAGTTTTGGTTTGTTCTTATTGTTTTTTTCTTCTTCTTCTTCTTCTTCTTCAAAAAAAAAAACACTTTCACATGGGTAAGAAGAGTGTGGTGTTATGCAATTTATGTTTTACTTTGCCACATTTCTTGTTTGAAAGGAGGAGAAAGGAGACATGTTTTGTTGACTCTTTCTTGCAAAAAAGTGAAGCAAAATATGAAAAGGTTAGGCCTACTATGAAACATGATGGGCTGGTACATTGCTGAGAATTTGGAGCAATTGCATGGACGTTGTTTCACACTCGCTAATTGATTTCGTTAATTTCAATTTTTAACTCGCTGAAAATAAAAATAAAACAAGCCATTTACAAACAAAAATGGCTTGTTTTTTTAATTTTTGTTGTTTATAATTTTAAATCTTCTTTTTTGCTAAAAAAAATTGCTAGAAATTTAAATCGAGCTTTCATGCTAAAAAAGAAAAAAACGGTCATCATTAACGTATTTTTTTTAATAAAATTGTATCAAATAAGAATAAAACAAGTTAAAAATTAAAAACATCACGTTTGATAATCAATTGCGGGAAAACCGTTATACGCAGACCAAACACTTATAGGCCAGGTTTAAACCGATAGGAATTCTTGTTTGAATAAAAAAACATTTCAAGAATCGGTTGTAGTTTGGTAAAGAAAGAGGTAGTTAAACCCAACTTGACTTTAAATCAGAAAAACCGTTATAACTCCAAAATAACGCGAAACCAAGAAAATGACCTCATAATTTTTTCGGCTTTAAACCAGCGCAGGAACACATTTTGTATATACAAATTATTAATATCCAAAATTATACACTTAGAATATTTTTTATTTTAAACGAAATCTATGAAAAATTCAAAAATTCACTTGGGAACTGCACAAATTAGAAAATACAGGTCCGACCTTAGAAGTTGAGGTGCCCGGGGAAAGGTCTACTTGTCGGGCACATTTGTAACATAAAATATTTATAGGTTTTCATATAATTTTATAGAATTAAGAGCTTCGATAGATAAAAAAGAATGTTTTTGACAAATCGGTCAAAAACAAAATCATATTCATTTTCCAACCCATTATCAAGACTTGTATTTGATTAAAATCTTGGCAAGTTAACGGTCATTTCAAACATAACGCTACGTTAAACACATGCTTCAAAAAGGGGTCTTAAACATTCAAAAATGAGAAATTTAAAAAAATTCAAGGGAATTGTTCGGTAAAACTTAATGGTTGCAAAATGCATGGTGTCCGCTAAACTGGAAAGTCAGGGAACACAATTTGGTCAGGGAATTCGGGAAGCGGTCAGGGACATTTTTTTCCATATCAATTTTTAAAAATTCACTAACTCCTTTTTCACTTTCTCTCATAAGAAACTTTTTTCTGATCGAACATTTCGTTTTGATTACATCTTTGTTTAAAATTATTCATTTCGTATCTTTTGCCATACCTGTGAATATGTAAACAAAAATGAGTGAAACGCAACTAACTGCACTTTGTGTTATTTCGTAGAGTAATGACCGCGATCGGAAACCTATGTAGAGATAGAGGAAACAGATAGGTTCGTGTTGTTGGAATCCCGTGTGAAAAATAGCTGATGACTAAACAGCTTTTGCTGTTGGATCCATGTTATCTGAAATATTTTGGTAGATATATGTACGCTTCTATCCCAAGCGAAATGTCAAAAAGAACCAATCCGTTCGAAAACCTATATGGATACGAAACTATCTTAAGATCGATTTACAATGCGACGGAAAAAAAAAATAGTTACTTCAGCTCCGTGTTTAGGAAAACTACTCAATGGAATAAGAATTTTGTGGACTCAAATTAAAGGCAATTGCTTACTGCTCCATTTGAGTCCGGAACATTCTAATTCCATGGTGTAGTTTTCCTAAACACGGAAGCTTAAATAACAGATCCTTAAAATATTTTTTTTAATCAAACTAAAATCCGAGATCTTAAAACCTGCTCTAGAACTTTTTGCTGTGGGCATATCGGTTTTTTCACAATTTATTATCAAACGCAATGTTTTCAATTTTTATAGCGCTTTTTCATTTCGGTGTCATTTTATTCCAAAAAATACGTTTATGATAACATTAACATTTTTTCTATTTTAATATGAAAATATAGGGATTTCATATTAAAATAGAAAAAATGTTTATCATAAACGTATTTTTTGGAATAAAATGACACCGAAATGAAAAAGCGCTGTAAAAATTGAAAACATTGCGTTTTGATAATAAATTGTGAAAAAACCGTTATGCCCACAGCAAAAAGTTCTAGAGCAGGTTTTAAGATCTCGGATTTTAAGTTTGATTAAAAAAAAATATTTTAAGGATCGGTTGGAGTACCGTAAAGATAGAGGCAGTTAAATGAAAAGTGACTTTAATTCATAAAAACCGTTATAACTCCAAAACGAAGTGAAAACAAGAAAATTACCTCATAAGTTTTTCGACTTAAAACCTATTAAGGAACCGATCCTGATAAAAATATTCCATAATCGGCAAAAGTTGACACTGAATATTTCACAGGTAAATGAAGGAAATGGAAAAAATTTGAAAAATTTACTGTTGAACTGCACTAAATCGCCTATAACGCGGAAAATACAGCTCCCATATTAAAATTTGAGATGTCGTTAGAAAAGTTGATTTGTCGCGGATCTCAATAGGGCTGACCACGAGACGAGACTCTGCGAGACTTTTGTAAGTCTCGTCTCAGTCTCGTTAAAATCGAAAATTTTCAGTCTCGTCTCGGTCTCGTATAATTAAGTTTCGTCTCGGTCTGGTCTCCGAAAAATACTATTTCCGGACAAACTGTTGATTATTGGAACGAAATACTTTCGATTATCGTTTGAATATGTGCAGAAGAAAATAAATATTTAACTGAAATTGTATTTTTTATTTTATTAGACTATCTGTAAATTTCGGTCCAAATAGTCTTGTCTCGGTCTCGGTTGGTTAAAAGGCAGTCTCGTCTCGTCTCAGTCTCGACACGCGCGACCGAGATCGAGACTTTACTTTTCTCGTCTCGTGGCCAGCCCTAGATCTCAACAATATAAAAGATTAATAGGTGTTCATACAATTTTATAGACTTACGGCATTTGATAGATAAAAAATAATGTTTCTGACTAAATTGACAATAACTTTTCTATTTTTCATTACGAAACATGATCGCCTGGTACAAGGAAATGTGAACCAAAACTTTGAAGCGATTTTATTTTGGTTTTTTAATGTGCTACTAATATGTCCCGAGTCTAAAACCTCAAATATTCCATACCAATTTGCATACCAATATTTGCATACCAATATTTGCATACCAAATTCTTAGCGTTGCACCAGGCGATCATGAAGAAATAGAAAGTACCTACTTATGCTAATCTATTATCGCACATTAGTTTGTTGATTCCCTTTTCAGAACAAATACATACAAGACTACCACATCCACTATACAACGATCTTATGTTACTGTCGCAAACCATCTTTCACTTTAAGTACCTTCCCTAACAAAGAAATCTCGAACTTTATACCAAAATTCTGAAAAATCCACCAGGCGATCATGTTTCCCAGCAAGGCATTCCTCCATTGTGATATTTTGCTTCACATTTTTACATTTACAAATACATGTGCAGAAACGTGTTACAATGCCCCAGTAGGAAATATTCAAAAAATCGCTACTGAAAAAGTAGCTTTTTCCTCAAGGAAAAGAAGTATCATCAATGAATTTTCTGGTGATTCCTCTAATGAATTTAACATGGGCTTGGCCTAGGAGGTAAGTAGGTGTACCCATTCTCGATGAAGGTTTTGTAATGAAATCATCGATTACATATCGATACACCCCATCTACTCACACAGCTTAGATAATATTCAATAATAATCAAAACATAACTACAAAAAGTCTAGTACAATTTTGTTTTTCCATATGAAGGTTCAAAGGAAAAAGACAAAAATAAAGAAGGAAAATGGAAGAATGAAAAAGGCGGAAAAAATTGTTTTTTTTTTACTCTTTCTTCCAAAAAACATGTTTCATATGTGTATCTAGATTAGGTGGTGGTTTATAAGTGTTTAAGAGTGAAGCAAAATTTGAAAAGGTGAACCCTATTACGAAACATTATCGCCTGGTACATGCTGAGAATTTGGCATTACACCCGGCGCTCCAGCAAGGCTTTCCATTAGAGATGTTTTGCTTCACATTTTTTTCATTAACAGGTATAATGTCATGTGCAGAAAGGTTTTTTGACAAATGAATACACGCACACTTCTCAGACAGCTTAAATAATATTCTAAGCCCAAGAATCAAAACAAAAATTAAAATTTTGTTTATTTTCCCTCCTCTGAAAAAATAAAGAATTAAAGGACAAATAAAGAAAAAGACAAGAAATTTCCCGCAACTTGTTTGATTGTGTGAAATGAGGGGAAAGTTTTGTGTTGTCCTCATTCTATTTTTTTCTTAAACAAAAAAAAAAAAACACTTTCACATTGGTAAGAAGAGTGTGGTGTTATGCAATTTATGTTTAGCTTTGTCACATTTCTTGTTTGAAAGGAGGAGAAACGAAACATTTTTTTTTACTCTTTCTTTCAAAAAAAGTGAAGCAAAATATGAAATGGTTAGGCCTATTATGAAACATGATCGCCTGGTACATTGCTCATAATTTGGCATTTCACCAGGCGATCATGGCCAGCAAGGTGATTCCTCCATAGTAAAATTTTGTTTCACATTTCTATTTTTTTTTTACAGAATACATGTGCATAAGTAGTCGCCACCTCACTCTACTCACACAGTCAAAATAATGTTTTAGAAAGAAGAAATAGAAACCAAAAACTACAAACCTTTATTATTATATTGTGAAAGAGGGAGAGCGTAGAATATTATTTTAGATAGATGTGTGAGAAGAGTGGTGGTTTTACAGTCTGTGTGCATTAGTTGATATTTTTAATAAAATATGACAAAGTTAAACCTGCCTGCTGAACATGATCGCCTGGGTCGATCCTGTGAATTTTGTATGCAAATTCATGGATTTTTTGTTTAGACACTCGAGATTTTGGTGAATGGGTAGGGGGGATGGTGTACACCTTGTGTATGTGTTGAACGCCTGTCGCAGGTAGGCATTGTCATATTTTGCTTCACATTTTTTACATTGACATGTGTGAAAAGAGTAAATTTTGCTGTGAGTAGATTGTTTTGAAATTAAAAAAAAACGTCAAGCAAAACAACAAAACTTACGAATGTTCATACAAAATTTCCAACTATCTACCAGGAGATCATGATTCAAAGCACGTTCCTTCTTCATTTGCTTGAAATTTTGAGACTAACGCTCACAGTGATGTCGTAGGTATGGCAACACCTACACCAGCTACTACCACTTGCCAGCTTTCACTTTGTTTCATTAGATTAGTTAGAATGGTGTGTTTGAAAAAGAATGTGATTTGCTTATTGTGTAGTAGAAGTTATATTTTTTTCTTTTGTAATTTGTCTTACTAGACTTTTTAGTGAGCTGTGTTGGTTACAAAGGAGTTGGCATATCACTGTGTGTGTTAGTCTAAAAATTTCAAGCAAATGAAGAAGGGGCGTGCTTTGAATCATGATCTCCTGGTAGATCGCTGTAAATTTAGTATGAAAATTCATAAATTTTGATGTGAAGGGGTTTTTTGTTTGACAATTTATTGACACACACTACTATATATATATGTATATACTAACAATGCTTTTGTTGAGTTGGTAGATTTTATAATAGTGTGGTCGAGCGCGCTAGAACAAGAGTAGACTTCTGACGTACTGCTAAGTATAGAGATTCTTTCTATAGTCGCACCACAAGAATGTGGAATGCTTTACCCGGCACTATTTTTCTCTGCAATTTTGACATTCAAGGGTTGAAAACCAATGTGCACCGGCATCTCCTCTTAAATCCTTCCCTATTTTCCTCGCACTTAATTTAAAAAAAAAATGTTTGCAAACATTTTCGCCTAGTGCAGCACAATGGTTATGAAAATGTATGGTGGACGGAGGAATTCTTTCTCGTTTATGAATTTATTAGGTTAATGTTTGATCCATGGGGTGCTAATGGGATTATCAAACATTTAAGTGCTGTCTGCTGTTTGGAATAGGTTTGAGATGGGAGCGTGGAATAAAACGATCCAGTCAGTTCAATACGACTAACTTATGTACCATTATTATGCGCACCTAGATGTTATGCATTTAATGAAAAAAAATCGAAATGTATAGAAAGTGATGTCTTTCTTGAACCAGACTCATTTTTTATGTTTAAGACTAAAATTAGTATTGGAACAGGGCATGGTGTTGTTCCATTTTGGTTTTGATACAATAAAAACAACACAATAACAATCGTTTATTTTATGATATATTTGCACAATCATGTGAATAAGTATTTTTTTCAAAAACAAATTATCATTATAATATTATAAAATATAGGTATCTTTACATATTCTTCCAATTGCATGTAAGTTAATAATTCTCGATTACTTGAATAAGTTTGTAGGTATTTTTTGATTCAATTAAAAAAAAAAACAATAAAAACAAATTTTCTTAATTTAGTTTAGCAATAGTTTAATAACATAAAAATAAAATTATAAGAAAAAGAATAAACAAATCAAAAATTCTAATTATATTTTATTCAGTAGATAACAATTAATATAAATAATAAAAAAATTAAATATAGGTACATACATCTATTGTTAAATATTTCAGATTTTGTTTGTCATTTATTTCAAATTCAAAAATAACTATGCTTGTCCTATAAAATTGTTTGATATTTTTTTCTTTCTTCTTTTTCATTAAAGAAACTCTAAATACATAATTATAACGCAAAACATTCTTTATAGTTATTTTGTTGTTTAAATAAATTTACATGTGATTTGAATATTATTGCCTATTTGATTTTTTTGATTGATATTTTTTTTTAATTTATAATAAATCGATTTGGAGACATTACTTATAAATAATAAAATATATTATCTATATTTTTGTATTATTAACAAATTGTTTATACTAAACAAAAAACAAAAAGAAATAATGATTAACAAATAATCAACAAACAAAAGCTTTTAATTATGAAAAATGTATATGCAATATGTTAACCTTAAATGTTGATTTGATTTGATGATGATGAAGATTATTACTATTTAGTATTAATTTATATTAGCATAGTAAATTTTAAAATTATTTTTTTATATATAAAAAGGTTATTTTATTGGAGCAGCATTAGTTAGATATATATTTTTGATTCTAATATAAAACTGAATATATTGTATAGAAAAGCTGGCTGTTCTCTTTAGTTTTATTCGTTTTGTTTGCTTTTGATTATTATTTGTTTACAAGCTTTGTTGTTTTTGTTTATGCGTATGAAGACTCACCATTATTTAAACTATTACTAATACTATTATTTGTATTGCCGCTGACTGATGTCGTCGATGGTGACGTCAATGTGATCCTATAACAAGAAAAAGCTGTGTTTACCATACACGCGGAATGCGTTCAAAAGAAAAAAGATTGAAAGACAGAAACACAAACAAAAAAAGAGAGAAAACATGGTATATGATGATGACGCTTTAGTAATGAATTAAAATGTTTGTTTGCATATTATTTTTTATATTTATGTATTTCTGAAATCACTAACTGTTTGTCTGAAGATCTAAATTTTGTGCTGTGCTGAAATAATTGTTGTGTTTAATGTGTGCTATGAAACGAATAGAAAGATAAATTTAAGCGTGTAGAGAGAGAGAGAGAGAGGAATATGAGTGTAGAAAGAAATTCAAATTAAAAAAAGAAACAAAAAATTCACTATCTCGCCAACTCGTGGAGTCTGTTTATTTTGATTTTAATATGACATGTTGTTTAATTAGCAAAAGCTAAACAGATAACTCCTATTAATAAATTGTTCTTCATAAAAAGGGTGAAACCGAGAAAGTAAAATTTTGGTTCTGTTTAATAAAACTAAGGATCTCTTTTTTTGTGTGCGTCCGTAGTTAGGCTCAAGAGTTAACTGATTAAGCATTCAAAGCTAAGCGAATAATATGTACTGCGAAATAAATCCAACGATAGATCTATCTTGCTCTAGGAGTATCAATTGTCGAATCATATTCAGCCCTATCAGGAGTTTCGCTTAAAATTATTCATGTTCGAAAGATTCCCCTTATCATGAGCATTCAATTCGGGCGAAATGTCACACATTTTTCAACTAAAATGTTCACTTAAATTTTGGAGGAAATTGATTATTAATACCATAAATTTATTAATGTTTTTTTATTTTTAGGAGCAAATCAATAAACTCGAAGAAAACTGATGATTATCTCTTGCTGAAAATGCAGGGAAACCCAGGCATTGCAAGGGATCGTGAAGAACACAAAAATAAAATTACGGCATTTTGGAAGCAGTTAACGTTGGCGCTCTATATAACTGTTGCAACACTTAAAAATATAAACAAAACAAAATTTTGTATTCGTCGCTTGATTAAATCCTTGCTGGTTGTCAACAGCAGCTGTCAAAACAAAAATTCAGGTAGTAGGTTTGTTCATTTTCTGAAAACGAAAAGACACCATGCTTAAAAACGGAGAGGGAAATTTTGTATATCCGCTTACTCAGAATGTTTTTTTTTTTTTTTTTTTGAATAATCGATAGGAGAATAATTAAAAATCGTGTCATGGCACTCAGCGACCACAATTTTAACAGGAAATTGGACACCTGATTCATTTTTTACTTTTTTTATATTCAAGAAAAAACGGAGGTTCAGATTTTATTCTCTGATTCCATAACAGAGATGGGGAAATTTATTGAGGGCTGTTTTCTGAACATACCTATTCTTCAAACTGCCAGTTCTAAATTCGAAGTGAAATCTTATTCGGGCGAAAATCCTGAGAGCTTTTTTAAAATCCGGGGGAACAAAAATGTTTTTCGGTGAAACTCCTGATAGTGATTGTTTTATATTTTTCATTTACCATTACAAGAGACCTTACTAAAACAAAATGATAGGTATTAAAGGCACTTGTTGATATCTGAAATCGAATTGATAAAAGTAAACCCCACATTTATATGAATGAATTCGAAGAAATTGCTTCGGAAAGTTACTTATATCTTATGTATGTCTTATTGAAAACTCGTTGAAAATAAAAAAGGAAATAGAAATAAATGGCATGCAAGTGAAGATGAAAAAAAAAAAATAATAGGACAGGCAATAAAACACCGAAACATAAATCTAACAATATCTACACACAACCACACCTACCTTGGGCTGTTCTCACTCTTTTTTTCTCTTATAACTAATGTTGTATCACTTCCACCGTTACTGCCACCCACACCATTTGTTGTTTCTTTGTTCTTTGTTGAAATTGGTGATCGCTTAACTTGAATGGGTTTGAGACGTTCTTCTAAATCACTAAGCGAACCATCTGAAGTATCACTTTCATCACTAAAAGAAACAACATTTGTGTGATATTTTTGTTCAATAAACTTTATACTCAACTTACCTTTCACTAACATCGTCATCGCCTTCTTCCATAGCTTGTTGCAAATCTGTAATTCTTTGCAATGCTAAACGAAGGTCGTTACGCAACGATACCGCTTCAGATTCAGCATTTTCTAGCTTCTTCTCTAGATCTTTCCTTCGTGTTATTGATTCCTGTTCTCGATTCGAAATAACATGGAATTCTTCACGCAATTCTCGTAAACATTTTTGAGACTTTTTGAGGGCATCCTGAGCATTTAGTTCTCTCATTTTGGATTGTGTGACTTCGTTTTGTATTTTCTCAACGGCTTCTTTGTGGCGAGTTATTTGCACCTCAAGACGTGAACGTGTAGCTTGTTCTAACTCAAGGCGGGATTCTAATTCTTTGGTGCGTATTTCCAAGCTAACCAGAAAAAATAAAAAAACAATTATGAGGTAAAATGATTTAACTGTAGATTTATATAATTACCGTTTGGATAGCATAGCAGCTGATGGATCACTCATATTCTCGACATTCTCCAATCTCTGTTGCAACTCACTCACACTATCCTTGAGTGAATTTCGTTCAGCTTCTAATTCTGATATCCGGAATTCATATTCAGACATTGCAATTTGCTCTGTGTTTAATTGCTTGACAGTTGTGCTGTATTTTTTCATCAATTCAGCCATTTCTTCTTCGTTTTCTTCGATTTGTGCTTGAAGTTCAGCACGATCACGCTGTGATGTTGTTGCCCTGTCTTCGGCATCGTTGCGGGCTCTTTGTGATTCTTCGAACATAGATTGAACCTCAGCCAATTCGGCTTCGGCTGTTTGTCTGGCCTTAACTGCCAGACTCCTTGTTGATTCAGCATCTTCCAGTTGATTTCGTAACTGACGTATGAGTGTTTTTCCCGGTGAATCTGCTTTGAGTCGTTCAAGCTGAGCATGAGCATCCTTTAAAAGAGCTTTGTATTTGCGTAGATCTCGTTTGAGTTTTTGTGTGATTGCTTCTTCGGTTTGACGATCGACACGATCTTGATCTTCCATCGAAGCCAAACGACGTTCCAATTCATGTTTTTCTCGAAGTAAAAGAGTACGTTCTTCGTGTTCTGTTTCCAACTGGCATTCGAGAGCTACAAATGGAAAGTAGTTTTTAAAACAAAAATAATTATCCTAAACTGTGTGGGTTAACAAACCTTTGATTTTCTTATAGGCACTACCTCGTGCCTCTTCCAATTCGTCATCTCTTTGTTGAGCCTCGCGTCTGGCTTCTTTACGCATGGTTTCTAAAGTCATCTCCAGACGTAGTTTAGCTTGTTCCAGCAATTGCACCTGTCCAGCCATTTCATCAAGTTCTTCTTCTTGTTCTTTCAATCGACGATCCATATCCATTTTAGAGCGTCTTAGTTGAGCTATTTCTTCTTCAGTACCACCACCAAATGTCATTTCTTCTAATTCTCGCTGCAACGATGCTAACTTCTCTTCCTTGAGATCGAGCTCAAGACGAGTGTCCTAATACAAATATATTTAATTATTAAAGTTTGCGAGTGAGAAACAAAAAAATGTATTAATATGGTTTTAGGGTTTTTTATTGAGTTTGAAATTAATTAATTTCTTAATCAAGCAATTAAATTGGTCTAAGGGATGTTGCTACACACACAATAGAAACTGTGAAAAATAATAATTTATAATCTAAAAATTAAATTGTTTCTCCACTATGACCTTTCTGTGTGAAGAATTTAGTTGTATGGTTCTATGGGTATGTAGACATCCTCATTTGTAAAAAATGTCTTGTGCAAGGAGGCTGGTAAAGGTAATGTTGGAATGGCTGCGAGCAAGGCTGTCAAATGACTCTTAGACCATTATTTGATTCATTGTGACACAAGATTTCTTCGTTAAGCAATTCTAATAGCAAACAAGATTTCGCGTTAGTGAATTTTCAGAGACAGACTCCTTAAAAAGGTCTGGATGTCTGAAGTGGATTTTTTTTAAAGTCAAGATAAAACCCTTTGTTTCCAAATTTTTCAGCTGGAAACCGCTTTAAAATCCTATGATAAGTAAGTGTCTGGGTAAAGATGCATTTTCGAATCAGGGTTATGTCAATTAAACACCTTCCATCATACAATTCTTCTTATTTACAGATTCTTAAGAATAACCTGGAGGTCAACATTAAGAATTTGCAAATTATTTGCTCTGTATTTTAAGAAGCATAGAATTTTTTAAACTTGGTTTGCATCAACCTACTGGCAAAATAAACAAATAAACTACGTACATATATACATATATATATATATATATATTATATATGTCAGTATATTAATGAAGTCTCATCATTATTCATTATAATATTATTTAGAAAAGCCTTGTCTGTGATGTTTAACCTCCAGACAAGTAAATTTTATGCAAACAACTGCAAAAAATATGCTAAAACTTGTCACACTAGAATTAATTGTAACACATTTGATCATCTTTTTGAAAAAGAAAAACAATTAAAACTATTTAAATGTGTCACTTGTCGTTAAAAAAAAGCAACACGATGAATAGCAAATAATTATAGCTTCAAATTATTTTAATTTTGGACATTAAAGTGAAAGCATTTTTCTCTTTCATTTGTTTGCTATTTGCTACAACAAAAGCAATAGCGCACATTATTCATACAAAAAAACATACAAAGATAAACGAAACGGATACAAAATAAATGGACGACTTAATTATATTTTATGCAGATAGTTATAGCTCATAGGGGAAATTAACTATTTAATTGATTGAAGTATATGGTCTTATCAAGTCAGTACACACTTTCGAGAAGATAAAACATTCAATAATCAGTACAACAAAATATAACAATAAACTAACATTTAACTAGTTCGTTAAGAAATATAGTCTATGGTTGCCATCTAAGTTTAAAGATTATATAAAACAAATCCAAAGGGAATTTGTATTTCTTGATCGGATGAGATTCACTAAAGCAGAACAATTTTCGGGGGACTACAGTATTCCGGGGGAAAACAAAATTCCCTTTGAGTTGATATTCCATAGGTGTGTGCGTGGGTTTAAAACAAAAATAAAATTAATTTAAAATATAATCTAAAATCCAAATCCAATACCGCATTAGATCCGGTCCAGGAATAAGATAATTGCATACAATTAAAAAAATAGTGATAGCTTATTAGAGGATGACACTGTTTCCAGTAAAACCAGTAAATAATTAAGCTGATTTATGGAATCTTCAACACTTTTTAATAGCATTTTGGACATTTTCATTTTCTTACAAACCGTAGTAGGTACAGTTTAAAAACACAAAACTGTGAGCATGAATTTCACAAATTAGGTAAATGGCGGTTTACGAATACGAACCTCTAGTTTGATATATTATAAGTTTACGTATTGATGGATATGTGTTACGAATTGAAAGCGTTATTTTGTTGATATTCAACTTATTTCTTTATTAATTTTTTTCTTCTCATCTTCAAGTACCTATTTATTTAGATTATACCGTGATCAATTAGCTTCATAAATATGAAGATAACACTATTATGTCCCTATTATTTGTTTTAGAGTTGGAAATCATGTAGTCAAACATATTGAGCCAGTTTCACACGAGGTCATCACATTTACAGTTAATGTTTATTAACATCTTGAATAAGCATAGCGTTTAAAATAGAGATAATTAAGTATATGTAATATGTGTATTGTACGTACTTGTAAAACTGCGCACTTAATGCTCATCATTTTAATTTATTGCAATAATTGATGTATGTACAAGTTTTAATTTTAAAACTGATATATCTCACATGTAAATAAAATAAATATTTTGTAATCAAGAAATAAACTAGTAGATCACTATTTTTTTTGTTTAAATACAATTTTACTTCTTTTTTTAATTTTCAAAGAACCAGAAATATTAAATAAACATCCGTGTTTTATTCTTCGTTCAAAGTGGTGTCCCAATTTAAATAATAAACCTGATAAAAAAGTACTTAAAACAAAATTTTCAGAATACTCGTAAATAAATAAACTCGGAGTAAAGCACAACAATATTGTTGCTCTTATCACACACAAAATTAACTGTGCAACTATAAAATAATAGTTTTAAGCATTATGGCTTGTGCAACACTACAACGAGATAAATGCAGTCACGCACTTAAAGTTAAACTGAACAAATTTTCGGACACAAAATACTATAGCCATTGAGTTTGAGAGTTGAAGAACTATTTCGTTTTTTTTTTATTTCTCTGACAATAGTTTGGTTTGTGTGCGATAAAAATGTTTGATGTGTGCTTTGCTTATGCTTAAGCTGAGGAGTTTTTAATGTTGTTATTCAAAAGAAAGGGGGGAAAGATAAAAGCAACAACGGTGTGATGGCCAAGAGTAGATTTACTATAACAATAACATATCTGAGTAAAGGCCGGAATTTTCAGGGGGCGAAAAATTGAAGGTAAATACATTTGAACAAATGTCAATAAAAGGTTTAATATCGCAAACACTGTTAAAAGGCTGGACCTTATTGTTCTTCAACGTATTAAGGATTAAGCCCTCCTATTTTGTATCTTAAGAAACCTTTTAATTCTGATTAGTGGCCTTTTATAGCGATCAGGAAAACGTATCATTAAAAAATGTTCTTTTTGATAATTATTTACATCAGTAATATTAAAAAAATTCTTTTTAAGGCACAAATATTTGTTTCAAGGAATTATTTTGTAAATAAATTATTTCAGGTGATATATTATTGAATCATATCTTTTGTATATTCCAAATCGTATATTAACACACACAACTAACAAAAAAGAAATGTTGTTAATAATGCGATTTCCTGATAGCTATAACAGATTCCTATGTCGGGGAAGGAAGTGTGTAAAATAAAAAAAAACATTAACTTTAAGTTCTGAACATTTTATGTCATATATCAAATTCTCTTTAGTTTGTGCCAAAAAAGATAGAGACCACCAAATTTCAGAAAAAATCAGTTTTCCATGTTTTGACCTAAAACAATTATTTTGTTTTAAAACCTTGTACAAAACGTGAAGATTGTATTTTTTCATTAAAGGTCAAGTTTTTTGTAGTTTAATAATATAAAATTAATTTTTAACTTTTTTATGAAGATCGCTCTAAAGATTTAAAAGAATTTGTTTGTGAGGGAATCGGGAGGTATTTCGAAGAGATTTTTCAAAACTGTAAAATGGATTTTGTTGTGCTGGAAGTTTTCTAGACGTGACGTAAAAGAGACACTGGCTGTAACGCATGGGGTTCAAAAGATATTTGGAAAATACGCAAAATGCATAAAATGCAAAATAGATCAATTATGCAAAATGCATTATGACATATTTTATTTTGATCAAAAAGCAATTATTGCGGACAAAAGTTAGCAAAAAAGTGGTTTTCGAGTGTACATCGAGCCAGAGCGATACATAGCCAATGACTAATGACAAATTCTTATTATAACTTAGGGCGACCTTAAGAATATTGCCTGAAAACAATTAATAAATACGGCCCTGAAATTGGTGAATTGTATATACCATAAACAACAACTCTGGCTTCGGCTCAATTTGTAATCTTTTGATCCGTGAAAATAATTTTTTTTATTTAAATGAGAGTTTTTTTCTTTTTGTTTTCGTTTTAATTTATAATTATTGTATTGTTACCTTATGTGCGTTTGAAACATTTTTTTTTTTTGCTTTGTAGGAGTAGTTGGAGCCAAGGCATAGTAAGTGCCAACCGAAAGAAAGGGTTTACTGAAATTATTGTACTTTAACTTGGCTTGTGAGCTTATGACAGGCAGCTGAAGCTGAGAGCTTGGAGAGAGGTGTGTTGCGAATAAATAAAACGATTCAATAGATATACGTATGTACCTACGTGTGTACGTTGGGAGAATACTGAAATGTCTTTAGATTCACTTTTTATCGATATGAAAGGTACTTGTTCGGGATACTAATGAGATGAGGTGTTTCATGTTACGCGTGAGTGAGAAAATGTCTACGGTAGAATTTTTGTTGTTGCTTTGCTTATGCAACCTTTAATAAAATAACACCAATTTTAGTTTTTGACTCAAGGTGGGTACATACGAATTTTGTTAAATTCCGTAGTCTTTAAAGAAATTAATTACACAATAGTAGCAGCCTTAGAGTGCATTACATGATTTTTTTTAATATAATATCCTGAATGCCTGATCCTTGTAGGCCTTTATAATCTGTGTAGTACAGTTGACTTTTGGGTGGTAATTTTATGAAAATGGAAATGCAACCTTATTCGGCTTTAGTCAAAATTGCAAACCAGTACCTCTGAAACATTTGTCAACCAAGGAAACATATGTTACGGTTTAGTAGAATTCGGTTGAAAATAATATTTTCATAGACAAACCTCAGAGTGAAATTTAAATTTAACAGTTAGTCTTTCAGAAAAAAAGTCTCTGATACTATAATATCATTTCAGCATGTGACCAATGGCCGAAACTTTAAAATTTCGCAGCTTGTAACGCCTCATATGTTAAACTAAATTTAAAGGATAGGTTCACGTGGCACTATACCAATATTTTAAGAATATTTCTACGAAATTTATAAGGATACCTAAGGTAGTGAGCAAGCTTCTAACAAAAATTACATGACTTACCGCTAACGTTTGCTCCAGTGTAAATTTCTCTGCTATCAGCACATCTTTTTCCCTCGACAGACGATCTTTTGATTGTCTTTCTAGTCTTGCTGCGTCCTGTGAAAATAAAAACAGATTATTTTATTGGATTTATTAAAATTTTCTCATTGGTTCTTCAAATTTGCACTTCGTTTTCTAATGTCAAAAGTGTAAATTTAATTTTTTTTTTAATTTCTCATTTATAATGGCAACTTAATGGAAAGTGAATAAATTAGTACAGTTGGATAAATTCCAAATTTCAACTATTCACTCGACACTGGAATGAAAAATGTTAAATTCAAAAATTGAAATTAAAAAGTGAGAGAAAAGCAGGGAATATTTCAATCGTTAGAAAAAAAAGAACAAGTATAAGTTTTAAATTAAAGAAAAATTCAATTAAAAGCCATTTTTAAGGTAGACAAAAAAAAATTGAGTAAACAAACCTGCAAGGCTAAACATTCCGAATCAAATTTCCTTTGTTTCTTTTCAAGCAAATTGTTGCGGCCATTTTGTTCTTCTAACAGCATACGCAGATCACTCATTTCGTTAGTCATTTTTTGTGCTTTGCGCTTCCATTGGCCAACAACTTGACGTTGTTCTTCGACTTCTTCGTATGCATCAGACAGCTGTTAATACAAAAAAAAAAAATTTAATAAAATGCTAATTTTTTAAATTGTAGATAGAAAAATATGGAACAATTAAAAGTTGAGCCTGTAGTTCACCACACGAATGAAGTTTTTCTAAAAGCTGGCGTTGAAAAAACACAATTTCTCAGTTTAAATTATATAAAAATGTATATCAATTTTAATTTCAACAACGATGTTAGTTAAATTTGGTTCCTTCGAATGAAACCGAAAAAAAATCGTCGTGAAGTATTCATTTTTCCAAAAACTATAAGCACTATTTTAACTATGCAATTTTTCAGCACTATTGTTAGTTTCACCCGGAAAACATTTCGCCCGAAAATGCTGTAAATGACATGACATATTTCACACAAAAAAATGCCTTCAATAGAGGCAATAAGGGAAATTTTACCAACAGGAAACATTTTTCGACCAAAACTCACAATAAGGGAAGAGTGAAATGTAATATTTCCGGGCGGATTTTCTTTCACGCTGCAAACACTGAGTTTTTTTTTAAACAGCACTTTTCAATAATTCACCTCAATAATAATTAAACTTCTCATATTTTTGTTGAGTGCGTTTGAAAGTTAATCGTAGTAATAGTCTTAGAGCTGACAGCAAATTTTGGGAGTGGAGTGTTTACCAAAATATGATGAGTTTGAGAGTTTTTATTTGCATATATCGTGGTATCGAAAACCAAAGTCGGGCAGGTTTTTTTCTCAGCCTTTGGCAGGGGTGGGGTTTGAAATAGCGATTTTCCATTTTTTTTTCTACGGTCTTATTGCCCAGGAAAACATCACAACGCGGAACAAAAAGTAAGGGCAATCCGTCGTTTTGCCATTTGTGTTTGGCATTATGACTTTGTGATTCTAAATTTGACCGCCAAGACACGAGATTTATTTATCACTTCGATTTTGATTTCTCTTCAGACTGATGTACATAAATGTATAAATTAGGCTTTAAGAGTAGAATTTACAATTTTGGAGGACCTTATCGACTTTTTCTTTGAGATTTATAAAACCCACAAATCAATAAAAGTCTCAAAAAAAAAAAAATCGATTAAGGTTCGCTTGCCAAAGTTATGATGTTTGGACTTAAGGAAAATGACAGAGCATCATAACATAATGTTAATTAATTTAAGTGCTAATACTTCTGAGAAAAAAATTGCAAAATCGCTATTTCAAACCCCACCCCTGCCAAAGGCTGAGAAAAAAACCTGCCCGACTTTGGTTTTCGATACCACGAAATATGCAAATAAAAACTCCCAAATTCATCATATTTTGGTTAACACTGCACTCCCAAAATTTGCTGTCAGCTCTAAGATTATTAATACGACTAACTTTCAAACGCACTCAACAAAAATATGAGAAGTTTAATTATTATTGAGGTGAATTATTGAAAAGTGTTGTTTTAAAAAAAAACTCAGTGTTTGCATAATCGATTTTGTTAAATAAATTCAAACCAATTTAATAGACACAGCTGTCTCATCTCAAAATAAATTTAAACTCAAAACCAGAAATTCCAACAAATGTTTTTTTCTTTAAATTGGCAATAAATGTCAAGTCAATAATAAATTATTAAAACTTGTCATCAAATGCCGTTACATCATAGAACACAACCAGCATGTCAATAAAGTTCCACTTAGGTGCGATAGGTTTTTATATACATATATAACAATTCTATGAGCAGTTGTCTCAACAAGCAACATCCATAGATACCATACATACTCGTAAACTCGTATAAGTTGTGTAACTCACCTTCTTTTCCAATTGCTTCTTCAGCCCAACTAATTGCTCTAAATCGTGTTCATGCTGTGATTGTAGGCGCCTCTTTGTGAATTCCAACTCCCTGGCCACCCGTTCGTACTTCAACCGATAAACACCTCCACTATCTTCATTGTCAGGATCATCATCCTCAGAGATACCATTTAGCTCGGATTTAGCACATATCAATTCCATTTCGAGTTTTTCCGATGTCTCTTGGAGATTTTTTACTTTGCCCTGCTGTTCGAGAAGTTCCTTCTCCAGCTTTAAGCGTTCAGCAGTTTCAGCTTCAAGTCGCTCACTGGCCATATGTGATCCAGATCGTTCTTCTGCTAAATCGACTGTCATCTCGGATAACTGGAAGAAGAAAAAAAAAAAAAAAAAAAAAACAAATAACTATCATTATTATGTACATTTTATTGTTCTTATGATAGATGTATTGCTATGTGAGAAAATGTGGTTTCAAAGAAAGATTAAGATACTAACGCATAATCTACCTGAAGGTGCGGGCTAGATAGAAGAAGAAGATGTATATAACGCGTATCGTATTATTTTTTTTAATGAGCGTTTGCTGTATTACTGTCTTGACAATTTCTAAAAATTATGAAAGAAAATGTGAAGATGTATGGAGTAACAACGATATTGTTGTCATAGTTGTTCTTGAACTTGTTTTCTTTTTTTTTTGTCTTCTAATTTTCTCGAAGCCCGAGAGGAACAAACTTAGATTAGTCGAAGACGCTCTTCAAATAGGTCTGAAGATGTCATGCGGTCACAATGAACTGAAAGTTCTGCATTGCGGCTGGGGACAATAATTGCAATGTGCAAGTAGCATAATAGTAATACAGATCAGGACCGCATTAATAGGATATAGAAGCTAGGGCCTGGCTATAGATTCAACACCTAAACAGGTCTAAATTCAATCTATTTTCACAACAGAAAGTTGGGAATGATATACGATACATACATTCTGTATAGAGGTACCTGTTATGAAAAAAAATGTTCTCTGATTGTATAGAAATCTACAAGACTACTGAAGAGGACATAAAATTCGGACATTTTTTATATAGCTACCTAATAATAATTTATTTTAAATACATATAGTCCGAGAGATAGTGAAGATTTACTCAAAGTGTTTTATACCGCTTCAAATTTTGTGGCCATGTCGTTTGTATCAGTGCAAGCTACATGTCATCAGTCTGGCAGCGATATCGCGGCCCCAACACCACTAAAATGCACCACTAAAGTGCAACAACAAAAATAATCCCTCTAAAAGAGCTTTATACGGCTCCAAGTTTTCATCACTTAAGCCTTGTGCCTATACTAACTAGAATCCATCGGTCTCGCAGCGATACCATGGACTGAAATATCATTTCAAAATGCACTTTCAAATTGCATTTTTGTGTTCTGCGGTATTGCTGCCAGACCGATGGATTCTGGTTAGTATATCTGCCTGGTTTAACTAAACTACAGTTTAAGACAATTTTGGCTCAATGAATACAGACCGATTTTAGTTTGGTTTAATTACAAATTGTTGGTTTTATATTTGTATAAGATAATTAACTTGGTATACTACTTCAAATATTTTGGAATTATAAACTTAAACAAAATAGAATCAACGTCCGAAAATTCAACAAAACCTATGTTTAACTTAGACCCAGGTCTAAAATGACTATGGGCCTTACCAATAATCAAATTTAGAGATCACTTAAATATTTAAGTGGACTCTAAATAATGAACCATACCAATAATCAATTTAATAGTCAGCTTAACGATAAACGTCACATTAAAATTTAGAGTAAAGAAACGCATGTTTAAATTCGTGATTAATTGTAAACGCCACGTTTGTGCTGTCATTCTGAAAAGCAAAGGAGAAAAATAATAACCCTTATCCTCTATGTTTGTCGCTTACAATTGAATTAAATAGCTTGTTCGTGAATAAGGTAATCAAAATAAACAAAACGATTTATTCCTTTTTATTTGTAAATTTCAATTTGAGAGTGAATGGCGGAAAACTAACACTAAAAATCGCACGCAGCCTTAAATTTTGTTGGTGACTTTTTTTATGATAACTAAGATGTTATTGTCCGCGTTCAAAAACTTATGTTGAGCTATCCAGATAGGTGTTTGTTCTTGTAATCCCATGTAAAAAAACAGCTGATTACAAAACAGCTTTTAATGTTGGATAGTTATCCATACTATTCGAAAAATGTTGGTGAACGTTTGTATCCCAAGCGAAATTGTTAAAAAAGCCGACTACAAAATGCAAAGTAGACATTTGTTTGCCGTCATCGAGTTGTATTTTTGATTTTTTCAGAACTATTATTTAAAGAATATAATAATAAAATGCAAATTATTGTAGGTACTGTAACGAAGAATTTTGCCAAAAAATACTTCCAAGTAACCTATCCGGTTTTGGTTGATCAGCAACCTATATGGATAGGAATCTATCTTAGATATGCTATTGCGTCGATTCTTGATCGCGGCCATTTCCATTCACAGAAGCTGACTGTTTGGCAACTAATGTAATATAGCACTGATTAGTTAAAGACGTGTTTAATTTGGTTATTGGTTAACACACAAATTACCTCGTCTCTAAAGTTTAACGTGGCGTTTATCTAAACGCTTGTTTAGTCATTAATTATTTTATTATTTTTATAACAGAAATACCTACCTACCTAATAATAATTTATTTTAAATACATTTAATAAAGAAAATTGGGAGCAAACGCTGCCAGCAAGGAATTATGTAGTTATGAAATTTGTATTCGTCTACCAAGGAAGGAAATGACAATTTTCAGTGAGTCAATTTTTACGAGTTTGTTTGTTGGGGTCTATGCCTATGCCTGTGTTTAAATGCTTATCTAACAGAAAATATTCAATTTAAATTTTATCTTATAGCCTTTTCACACCAAACCCAAAATCCGGTTTTCGCGAAAATATCGGTTTTGGCTGAAAATCTAGACGAAACCCCAAGTTTTCCCATACATTTTTGCTAAACCACAAGTTTTAATAAAACACAAGTTTTAAATAAAACCTGTCCAAAACATGTTGGATTTGCAGGATGAACTAAGCAAACACACCTTGGGAAACATTCAGCGCTCAATTAAATGTCATATAAATAGCTGACGGGTTCCTGCCAGAAAAAAATATTTTTTCTGCTGGAACACAAGAGAGCGCGACGCAGTGTCGCGCATCCTAACTACTACGTGAAATTGATAGGTTAAGAAATAAATTAATTATAACGAATCAGGATTGATTGTATTTCCATTATTAAATTCCAATATTAATAAATTGTCTTTTAATTGCACATAAAACATTTGATTTTTCCCTTTTCTGTGGCACTGAAAATTTTCAAAGCGGCGCGGCCTTTCTTCGAAACCATTGTGTTCAAGTAAAAAAAAAAGAAATGTCAAATGAAAACTTGTAAATTTTCGGTGTGAACGCATTTCAAGTTTTCGTAAACCAATTGCCGAAAACCCGGTTTTGGGTTTGGTGTGATAAGGCTATTAGGTGCGCAAAATGCCTAGACACATATAAGAAAACAAAAACATAAACACCAAGGTACATGATGTACTATAAAATCCAACCCTGTTATTGATAGTTCATCACAGATACATTTGAATTGTGAGAAAAAAAAAATAACAGCACAACTAAGTAAAAAATCGACTTTAACGTTGGAAATAAACTGCTAAGCAAAACATGTGAACTTAATGTGTGAAAAGGTGTTTTAGTATTTTAAAATCAATATTATGGGGGGTGAATGGGAAGGGAGTTTTTTTGAAGGTATCACGTGGCAAAGGTAGTGTGTGCTAATTTTATTTGGAAAAAAGTGTTAAATGAGCTATTTTAATATGTTGAATATATAATGGTGTTGTTATTTGTGATAAAAGGTCGCAAATCACATTCAGAAAACGCTTTCTGCTTTCAGAAACTGATTGAGAAAGTTTTTGGCTTTCTTGAAAGCGAACGTATATTTTACACAGAATTACTTTTCTATTGGCTAATTAAATCAGTTGTGAACTTTAAACCCACTCTGGTGGATCAATAATCTACAATGATCTTAATATGATAAAGGAAGTTGGTCATAAGTCCACAATTATTTTTGTGGTAGGGGTAAAATTGTGGTAGTATATTGGCTAGAAATTTGGGATGGAGATTGTGGGTGTGCTCAACAATATTCGCCATTAAAGTATTGTCAAAAGCGCGCACACAACAAGTTTTGTCAGATTAAATGACCTTATCAGCCACACTTGACTTGGCGTAGAGTGATCTCTTCTCCAGAACATCATCTTCTGAAGTTGGCCATCTTCTGAAGAGGGCCAACAGTTCATGCGGTGCTTTCACCACAACATGAACTTTGACCTTTGATCTATTGTGCCCCCATCTAGAGCTGAAAGAGATTGCTCACTTAAAGCTTATCCTCCAAATTTAGTTCTTTTATAAACTTAAGTATTTGGAGTATTTTCAGCGAGGGTAGGTCCCTCTCCTCTATCTGGTGATTTCCTGCTCGCTAAGCCGAGAATGCTGAGATGTCTCTTTAGCTTGTTGTGTCCAGTGAGTAAACCCGTTATTATTCTTAGGCTGTTCCTGCTGAGATTAATGCAGGCTTTGAAGCGTTCTTGGTTGTAGTTCCCAAGTAGTAATTTGGCCTGCCTCAGTTTTGGAAGTTCTTTCCAAATTTTGGATCTGTTTGCCTCCTCTTCTGATTTGATCTTGTTTTTGATCACATTTTCACCTAATCCGCAATAGGGCTCAGGCCCTGTTATGGGGGTTATTGCTCCTATTTTGGCTAGGGAGTCTACCTCTTCATTACCATCGATACCCACGTGACCCGGTACCCAATTAAGTGAGACATTGTTGTTTTTGCCCAGTTCATTTAACCTCCGCAAGCATTCCCATACCAGTTTTGAGCTTATGGCATAGGAGCTTAAAGCTTTAAGGGCGGCTTGGCTATCTGACATGATGGCAATGTTCCGATTTCGGTAGTTTCTTTCAAGGTAACGTTCTGCACATTTACCTATAGCGTTTACTTCCGCCTGGAAAATGCTTGTAGACTGTCCCATCGGTACAGATAGTTTGGTTCTTGGCCCAAATATACCCGCCCTAGTTCCTTCAGACGTCCTTGATCCATGAGTATACCATTTGATGGCGTTTGCTTTAAGATTGTAGTTCGTTGTTTCGCCTACCCATTCTGCCTTGTTACTTAACTCTGTTTTCTGAAAGTTATATTTTTTTATCATGGCATCTCTTGGAATGTCAAGAAGGTTTGTTACTGTCGACCTGGAGATGCATTGCCTTTCTTTGTTACCTATGCATTTTCCGGTCCCAGTTCCCTCCTTGGCAAATCTCATAATTGCTCCCTGAGCAGTACTATCTATGACCACGAATTGTGGTGTTAGGTGAAGGATAACCTCCATAGCTGCTGTGGGGCAAGTTCGCATTGCTATAGTTATGCATATGCATGCGAGCCGTTGGATTTTTTCCAGGGCATTCCTAGTTGTTTTTTAGTTCGTTTCTTTTGTGCCATGCAACTGCACCATAGGTAATGGTGGGCCTTACCATCATGGTGTACATCCATCTTAGGATACTTGGTGTGCAACCCCATGATTTGCCTGCAAGCCTCTTACATATCATAAGGGCTTTTGTGGCTTTCCCGACAGTTATTTCTAATAGAGTAAGAGCCCGGGGCCGCCAGACATACGCTATTTTATCAAAACTAAGATTTTTTCTGCGAACAGATACTATGGTAGCTAAGAACAAATGGATACTAAGAATCTTCAATCCGAGTGCAATTAAGAGGTAGCGAGTGTTAAAGTTGCATACCAATGTTGCAACATTGCGTTATTTTATCAAAGCTGAATTTTTGGTATGTCTTAGGGGATGGTGTCATTTACTTTATTGGACACTTGCCAGACATCTACAGTGGGGCCTAACGTGAGCCAGACACTTTAAATGTGTCAAACTAATCGTGTCATTTACGTTGTAGTTTTAAAGCTAACGTGAGCCAGTGGGCAACTGTTTAAAAATAATTCCCCATCAGATATACATCTAGAGTGGGGCGTATTCATCAGCTAGACATTTAAAAACAGCTAAAATAAGCGAAAAAATCACGTTTTAGTAACAAAGAATTATTATTTTGACAGTTTTACGGTGATGTAAGGCCCCGCTGTAGGTGTCTTGCTGATAAGAAAATTGTAGAATACCTATTTGCCCAAATAAAAAATAAAATCTTGATTAAAATTCTGTTATGTAAATGGCACGATTAGCTTGACAGATTTTAAGTGTCTGGCTCACGTTAGGCCCCACTGTAGGTGTCTGGCAGCAGTCTGTCATGACACCATCCCCTAACACGTATCAAAAATTCAGCTTTGATAAAATAACGCAATGTTGCAACATTGGTATGCAACTTTAACACTCGCTACCTCTTAATTGCACCCGGATTGATGATTCTTAGTATCCATTTGTTCTTAGCTACCATAGTATCTGTTCACAGACAAAATCTTAGCTTTGATAAAATGACGTATGTCTGGTGGCCCTGGGCTCTTAGTCTATAAGTGTTTATTCCAAAGAAGTTTGCTATCTAGTGTGATACCTAGGTATTTTACCTCCTTCTTTGTTTCAATGACTTTACCAGCTAAACTAATATGTTTCATTCGCGGTAGAAGCCTTTTGTTGGTAAATGGTACAACAGTCGCTTTTGCAGGGTTAATATTTAGCCCTACAGATTGACACCATTTACTTGTGATTCTCAGTCCTCTTTGTAATATTTCACAGAGAGTGATGGGCATACGCCATGGTGTATTTTGTTTTACAACAAACGGGCGTACTTTGTCACACAAGAAATTAAGCTGCTCCTTCGAAACGTGAGCAAAATCTCTCATGAATGTTGCGAGGTACTGATTTCAGCACCATGTTCCCAAAACGGTCGCAAATTAACCAAATTAACCTACGTACTCGCATTTTGCTCAGTTACATGCTGCGAAACCCGTAGGATAATTTCCATCATAGTTAATTGCCTGTATACAAATATATATTCCAAAACTGGCCAAATATCACAACCGTTTACACACAAAACACTTTAAGAAAGCATTTTTAGAAAACGCTTTCGCTTTCATAGTGTGACAACCCCTAGAATATTTTCAAAAAAATTTGCTTTCTTGAAAGTAAAAAGTTTTCAGAAAGCACTTTCCTTTCATAGTGTGACTGCTGTCTGAAAGCATTTTCAGGAATATTTCAAAATAGGAACTTTCGAAACGCTTTCTGAAAGTATTTTCCTTTCAGTGTGTGACGGCTCCTTTAGGATGTATTTTGTTTTGTTTAAAAACTTTCTTTTATCATACGATTTCTACATGATACGGAAGTAAGTTTATGTAGATTTCGATTTGCCAGTTTAAGGGCTCTATTATGACTCGCGAGTCGAACGTTTTTAAAATCACATATGTCGTGGTTTTAAGAATAGCAAACTGCGACGTTCGTATAGAGCAACATCTCATTTCAACACATTTTTGACTTTTTAGCCGAATACAGTTATGTGAGCCATAAACGGTAGTGCCAAAAGTCAGATTCGCCTAATATTTCTTGCGACTCGCGATTCATAATAGGTGCCTAAGTATTTTTTGACTTCGATCAATTTTCGATAAAAAAAAAAGAATCAAATATATCTCGATTTCATGCAAGAATTTTAAGGAATTTTAAAAGTCTCATAAATAATGGTCACAGAAAAAAACATTTTAAAACGTTTCAAACACTTTAAATTACGTCATTTCAATCTGCCGGTATTAGTTGATTTAAAAATATGACAGCATAAAAAACAACCATACAAAAAATATTCAAAAATAAAAAAATTGAGTCATGGTAGATTTTTATAAAAATATAATAGGCCACATTTTATAAAAAAAAAAAATCTATAAAATGTTTAAGTATACGCTTATTTTGTAAAAAAAAAAAATATATATTTAATATCTGAGTCATTGAGGTTGTCGGGCAAAGCTCTCGTATACGCAAATTAAAATTCTTGACATTGAAAAAAATTAAATTATTATCACTTTTCCTAAACAAACCCAAAAAATTCACCCTGAAAAAAATATCTACCTGACTTTGAAAAATGTATATTAACACCTTTAAGATGAAAACAACAACAATATTCTACTCGAATATTTATCAACAATTAATTTCCTTTCGTTCTAAAGTGACTTTTCAAACGATTAAACTATTTTTCCTTGTCATTCAAATGAACTAAGGATAATATTAGTATTTGAGGGGGCGGGCGTACGAAATGATACGGACACTCGAAATGAATATATTAAATTTTATTATTTGTATTATTTCTGAACAAGTTGTATTTTTAATCAAATTTCATAGACGTTTGCATGTTTTTGTATATTTGAGAAATTTGACTGTTATTAGGTCAATAAACATATACATACGTACATAGAAGATGAAATGTATATTTTTGCAATTGCATTTTGGATTGACGCTGACCTCCAGATTGTTGTTTTGCTTTACTTGAAAATAATAAAATACCGAATAGAGTTCTATAAATAATAATATTTCTGTCTTTTCTATAAATTAATAAGATTTATGTTCCATATGGATAAGAGGAAGTTAATTGAATAGCAATACCTTTTATATGAATGTGTTTTTGTGCAGCGATTCCTTATAAGTATAGAATGCAATCTGCCATCTTAATAAGGAATGTTATTTTTCATTTCTTTATTTTATTGCAAATGAAAAAATTGAAAATACTATTTTATTCTTCTTATAGGACTTATTCAATATTTTGTGAATATATGTATGGTAAGCAAAACACGCGGGCTCAGAAACCCAACATAGTCCGTGAAGGCTACATATGAAGCAGACTAGTGTGTGGTAGGTAAGGATGGTTTTTTTAATTATATAAAAACCACCTCATCGCGGATCTGGGTGAAAAATTAAATTAGGGAGTCTAGTGTTATTTTTTGAAAAATTGATTATCAAACTCAAAACATTGGAAAAAAATGTCATATACTAAATAAGGATGGTTCTCGGACTTTTTAGATTTAGATTTATTGATTCCAAAACATAAGTATAGTAACGCATAGTGTTTGTTGTTATACTTTGTACATTATTGTTTAAAAACTTAATTTACAGAATAAACTTAAATTGATCATTAAAATTTCATTATAAAAAGGGTTATTTAAAAACAAAATAAAGAATTGTTAAAACTAAATTTAAAAATAGCAAAATAAGAGCTTAGGACTTACAATGAATGATTTTACTTTCTGTAGTTGATTTTTAAAGAATTTTCAAAGGATTTGCAGTTGTTAAGTCTTCTCAGGTTGACAGGCAGGGAGTTCCAGAGACCCACTGTGTGCACAAAAAACTGACTCTTTGAGTTGCGATAGTTAAAGGTAGGAGCAATTAAAATACTACTTCTTTGTAAAGTTGGAAATATGAGTTTTCCAAAAAGATACTCAGGAGCTATTATCTGGATCAGTTTAAATAAGAAAACTAGTGCTTGAAAATCAAGAAACTTGCCCAGGGGCATATTGAAGATACCTATTTGCATATCTTGAGACGTGGTCGAACCGATTTAGGCCATAGGCGAAACGAGCAACATTGTTGAAAGCCACATCAATTTTCCGTTTACTTCTACTGTCTAAATTGCAGAAAATCCGTAGAGCAGAATGGAAAGAACGAGGGATTTTGCCAGTATCATTTTTGTATGTATAGGCAAACAACTGCCAGTTATATGTAGAACCCGCAATGCAGCATATGTTTTTCCTAAAGCGCCAGAAATATGATCATCCCAAGACAAAGTTTTGTTAAAAACAAGTCCTAAATTTTTCACTTTTTCAACATAATTTAGTATTGAGCCTTCGAGTTCAATGTAAGGAAAATATGATGTTTCGAGTGCAGTATTACTCACAACAATAGCCTGACATTTTTTTGAATTAAGTTTCAGAAAGTTCTGGTTAGACCATTCAACAACAACTATCAGATCTTCATTAACTCTTGCAGTTGCATCCTCAACCATGCCAATCCGATAGCTTAAATAAATTTGTACATCATCAGCATACATGTGAATTTTACAGTATTTGAGGGTAGAGGGTAGAGGGTAGATCGTTATTGAAATGGCTGAAAAGAAGTGGACCTAGGATTGAACCTTGTGGTACACCAGAATGCATTGAGAGGAAATCGGAGAGTACTTAATTTACCAGAACTGCCTGAGTTCTTCTAGTTAGGTAATCCTGAATGAGAGAGACAGCAGAATTTTCAAAGAAGAAATTTGTATTTTAACTTTTTTAGTAGCAATATGTGCGGAACCGAGTCAAACGCCTTAGAGAAATCGAGTAGAACAATTGTTGTCAATAGATTTTTGTCTATTTCTTGTCGTATATCATCAACAATTTTTAGAAGTGCTGTGTTACAGCTATGTTGCGGTCTAAAGTCAGATTGGTAGAGTGAGAGTAGTTGACAAGTTTTTAAAAAAGACGTAATCTGTTGGCTAAGTAGCTTTTCAAATGCTTAAGAAATAAAAGGTAAGATAGAAAATAGACGGTATTCTTTCTGTTTTGAATTGGATTTCTTGAGGACTGGGATAATTTTGGAGTGTTGGGTAAGTGGGAGGTAGTTAAGATGGTATTAAATATGTGGGAAATATAGGGCGAGAGGAACGGTAGAATCATTTTAATGAATTTAGGATGAATATTGTCCAGACCAATTGCATTCGATTTAATCTTACTAATCGCATTATACACTTTAATTTCATTAACTCTCGAAAAGCGAAATCTCGATGGGAAGTCAAATTGAGAGGAACTGTACGTAGTGCTATTATTGTAGCTAAGACTTCCAAGGCAGGCGGAATCAACCAATAGTTTGTTCAGCTCGTTTCTATCGCAACCTTCTTCTGCGCATTCATTCTGCTTTGTAACACCAAGAGATTTGATATTCCTCCAAATTTGTTGGGAGACCATATTATTAAACTAAGAGGCGTAAAATCTTTGCTTAGAATATTTTATCTCAGTGTTAATAGTGTTTCGTAACCTTTTATAATAATTAAAGAAAGATGGAATTCGAAATCTTTTCCAACGCTTATATGCAGCATTTCTCTTTATTATCAACTGTGCAATCTTTTCGTTATACCACCCTACTTCATTGTTTTTTATTTGGATCGTTTTGAGCGGAATGTACGTTTCAAAAAGGTGATTTATAGTTGATGTGAAACGTTGAACCTGTTCATCAACCGTTGAAAAGTGAAAAAGATTTTCCAAGTTGGAGTTTAACAGATGAGATAAAAGGGCTTGCATATTTACAGATTAAAAGTCTCCAAATGAAATTATCCTACTGGATCGCCCAAACTGGCCCTCGTAGCTTACAACTTTAACGTAGCTAGAGAAATTGATGATGTACAAGTACATAGCTGTAGGTTCAAAAATATTATGATAGCATTACAAAAAAAAAAAATAAATAAATTATTACTATAAATTATAACAATATTATTATTTTAATGGCTTTGAGAGTAAGAGCTCAAAATCAAATATGCCATCTGATTTGTTTGACAAATATGAATTTATGAAAAAAATAAAAAATTAAAAAATTAATTATTTATTTACAAAATTTTTCGCTCATTTTCAAAAATAAAATCTAGTATGCTAACATTTACACCCTTAAGGCTCTCCCAAACCAATGCGAAACATTCGTTGCGGCGAAAAAACATTCGTCAGTCAAAATTATTTCATATGTTTCTCCGCCGCGTTGGTGTGGGCACTCTCATATATCACCATGTAAATAAATTTTGACATGCGAATGTTTTTTCGCCGCAACGAATGTTCCGCATTGGTTTGGGAGAGCCCTTATTCATAAAAAAAAATTGTTATTTTAACTCCCGTGTTTAGGAAAAGTACACCATGGAATAAGAATGTTCCGGACTCAAATGGAGCAGTAACCAATAGCCTTTCGTTTGAGCCCAGAAAATTCTTATTCCATGGTGTAGTTTTCCTAAACACGGGAGCTTAAATAACTATTTTTTCTTTATGAATACGGGTGTTAGTATTTAATAAAATACAATTTTACACAAAATAAAAAAAATTTCATTAGCCCGTTTTCAAGATACTGAATTTTCAAAAAAAAGAAATCAATATTTTTTTAAAAATCCAAAAATTTTTTTGAAAATTTATATATGCAAAATTATTTGAATTTTGAAGGAGCTCTGGTATACAAATTTTGGTTGAAATCGGAACAGCCGTCAACGAGAAATTTGAAAACAAAAAATCGGTTCTATGAGAGGTACCGTTATTGGTAAAATTTGTTTTCATCAGCATACTTTAAATAGTAAACGCACATCTTTTTATCAAAATTCTTGAAGCCATTTTCGAGAAAAAATTTTTTTTTCTTATCGGGTTCTCAACGTTTGTATGGAATTTACCGTTATTTTTGAATTTAGAAATATGATATTTTGAAGTATTCTACAAAATAATAAAAAAAATTTGTACACTTCGTTTTAAAAATATTGATCAAGTAGTTTTCAAAATATGTTTGATTTTAATTTTGGTTCACAGTAATGTTTATATTTTTTACAAGATGTACCATAAAAAAAATGAAAATTTACAACTTAACTGTTTTCGAGAAAATCAAAAACCAAAAAAATGGTTGAACTGGAGGTAGGTACCCAAAATATTCAATTATTAAAAATTAGCATTTCCTTGCTTAATTTATTTGATTTTTTTTTAACAAAATCCTCAGACCCGTTTTTGGGAAAAATATTATTTTCCTTTTTGGCGAAAAAATTGTACGGCAGGTACCGTTATTTTTGGTCCTAAAAAAATTAAAAAAAGAGTCTGGGCATATTAGTTTAATTATCTAATTAGCATATTAATACTAATTTTGAAGAAAATCCCTTCAGTCGTTTAGGCTGTACGGGCGAGGACAGACAGAATTGCGGGACCCAATTTTGTCTGCGTTTTCTATCATCGTAATTTTAGGGAAAATTATTATCTCGAGTTCGATTTTTTTTACGAATCAATAACTTACCATATAGTACATACCTATATCGCAAGTAAAAATAAAGAAATTACATTCTTCATAAAAACAAGAAAAACGTGACTCATTTAGCCAGATTCTTATTCTTTTTATGACGAAGTGTTCCATAGTGAAGTTAAAAGCCTTAAAAATCGAAGAAACAAATTATGGGCCACATACAAAAATTCACCAAGTGAAACAAATTTCAATAATTACTGTGAAGCAAGAGATGTTTTTAATAGAACCTCAAGTTTAAAGTGTTTGAATTATATTCAGAAGGTGCAAAGAGATCTCAAAATGAATCCAAAGCAGTTTTGGAACTTTATAAATAGTAAAAGAAAGTCTTGTCCTTACCCGTCTGTACTCAAGTCAAATGACACTTCAAGCCATGACCCTCGGGTTATAACACAACTATTTTCGGAATTCTTTCAAAGCGCTTTCAACTGTGATACACACAATTGTGATATTTTAAACTGTGATATTTCTAACTGCGATACATTTGACGAAAAGCCTTAAAACTTTGGCCTTTTAAAACATTTTACTTACTTGACTGATATAAACTTAAATACTAATTCTAACGAAATTGAAAAGTTTATATCTAATCTTGACGATAGTTGTATACCAGGACCTGATAAGATACCTTCTACTATCTTGAAAAATTGTGTCAGTCACTTGTCCCTTCCTTTGTCAGTTTTATTTAACTATTCATTGTCTTCTTGTATATTTCCATCAATTTGGAAAAATTATTTTATAATTCCTCCTCACAAGAAAGGTAAAAAAGACGAAATCAAAAATTATAGACCTATAGCTAGATTATCGGTAATTCCTAAACTATTCGAGGCAATTATTTGTAAATCACTTTTTATGTTAAGTCTATTATTGTTTCAAATCAACATGTCTTTACAAGAGGCCGCTCTACAGTAACTTTTTTAATGGAGTTGGTGGAAAGTTGTATTGACTCATTTAAAAACAAAAGGCAAATAGATTGTGTCTTCACCGACTCCATCAAAGCGTTCGATAGACTCTCACATCGAGTTTTGTTATTAAAATTAAAGAAGTTAGGATTTAGCGAACATTTTGTTATGTGGCTTCAATCGTATTTACTGGATAGATCTTACTCTGTAATTTTCAACGGCTTCGAATCAAATAAGTTCACTGTTAATTCTGGAATACCACAGGGTAGCCATTTAGGCCCAGTTCTTTTCATCTTATTTATAAATGATTTACCGTCTGTGTTGAAATTTTCAAACTGCCTTATTTATGCAAACGATGTTACAATTTTCAAAACGATTTCAAATAATTTACAGTGTGATCTTAATTCGTTTTTTGACTGGTGAGACCGTAACTGTTTAAACCTTAACATTGATAAATGTAAAACTATTAGTTTAACAAGAAAGCTGTCAGTTACTTCTTTTAACTATATGTTAAATGGTGTCCTCTTATCACGCGTAAGCGATATGTCTGTCCTTGGTGTCTTGTGTGATCAAAAACTTGAATTTATATCACACATCAATTCAATAACTAATAAAGCCAATTCAATTCTTGGTTGGATAAAAAGAGAGTCGAAACAATTTTCCGATCCTTTTGTTACAAAGCAGCTTTTTATAACATTTGTTAGTCCCATTCTTGAATATGCTTGTCAAGTTTAGTCACCCCACTACGACTGTCATAAAGCTAGAATAGAACAGGTGCAAAAAAGATTCCTTAGGTTTGCGCTCAGAGGCTTAGGTTGGGTAAATCCTTACGATCTCCCACCTTACCATATTAGACTGAAACTTATTGACATGCCTAGTTTTGAGAGCAGACCTTTTAGTAAGAAACAATTGCGTTCAAGGGTTTTTATTATTGAATATGTTTGTGTGGAACCTTATATTTCTTAAAACACGAGATGCATTTGTGGGACAATGGCTACACTGGTCACTTTTCAAAATTTTTGTCAGAGCTTGAAAATCCGAATTAGAATATTTTATCCTAAGAGACTTTTTGTAGGAAATGGATATTGACCCAGATTGCTCTAGTTTTTGTTTTAATCATGTCGATTACAGAATCCGCTAAACTCTATTCTTTTCACGATAAAGATTATGAATATGCAATAAAACAAAACACTTGTGATTAATTACTTTCAAAAAAATAGTTTTGCAAATTAAATACATCCTTTTGTAAATAAAGTTAACAAATAAATTAGATGAATTTATTTTGCAAAAGGGTGAATATAATTTGGGAAACCCATAGAAACTGTGAAGATCTTGCATTAAATTTGAAACACAAGTAATTAAATTGGTATCTACTTTATAACAATATCATTTATCCATGACTCAAACCAAAATTTATAATAGTTTAGCGAACAGTTAACAAATAACTGGTTTGGGACTTGAATATTCGAACCCAAAGTCACAAGCTTTGTTTATAGATAAAAGCTTTGTTTACATAAAAATGCACAAGTACAATCATAGATTTCAACCACAACTTGATTACTTATGAAGCTTTGTATAACAGTTTTAAAATTATCGTTTATCGGAAGTTTATTTGTACTGCATGTGCGTAGTTTATTTGCTTTATCTAGATGCCTAACAGTTTTAATTAAATTTATTCTTTTTTAAAGTCGAGGTTGCCTTTTTGCAAAAAAAAAAAACAAAAACAATCTTAACAAGGACATTGTATAGGTAGATACCTCATCCAAGTCGTTATCGTCCTCCTCTTGAATTGTACGATCATCATCTTCCGAGTAATCTCTAAGCACCGAATTATCTCTAGCCATTGAATTATCTCTGCTCCTAGATCTCGTCGATGTGCGCGGCATAGATCGGGCCATTTGGAAGCCTCTGATCAAAATATTGGCTGCACTCCTTGATCGACCCGTGCTGCCACGATCGACACTTCGTTCTCGTTGCTTTTCAATTAAACTGATTGTATCAATATCATCGAATCTTGATGAGGCCACCGACGAACAGCGAGATCCTGACGAGCCGTAGAGGCCGTTCTTTCGAGATGATCTTGACGATCCCATAGCAGCCCACTCTTCATTCACATGATCAGTTCGTTTGAGGAAGTTGGCAATTTTTTCTGTCAGATAATTGGAAGCTGTCTGAGGATCGGTGTGAGATGGCGATGGTCGAAAGGACTGTCGAACTGGCTGTTTCTTACAACCCAAGACGAACTGCATATTCGCATCGAAGACCACCGGTGACGGTTCAAGAGATCGCAGTTTGAAGATGTCCATGTTATCAGCACGGGAGTAGGTCTGTGGAAAGATCCTTCGTGGCATAGATGCTGAGGATACGTAAGATCGATTCGAGTAACTGCTGGAGCCATTGCTCCGCATTGATATCGATGGACTCGGCGATCTCGATGTCAAGACCGATGATTCCCTTGAATTCATATCGCCCGATAATCGCCTGTTAATGGGAAGTTTCAGTGACGCCTCAAGTGGAATAGAGCCGTCTTTTTGGAAAGGAGGTTGGGATTTGATGGTTTTACTCGGAAATCCGCTGCGAAGTGTTGGACTTTTTTCGCGTGTCTTCGGAATTAGACGAATTTGCTTGCGAACTCGAATATGGGAGGATGAGGTTGGAACAGGTGGTGGTCGGTGTTGGGTTTGGTTGTTGTCATCGTCCATCATGCTAATGGAAGGAGGTTGTTTGGCGGAGAGTGTAGAAAAATCAGGATTGAGGAAACTTTGCTTTATTGACATATCAGTTGTCCTCTGGTGGCTATTTATGGATTCTTTTTTAGACGACTCTGAGCCAATTGACGTTGATGGCGGATATGGTGGCATTTTGTTTTTATAAATATCACTTTTTCACTTGAGATTTCAAATTTAAAAAAAAAATCACTTGCAAATTATATTGTCGATAAAAAAGGCCTTGGTTATATTATTTTATTCATATTTGCAATACTTTTTTCAGTTTGGTGTGGTATTTTAAAAATATACAATTAATATAGAATATCGGATTTCGGGTTCGAGGAGATTTCGGTAGAAAAATAAAAATTACAAAAATAATAATTTAACAAAAAAAACTGCACTCTGGTCAGAAAGTGTATCCAATTTTCTTTCAGTTTATGTTCTTTTTGTTGTATGTGTGGCTAAAAACAACCCGACGAAAACGACACGACCAAGAAGTCTATTTTATTTTTCTTGTTCGAGACGTCACACGACGCGCTTTTTCTCTGGGCCACTTCTCATCGCCAACTAACAAGCAACCGATTTTTTTATATTCATCCATCTCCCCATATCCGAATCTGAAATAATCATTTCGCGCCAGCTAAGACATTCAGATTGGATTTTGTTTTTCGTTTTTTTTTTTTTTTTTCGTATTTCGTTCATTAGAGTGTTATTTTTCAAAAAAAAAATAAGTTTTTGAGAATTGAAAAATAATCTTTTTTTTTGTGTGCGATTTAAGCGTGAGTGTTTTTATTGAATTGTTTAAATTAGAGAAACAGTGGAGCTAGGAGCTATGCATATGGTTATTTTTATGGTTATTGTAAAATCTCTTAATTTCAATACTGTAAATATTTTAAATAAAGTCCTGATTTAATAAAGAATGATTCCAAGTGTTTTTTAACATTACACATACTTTTCGATATCCAACCGCAAAAAAGTATCAATGACATTTAAAAAACGTCAAATAAATCATCAAGAATCATTATTAATCTGAAAATATATTTCATAGGATGTTTGTCCTTTTTTTCACGCTTGAACGACTGGACAGATTTAAATAAAATTAACTTTTAAGAATTTTGCTAACCTAAAGCATATTTGAAATATTTTTTTAAATTTTATTTTAATGGCTAAAACAGATGTGCAGCGAGTCTGCACGCATCTCTGCATGCAGAGCTGCACACGAAACACATGTGCATAGTTTCTGACATTCATGATGCATATTTATGTCAAACAAATACATGAAAGCACAGCGTTGCCGATGTCACACAATAGTGTTGGAATGAGATTTCCTTCGTTAGACGATGGTAGGTTGGCAACGCCGGCTTTATGGATTCTTAAACAAAAATCACCAACACAAACAAATTTTTTGAAAGAATGGCAGGTGATGTCAATATGAGTAATGCCAAATAGCAATTATTTAGAAATTTTCGTTTTTCAGTTGTGGCTGCAATGAAACTAGGCAGCAAATTTAGAAATAGAGACATCGTGCAGCGCTGCGCTGCATGCAGACTTTGAGTGAATCTGCTACCATAAGAACCTGTGTAATTTAATTTCGCTGCATGGAAAAAGCTGCACATCTGTTTTAGGCAAGAGACATCGTGCAGCGCTGCGCTGCATGCAGACTTTGAGTGAATCTGCTCCCATAAGAACCTGTGTAATTTAATTTCGCTGCATGGAAAAAGTTGCACATCTGTTTTAGGCATAAGGGTAATAATACCCCTAGAAGATACAACAAACCAGGGACTGTTTTAAGAAAAAATCAGAACTACGAACAAATCATTATTGAACAAAATTATACAAAAAATGTTAGTTTCGATTTAAATAGTTTTTTCTTAGACAGTTTTTTATCGACAGTTCCTTAACTTTGTTGTTCTTACCAAGGGTAATTTTACCGCGCTATCAGAAATACTTTCAAATAAAACGCGCCAAATATGAATTCAAAAATAATTATTTTTTGGAAAAGCGATTCAATAGGTTTATTCCCAAGATTTTTGGGCAGAAATTGTCAGTCTGTCAAATTTTCTCACAAAGAGAAAAACTGCTACAAAAGTATGGAACGGTTTCTTGGCAAAAATTTCTGCCAAACAATTTCACACAAATATTCTTTAAATTTATTTAACCTTTCTCATTCCATCGTGAAGCAAACCAAACGGACTACTCTAACAACAGTTAATTTTTGATACAACGTATACCTCAACCTAACATTTTACAGACCAACAATTTCTGCCCAAAGAAATTTCTTGGGCAGAATTGTCATGGAGGGAAATTTTTTTTACTCTCTCGTGAGCGCTCTCTTCTGTCCAAAACTACCAAATTTGTGAAGTGTGGAACAGGATTTGGGCAAAAATTCTTGATAATAGTTGGCAGTTTTGGTCAAGGTTGGGAACAGACATATGATGCCAAATACATATTTTTGTACTTTAAATTTGAACTTTTTCTACAAATTTCTCACTGTTGCTGTCAAAAGGCTGATGTTCAAATTTGCTTGCTTAATAATTTTTTGTTGCAGTTGAGTAATTGAAAAAAATTGTTGAAAAATTATAAATACGACGCTCAAAAAATTAAGTTTCTGTTTGACTTTCAATTGAATTTGCATGTGAAGTCGTTGCGCTTATTCTGTGCGGGTAATAGGTTATATCCGTCTAAAATTTTGAGATCAGATTAAAGTTAAACATGTTTTCTGTACTTAGATAATCCTAACCAATATAAATAGTAATAAATCATTCGAAATTAAAATAGGCAGCAAACATTCGAACCTACACTGTGCTTGAAAATTGACATTCAAAGGGAGGATTTGTTTAATAACAACTACCAGAAACGTGATTTAGAGCTACCAATTTCAAATAGCAACTACCAGAAAACATAACAACTACCACTTAAAACAGTCCCTGCAACAAACATCAAAAATAAAAAAAACGACTAGCTGCTGCAGTTAAAGAAAAAACTTAAAAACGCCAAAAACCCTAATGACTTCAGACGAAATGGTTGTCCAATCTTTTTTTTAGGAAATATACACTTTTGAAAAAAGAAATGCATCGATTACTAAGATGATGTATTGAAACCCCACTGTAAAGAGCTACATTAAAACATAAAATTTGTAATGAAAACATTCTAACAATCAAACAAAACAATGTTTAAGAGTATTTTTATATCATTAGTGTCCGTTGGTTTTTTCCTATTTAACTTCTTGTTCTTTCTGGTGTTTGAGAATTTTCTTTTGTTTTGATCAAAAACAAAAAAAAAAAAAAACAGTAAAACTATTAGAAGGGAAAAGTACTAGTACACCACTGGCCAAAATTTAGAAACTTTATTCTGTGGCACTCGCCAAAATAAAAACAAAACAATTTTCCTTATGTGCTGAATGGATGAATATATTTGTATCCATGTACATACATATATATATGTAGTATATGCATCAGGGACACAGTAATGAGATGTAGTTGGAAACGATTTTTTTGTGTGTGGCTATTTTGAAAAGTATAATTTTTATAATTTTCTATTTTGTACTCTTTGCTTAGAAAAAAAAAGTACAAAAACAGTGTTGGGTGCTTGCTTGATTGGAAAACGAATTACGCACAAATTTGGTAATTAATTAGCTATAGGGGTTTGTTTGTCAAGTTAAATTGAATATAAATATAATTGAATATAATATATTATATATATATATAATAAAGCAGAGGAATCAATACACTTGATTTTAAGCTAATAGAGAATCTAATTGATTCTTAAAAACGATGATTTCAAGATTTCAATTGAACTTTACTACAAAAAAAATAAAATGAACCAATGAACGACTTGGTCGCACGTATTTGCTTGTATTCAGGTGGCTTCGGATTAAAAAGAATTGTGAGTACGAGTATTATGTACAACAAATATGGCTATTAGAGTTTAAAATGCTTCGCTATAATAGCTTAGGATAAATGAAAGAGTTGTCATTTAATTTCGTGAACATACATATAGTATATAATTTTGTATACATAGATACATATCCATGGTATTTGGTATAAACATGAGCTGTGTTTTATTATCTTTTATCGGGATCTGGATCTAGATCTCGATTAACTTTTACACGCAATACAAAAACAATTTGGGATCCTGCTTTCTATCTATCTAAAGCATATTTGAAATATTTTTTTAAATTTTATTTTAATGGCTAAAACAGATGTGCAGCGAGTCTGCACGCATCTCTGCATGCAGAGCTGCACACGAAACACATGTGCATAGTTTCTGACATTCATGATGCATATTTATGTCAAACAAATACATGAAAGCACAGCGTTGCCGATGTCACACAATAGTGTTGGAATGAGATTTCCTTCGTTAGACGATGGTAGGTTGGCAACGCCGGCTTTATGGATTCTTAAACAAAAATCAGCAACACAAACAAATTTTTTGAAAGAATGGCAGGTGATGTCAATATGAGTAATGCCAAATAGCAATTATTTAGAAATTTTCGTTTTTCAGTTGTGGCTGCAATGAAACTAGGCAGCAAATTTAGAAATAGAGACATCGTGCAGCGAGTATTATGTACAACAAATATGGCTATTAGAGTTTAAAATGCTTCGCTATAATAGCTTAGGATAAATGAAAGAGTTGTCATTTAATTTCGTGAACATACATATAGTATATAATTTTGTATACATAGATACATATCCATGGTATTTGGTATAAACATGAGCTGTGTTTTATTATCTTTTATCGGGATCTGGATCTAGATCTCGATTAACTTTTACACGCAATACAAAAACAATTTGGGATCCTGCTTTCTATCTGGATCTATTTCAAGATCCAAGAATTAGTTTTAATTCTCAACACCAGGTGACCATTTTGATTCGTAAATGTTGTCAGCACTGATCAAAAAAAAACAAGATCTAGATCCAGATCCCGATAGGAGATAATAGCCGCGTTTTATTATCCACCAAGATCCATATGGATCATCCTGTGATAATAAAACGATCCAGATCCCACAAAAATTTTGCGTTTTCAAATTGACATGTAAACAAAAAATTAAAATGGAAAAGTAGTTGAAGTGTTTTATTATCTTTTATCTTGTTTTTTTTTTTTGTTTTTCTCAGTGCTGACAACATTTACGAATCAAAATGGTCACCTGGTGCTGAGAATTAAAATTAATTCTTGGATCTTGAAATAGATCCAGTTAGAAAGCAGGATCCCAAATTGTTTTTGTATTACTTGTTAAAGTTAATCCAGATCTAGATCCCGATAAAAGATAATAAAACACAGCTAATAAAACACTTACTTCAACTACTCTTCCATTTTTATTTTTTGTTTACATGCCAATTTGAAAACGTCAAAAAACTCACGAATATATGTTTGAGGGATCTGGATCGTTTTATTATCACAGGATGATCCATATGGATCTTGGTGGATAATAAAACGCGGTTAAGATAACTTATTTTTAGGGTAACTGCATTTAAATTTGTATTTAAATGTTGCAGAATCTCTTTCAAAAATAAGGGAATCATTCATTTTTAATTCAATGCATATTTGCACCAAAAATGAAGCAAATCGGTGAACTCGTTTTGGCTCTAGCTCGATGTAAAGTGGGCTTCAAAATGGAATTGTTATGGAGTTATCATGTTTATACCAAACACCACATACACAGGGTGTCCAGTAAATAATGGATAAACCTTGGAATGCCTCATAGTAGACTTTTTGACCGTCCTGAAAACTAATACAAAAAAAATCTATCCAAACCACAAGAAAAGATGTATGAATTTTTTTGTTCAGTGCATTATTTTTTGCGTTACTATACGTTTTTGAATACCACGACTACAAGTGATTGAATTCTACCGTTTTTTTTTTTTCGTAGCAATATTGAACATTGTTTTTGCCAAAACATAAGAAGACAAAAACTATAATAACTTTTGGAATTCTTAGAGAAAAAAATTATTGAACTTTGATTTTCGATGCAAAATGTGAAAAAAAAACAAATTTTTGAAAAAGTTAAATCATCTCTGGTATGAAAAAATGCATGAATACCTCAGTGGCCAACTATTTTGTAAATATGCGTGTTGAATGCGGATTTCAAAATGGTATCATTTATTATTGCATCTAGAACCAATTGCAAGTTATTTGTAAAAATCTGCAATACTAGAGCCAATTTAGCAAAAACAAAAGTTCCCAAAATTAGCACAGTAAACGTAGAAAATAATACCATGCGTTGAACATGGTAGATTTTTGTCTTTATAATGTTGTCCTAATGATAAATCCAAGCTTTAAACTTCTAGGGCCAAATGCAACATTACCAAAATCTTAACAAAGTGCAAAAAAGACGGATGCATTTTCGATCTTTTTTTGAATTATACCTCTTCAATTGGCCTTTTAAAAAACCATCAAATATTTTGGTAGTGGTTATTACCAAATTAATATTCTTATAAGAGGTGCATTAAATAAATCGAATACAGCAAGCCGATCAGCTTCTCAGAGCAGGTATGGAATCTTGTGCAAGCCGCTGCATTACAAATATGACAGATATACAGGCAGATGGATACGAGGTCTGGGACCAATTTTGATAGCCACCCGTTCACTGGACCTAAATCAACTTGATTGTTTTATTAGGGCTGCATTATGAAAATCGTGTACAGCAAGCCCATCAGGTCCTTAGAGGAGCTAAGAAATCTTGTGTAGGCAGCTGCATTACAAGATTCTGAGCAAAACTTAAAACGATTATTATAAGATTTTCATTTATTCGGGGGTGCAGAACCTGTATTAGAATGGGTGGAAAACAGTTTGAGCATTTGCTTTTAATTAAAAAAAAATATCTATTTTTGTTTTTGTTTTTTAACTTAGTGATTGAAAGTTGGCTCAAAATTCAAAAGACTATTTGTTTAAAGAAAATATCAAATAAACTTAGAGCAGCTGCGAAATATGGTTTTGTTACGGCGCAATAGGGAATACAGGTATACTTTAAAATACTTATACTTTGTACTTTGTTGCCATTTTTGGTAATGTTGCAATCGGCCCTAGAAGTCAAAAGCTTGGATTTATCACAAGGATAATATCATAAAAACAGGTAATCAATCAAAAATCTATCATGTTAAACGCATATTATTTTCACGTTTAATTTGCTAATTTTTAAAACATTTGTTTTTGCTAAATTGACTCTCGTGTTGCTTATTTTTACCAATAACTTCCTATTGGTTCAAGATACAATAATAAATTATTCCATTTTGAAATCCGCATTCAACACGCATATTTAAAAAATAGTTGGCCACTTAGGTATTCATGCATTTTTTCACACCAGAGATGATTTAACTTTTTCAAAAATTAGTTTTTTTCACATTTTGCATCGAAAATCAAAGTTCAATAATTTTTTTCTCTAAGAATTCCAACAGTTATTATAATTTTTGTCTTTTTATGTTTTGGCACAAACAATGTTAAATATTGCTACGAAAAAAAAAAAACGGTGGAGTTCATTCACTTGTAGTCGTGGTATTCAAAAACGTAAAGTAACGCAAAAATAATGCACTGAACAAAAAAATGCACATATCTTTTCTTGTGGTTGGGATAGATTTTGTTTTTATTAGTTTTCAGGACTGTCATAAAGTCTACTATTAGGCATTCCAAGGTTGTCCATTATTTACTGGACACCCTGTATATGTATACAATTTGAAAACATTTGTATTGTAAACATGCAGATAAAAAATCAACCTAAGCATTTTGGAGAAAACGCAAAACAAACAGTACCCATAAGGCCATAACATTCGATTTTCGCTGTAAAATGTATGTAAGCTGGACTGAACTTAATAAAAATTGCGTCTTGACAAGGCCCTCACTGTCAACTGAAGAGTCCAAGTGAGAACGCCGGGACGAAACGCCAATTTGTATGGACTAAAGGCCGTTAAAAGCTATATTGAATCAATAAGCCATAACTACCATTTATCAGATTTTTGTTTATAGCAAGGTGGCCTTTCCCTGTATCAATCAACTGAATTTTTTCCCAAAACTGAAGCACCCGTTTTTGGAAGAAAAAAGATTTTTTTTAGCGTCTCAAATTTATATGGCAGGTACTGTTATTTTTAGTCCTAGAAAAAAAAATACGCGTGGGTACATTATCCAAAAAAATACCGTAGGTGACAAGTTAAAAGAAAATCCATCGAACTCTTTAGGCTGTAGCCAAACGGCGCGCGCACAATGGGTCGAAACTGTGAAAAAGTGGTCATGGGGCTGTAACTTTTGATCTAATGAACGGATTTCAAAACGGTTTTCGCTATATTCTTTCTAGGAAAACATAGAATTTAATTTAGTAAAAAAAAATTCCCAAAATTTTTCAACGAAAAACTCAATATTAAGCTTTCCTTCGAAAAAATAAATAAAATGTATTTTTTTTTTTTCTAATTTTTTCTTGCATTTTTTGTGCAATCTGCTTTACTTTTATGTTCAGTATTTTCATCGTTGATTTAAACTACCTAATGACACTCTTAAAAACAAGGTAAATATCAACCATAATCCCCCCCTTTGCAGATTGGCAAAAATACTTCTTAAAGGGTTAAAATTACAAAGATGGTGTTGTAGCGAACGGGGTCGGATGCGGTCGGATCAAAATTTTTAAAAATATTACTCACAATGAATACAGCTTTCATTCTAGACTACTTAGAAAGTTTGCTTATGTAAGCATTTTTTTAAAAACCTTTTCAAAGTTAAAGTTTAATTTTCAAAAATGGTTATTAAACAAAGTGTTTTAGAATTATTTAAAAACATTATTTTGAAATTTTTTTTCGATATATGTAGCTTTAAGACATCAATATCTTAGCAACAAAATTTATTTCTGGAAAATAACGTAAGAAATGAGCCAGATATCTGAGTTCAAAAGTGGCTAAAAAAAAAACATATATTTTTTTTTGTGAAATAGTGCCTGTTTGAGACGTTGTATCTTTGAAACCAAAACATGTAGATAAAAATAACTTGCGGATTATGAAAGAAGGGTCATTTATCTATGCAATCCAAAAAAGAATTTCGTTCGAAACACTAAAAAAAAAATTACACCCGATGACCGGAATTTTGTACTAGTCGACCCACTGTGCGGCGGTCAGACACACACATAGAATTCCGGTCGAGACCCACTATTTTGGTTGTGCCAGTTTGATCAAAATCTCGAATTGAAATCTACAAATTGACGTATGTGTACAGTGTTCTGTACATATGTACTATACACATCGCAAGTAAACAGCCAAGTTAGCAAAATCATATCCCATTTATTGTTTGTTTATTTTTCAATGGGGCATATTCATAGTCATTTTAGACCTGGGTCTAAGTTAAACATAGCTTTGGTTGAATTTTCGGACGTTGATTCTATTTTTTTAAGGTTATCATTTCAAAATATTTGAAGCTATTTGTGTAGTATACCAAGTTAATTATCTTATAAAAATACAAAACCAACAATTTGTAATTAAAATCGATCTGTATTCATTGAGCCAAAATTGTCTTAAACTGTAGTGTAGTTAAACGTTGGTCTATCTGCGACTATGAATATGCCCCAATATCTTTGAGGCACAAACAATTATCGAATAACTACGATAAAAAACAACGCAAGTATACAAAATAGCATATTATTCAAGGCAAATAAATTAGAAATAACTGTAAACACCTGCAAACTGATTTCAAGTCACAAGTTTTAACAATAATAACATATGTAACAAATATTTCGATAACAAAAAAAAAAATGTTAAGTATTTAAGCGCAACCGATGACTTTAAACAAATGTCACAGTCATATGTGTCAATAAGTAAAATAGTAACTGCATTTTATCGTTCTTTTGGAATTGAAACTATCCTCTAAGAATATTATCAGTTTTGAAATAGTAACCCCCAGTTTCACAGTGGGAGTTTAAACTTAAGATCAGCTGAACCTTGAACTGAGTTTAAATTTTTGGTTTAGCTCCTTCGGTTTCACAGTGTAATCTGATCTTCAGATCAGTTGAACTTCGTTTAACTAGGTTTTATGAAAAAAAGTTGGCAGCATTGTTTGCTTTTGCCTCACTTATGGCTGAAACAGATGTGCAGCGAGACTGCACGCATCTCTGCTTGTAGAGCTGCACACGAAACACATGTGCATAGTTTCTGACATTCATGATGCATAGTTATGTCAAACAAATACATGAAAGCACAGCGTTGCCGATGTCACACAATAGTGTTGGAATGAGATTTTCTTCGTTGGACGATGGTAGGGTGGCAACGCCGGCTTCATGGATTCTTAAACAAACATCACCAACTCAAACAAATTTTTTGAAAGAATGGCAGGTGATGTCAGTATGAGTAATGCCAAATAGTAATTATTTAGAAATTTTCGTTTTTCAGTTGTGGCTGCAATGAAACTAGGCAGCAAATTTAGAAATAGAGACATCGTGCAGCGCTACGCTGCATGCAGACTTTGAGTGAATCGGCTCCCATAAGAACCTGTGTAATTTAATGTCGCTGCATGGAAAAAGCTGCACATCTGTTTTAGGCAATAGAGACATAGTGCAGCGCTGCGCTGCATAAAGACTTTGAGTGAATCTGCTCCCATAAGAACCTGTGTAATTTAATTTCGCTGCATGGAAAAAGCTGCACATCTGTTTTAGGCATAAGACATCGTGCAGCGCTGCGCTGCATGCAGACTTTGAGTAAATCGGCTCCCATAAGAACATGTGTAATTTAATTTCGCTGCATGGAAAAAGCTGCACATCTGTTTTAGGCAAAAGACATCGTGCAGCGCTGCGCTGCATGCAGACTTTGAGTAAATCGGCTCCCATAAGAACATGTGTAATTTAATTTCGCTGCATGGAAAAAGCTGCACATCTGTTTTAGGCAATAGAGACATAGTGCAGCGCTGCGCTGCATGCAGACTTTGAGTGAATCTGCTCCCATAAGAACCTGTGTAATTTAATTTCGCTGCATGGAAAAAGCTGCACATCTGTTTTAGGCATAAGACATCGTGCAGCGCTGCGCTGCATGCAGACTTTGAGTAAATCGGCTCCCATAAGAACATGTGTAATTTAATTTCGCTGCATGGAAAAAGCTGCACATCTGTTTTAGGCATAAGTGACGTATTGCAAACAGTACGTAGTTTTTTTTTGTCTCTTCTTTCTCTTTCTGAAGCAAAGAATACGCAAAACAGCAACAATTATTTTGGGTTGTTGATAATCTGTCGACATTTTTTTTTTTTTTCAAGTGACACGAACATTAAAAAAAAATGGAAAATAAACCAATAATTGTGCAAAAAAAAACAGAGAAATAGCAACTTTTCAACAGCAGACATAGATTTGCTGATGGAATTGGTTATGAAAAATAAGTAATAAATTCCATAATGTATTATGTATAGTGGTCCCAAACGTTGAACTTAGGTTTAAACGGCAGAATGATATCGGTTAACTTAAACTACAAATTGAACTCGGTTCAAGGTTTAAACGAAACTGTGAGACTGAAAAAATTGCTGAACTGAAGTTTAAACCAAAAGTAGAGTTTAAACTTCCACTGTGAAACTGGGGGTAAATGTTTCCAATTTGCAACAAAAAAAAAGTATTTTCATCAAAAAATTGGTAAATTCAGTTTTAAAGCTTAAACAAATATTTGAATAGGTCATTAGTCGCTTATTTCATCTCTCTGTTATTGTTTTCCTCTTACATTGAGTTTTAAAATTTCAGCACAGTCTTGTTCAACCTTTTCAAGTTATGACAATTTGTGATGTTCGTTTAGTTTCGAACGAATTTCCAATTTTAAATGTTAATTTAAAATTTCGTGGAAGTTATCTCATGGAAATGTGAACTCTTCTAGGAAATGAGATGATTTCAATCAAAGATGATTTTTCGTTTGCTCTAATGAAAACTATCTCTGAGAGTTATGTATACATTGTACAAGTACCTGCGACGCAGACGTTGATTTTACTCTACAAAAGAATCTTTTTTTTTTGCATAGTAAATTAATTTGTAACTGCAAATAGATAATATACTTTGCCCAAAAGAATTTATTTAGTTTTTTTTTTTCAATTTAGCATTAGTGTATTTTTTGCCTATCGATTGCAACAAAACAAAAGTTTTGTTGGCACAGATGTTAATAAAAATAGATTTTTTGCTTTTTCCTCTTCTTGTATTAGAGATTTGAATGTATTTTATGTTGCATGTTTGGCATAGTTATATTTTTATTTCATGAACTAAATCTATTGATTTAATGTGTTTCAATTTGTTATTTTCATTTGAATAAATAAAATAAATGTTTTAGCATTAAAAAAATGAGTAGAAATAATTTAATAATGTGGTTTTAAAGTAGTTTAAGTTCAAAACAAATCATTCAAAAAAAAAACTTTATTTGATAAGAAAAAAAAAAAAATAGTAAAAAAGCGTTAAAAATTAAAAATATGTAATATTTTGAAAAATCAAAATAAATTATTTCTAATTTGTTTTTATTCATTTTGTTAATGCAGTTTTTTAAAAAAAATTATTACTTAAAAAAAAACAACAAAACTGCGGAAGATCGAGGAAGAAAAATAGGAGAGAAAAAAAAGTAAAATATTAAAGTATTTAATAGCTTTAAAAATCGAAATAAATTATAATTTAAAGATGTTTAATACATGCAGTTTTTTAAAGGACCAACAAATCAATCAGAATTCACAAAAAAAATAGAAAAACTGTTATACATATAGTTCGAGAGAAATAAAAAATAAAATAAAACGTGAAAAGTGTAAAATTCCCATACGTATGGGAAAAGTACGACCTTAGAGGCACGGGTTAATGACCTCGGATCAATTTTTTTTTTGTCAATAATTTTTTCATACCGCACAAAATTTCGATTGACGGGGTGGTTATCCAAAAAAATGAGCTTAGGATATAACGGACACCCTAATGTACATACCTAGTTTAATAAGAATATTTGGAGTCGTTTTCTAAAACCAACGGCGTCAGTCATGAACGAATTTAAAGTCGAATCTTGCTTAAATTCTATTTTTTTTTTGTATGGGATGAACTCCACTTTAAGCTTAATTCGGCTCTAAATTTGTTTAATACTAGTACCAATATTAAGAAAAACAGATGAACGCACAAGTCCCTAAAAACGTTTGGAAAATTATCTTCATATTCTTGGTTAAGAATGTTTTTTCTGTTAAATTCTGGCTGTCTGTGACACTTTTGTTTGCATATTTTAACTGAGCTACTCGGAAATTTACAATTTTGCATGCTTTATTAAAATACGTTGAGTCGTTGATGAGAATGTCGCAGTAAAATAGATTTTCATTAATCTATAGTCAGTTTTTTTTCGAACTTATTAATTACTAACTTCTTAATTTTATTAGTAAAATAAAAACAAAAGTAACCCTGAGTAGTCTGATTTGTTTCTGTTTTGTGTTTGCAATAAAAAGGGAGTAATTAATGAGGAACAAATTAAAGTTTAATTAAAATTGTTTAAGCTGTTTTTGAGAAAAAGAATTCTACTGAAGCCTTATTATTCTTAGAACATAATTATTATTCCATTTTGGCATAGCATAGGCTCTATATACAAAATGTGAAAAGAATAAGATATATGTCGAGTTGCTAAATGTAGATTTTGATTCTAACAGACAGACAGGCACACACACAAATTTTTCTATATGGCGCCTGTTTTGTTTATTTTAGACATTATATTAAATCGTACATACTAAACTCTTTTTATTATATTTACAGTCAAAATATAAATTTTTGAAATTCTTTATTTCAAGGCCATAACGTATATCAATGAAAATTCATACAAGTATACATGATAGCTACAGAACTGACCTAAGAAATCTACTCATTCGGTTAGATAATTTAATGGAAATAAATAACAACAATAATTATGTCATGTCAGACAAAAATAATAATGTAAAAGATACACCCTCTACTTTAGTTTGGCTATTCTTCACCCTTTGTGATGACTGAAAAGTCAGTCGAAAAAACTAGTGACAGCACAATTGCATCCCATTATTCTCTTAAGATTATTTAATTCTTGGCAAAAGAAAACAACATCAAAATAAAATAAACATTAAAAAAGTTCATCCGGTGTGGCTGCATGCCGCCACCTCTGCTCTTCTGGTCGATGGGTATATTATTTATGTACGCTGTACTTGAGGCGTGAACGCTTTTGGCCTACAAACAATCTTTAGTTGAGAGACACAAAATTTAGTTGGTTTTCAATTAGGTGATTTAATTGAGCAGCAGAACTCACACTGTGTTACATCACCAGCAGCAGATGACTGGCATTGTTGAGTGGTGGCTGATGGATCTGCCAAGAATTACCTACTTGATGAACATTTTTTGTGTCTTAAGAAATTTAATCAATATCCGGCCGGATGTATTTCAATCTCATTTGAGATTATTGATAGGACAACATATAATCTATAGAGCTTTAATTGTCTGGACGAAACTTGAATCTTCGTTGAAACTTAAATGGATGCAGGGAATTAATAACAAAAATGATAAACCTATAATTACGAATTGCACTTTTGCATTTGCAAGTACAGAGATCTTGGTACTGCAGTTCACTCAACTTAAGTTATTACCTGATGACAATTTCGTTGTAGATATACGAAATCGAAATACAAAAAAATAGATTCTACCTTTCACTTAACTAAAATGTAGATAGCTTTTAATGAAGATTAAATAAAATTAAATCAAAGTTGCAGAACGCTTTTTTGTACATTGTGGTTAAAGAATAGTAAATATTCATTAGGGTGGAATCGTTTTTAGCATTTTTTTCGAAACAACTGCGTGTAACTCATAGACTATGGGTTATGTTTTCGGAACTCATCCTCATTATTTATTTTGAATCACCCTTGTGAAAAATAAAAATGCGTAAGTCGTCGAAAAAGTGCAGTTTTTCACAAAATACATATTTGGAAATCGGTGCGCGAATGGGAGGGGGTCTATTTCCCCTCGATTAGACGACAGGGGCACTTTAGCCATAGTACGGTAAATTGTTACACCTGTTTTGAAGTATGTTTTTGTTAAATTGTGCGTCTCGTCTATGCAGGAAAAGATAGAGCCCTCATCTCATAGTCAAAAATAATTGCATTTTGTCCATCTACAAGAATCTGTTATTATTTTGCGTCACCCTAATATGCTGATACCAGAAGGGTATATTCTGTCGTAACAAATTTTAATTGTAACGAAATAATTTTGGAATAGGCATTTTTGAAAATACAAAATATCTAATTTTCATTTATTGATCAAGATTTTTAAATACCAGAATAAAAGGATGTCCTCTGTTTTTTTTTTGTCAAAGTAAATTTATACAAAGAACCAAATTTAAACTTAAAATACATCCCTGTTAATTGAAATATTCTTAGTCTTCTGCGTCAGAAATTATCAAAATTGATGTAGGTATACTTTATTATTTGAATTTAAAATTTTGTAATATTCATATCATAAACGTAAACTTGCTATTATAAGCCATCTGAATCATAACACCATTAAAACGTAGGTGGGTGTGTTACTACTTATACATATGTTGCCTGCCAACAAAATAAATTTTAATTATTTTCAGAAAATATCGTATGTAAGTGGGTGTAAAACGTCATAAACTTCCGATGCAAACGCAAAATCAAAACAAACTAAATTATTTTCTCATATCTCAAATAAATGGCGAATTCATTATCGTAGAAGTATAAATTTAAAGAGAGAAACAAAACCTAGATATATAATGCAAATTTTAATAGCTTTGACCAAAATTTGTTTTTAAATTGTTTGTTTTCTAAAATTTAAGAAAAAACAAAATAAATATAAATGTAATTAAAAAAAAAATAACCTTATTTTCCAACTTTTCGTTTTCAGTCTTAAGTGAGTTACGATCGTTCTCGATTTTTTCCAACTTCGATCGTAAAATATACAATTCATCGCTGGCTGATTTTAATTGTTCTTCAGTACGATGGACGTTTAAGAGTGGTTGAACACGAATTAATAGACGCCACCAGGGCCAGTCGCGGACAGTTAAAAATGCTTTGACATTTCGTTGAATACAGCGGACGGCTATTTCCTGAAAAAAAAAAAAACATATGTAGATAAATAAATCATGATTGGTGATAAAAATAGTTATGCGTGGTTTCATACAAAAAGCGTGGAAAATGTTTGGAAACAGTTTTCGGAAGCTCAGATACGTCAAAATAAAAAGACCGAAGTGATATAGAAGATAACTAAAACGAACTTGTTTGATCGTTTTGTTTTGTAGGCCCCAGAGCATAAACAGGGTCCTATTTCAAAAATTAGAAAATCATTCGTTGAAACAATAAATTTGTCAAGTTCAGACAAATTTCAAAATTCAGTTCACAAAACAGAAACATGATCAAAATATAGACGGTGTTCACATTGGACTGGTTCTTCCGACTATTTTTGACTCCACTGAAATTTATCTCATTCCCACTTCATAGTTAGAAAGGGAGAAAAGTAGTAAATTTTTTAAAAAATTTAAAAATGTGTGGATTTTGACGTTCTCTTTTGTAAATTCGGGGGAGTCAGTCCAATGTGAACACCGTCATATAAGTTTAGCTGTTACAGGAAATACATTTTGGACTTTCTTGCTTAATTTTTGACAGAGTCAAATTTTTGAGATCTCATTTTTCTTATTTGGCCTGTATACAAAGATTATTTTGTCAAATTTAGAACTACAGACATTTTTCGTTATCAGATTTGGACAAATTTTACAGAATTTTCCCAACATTAGGCCCGTTCCTTTACTCTGAATTTAGTTCAAAGTTCTGGTAAAGCTAATAAAAATTGACCGAACTTTGGGCTTAAATGAACACAAAATTCAGCGTAAAGGAACAACTTTTTCTCGGCTGGTTTTTTAGACATGAATTTTGTCATTAAATTAAAAATTAAATCATACACAGATCTTTTATATATATAAAAAAATACGATTTTTCATTCGTCACTTTTGCATATTGAATTTGTCACTATGAATATGTGAAACTTTAAATGTCTTATTATGTCCTATTACAAAATTGACAGTTCAAACTTGTAGGATAATTGTTGACAGTAGTTTGGCCATGCAAAAATTTTATTAATGATCCGAAAAGTTGAAATTTAGCGCCTTTATTTGCTATTTAAAAAAAAATAAAAAAAGTTGAGACAGAAATTGGACAATTGCCAGGTTGTCAATTTAATTTATAAATTATTTCCTGTCTAGGCTTTTATTTATGAAACAGTGTCTTCATTTCGATGTACCTATACATATTCACCCCAATTACGAAATTCGTATTATTAAGTCGTATTTGGTCATATGTTGGGCTTGTGGTTTCCTTAATGCTAAACTGTCATCTTTTTTAGTGCAAAGCTTTTGAGAATCTACAATCGAGACATTGCGATGCTGTGTTTAAACTTAACAACATAATCATCAAAAGACATGGCGAAAAAAACAATTTGTTTTCTTTTCGTACAATTTTCGTTCTTTCGCCATGTCTTTTGATAATAATGTTGTAAAGTTGTAACACCAGAATCGCAATGTCTCTTTTCGTATTAATAATCAAAAGCGTTGCACCAACAAAGATGACATTTTAGCTTAAGGAAACGGCAAGCTCAACAAACGACCAAATATACGAATTACTAGTACCAATTTCGTAATTGGTGTGATTATCTATTAATACAAATTTTTTTAATAACAAACAAATCATATAAACTTACTTGTACTCTGCGCTGTGATACTCTTTTCCTTGCTAAATAACCTCGACAATATGCTTGCAATTGTATAATTCTATCAGATAAAAGTTCATCACGTTTTGCTTCCAATTGACTTAGCACACCCGACCGGAATAACACCTGAAAATTACAAAAAAAAAAATTACAACCAAATTGCAATATAAAGTACGTAGAGAGGTACATTATATGAGAGAAGTTAAGAAAAAAGTACATACAAAATTACTTATTCCACTGTAAACAAACCAACGCCAACGCCTTAATTTTTACTATTTTTTTTGTATTGAATTTATTATAATATGCATACCTATTTAACCTATTATTGGTATTGAATTTTAAAGAACAAAAAAGGCTGAAATAAATTATGCAATAATCGCAGTGATAGATTGTTTATTTGTAACCACTGCTGCGTCGTTGTCGTTTTCGGTTTGAATGTGTAAACCATTCATAAAATATTCTAACGATGCGATTCTTTGAATTTTGTATTTTTGTCATGTTTTTAAGGAACTATTCGCGCAGTATGGTATTATCTTATTCTTCTTTTTTTTTGTCGTATTAGAATTCATTATAATGTTCGTTGACCGTTAATGTCTGTAAAGTATAGGTACGCATAATACATGTCTGGGTTCAATGAAATTGGGGTGGAGATTTAAGAATTATGTATGCGCGTGATAAAGGAGTTCCGGCACATCCTTCAGAAGATTTGAATTTTTCGATTTTAATCGATCAAATAAGTAGTGAATATTTTATACCTCTTGTTTTAAATTGAAATTTTGAAGAAATTAATGTTATTTAGTAGCGATAACAGAAACAGAACAGAAACAAAATGAAACAAAAAATAGTTAAAGAAAATCTACTTCGCTTAATGTTTATGATAATTCAATTTCAACAGAACTAGGTGAATTTTTGTCAGTGTAGCTATAGTTTAGAGGCAGCTGATATAAAGTTTGTATGGAACCGGGCCTTAAAACATTTAACTTCGACCACCACCACACCCCAAAGAATTTCATTATAACCTAATGGACACATCTTTGTGTTGAGAAGCTTTGTAGAAACATTTCAGATGCAGGGCAGGAAACTTTATTCCCTGTTCGTCGATTTTAAGGCTGCATTTGATACCGTGGACCGAAACGCGTTATTCTACAAGTTATAACAACCTCCCTCTCTACCTCTTTTGAGTTTGTTTGTGTCAAATCAAATATTTCAAAAACCTCACTCTTCACCATTTGCTGTTATATCCGACCTTCCCAGCCTATTCAATGCTATCAGCTAGCTGTTGATGCCTTCGATTCCATTTTTGATGCTGCTCAACCTTCCGACGTCGTCATAATTGTTGGTGACTTCAACTTTCCCAATCTTCAATGGGTCCTGTCTGATGAAGAATCCTTCTACATAGCCCTAAATCCCACATCCGACAAGGAAATTCTACTTACCGATTGCCTCTCAGACTTAGATCTTTACCAATTAAGTGGTGTTAAAAATAATTTAGGTCGCCAACTCGATCTCATATTTTCCTCTGATGCTGACAATTGTGTGGTATCCGCTTGTGATCATCTACTCTCTAAACTAGACTCGTACCATCCTCTTCTTTTCCTTTCTTTTTTCTTACGAGTTTTCCCAAAAACCCAATCTGTCTGAAAATCCACTGACATTCAATTTTCGGAAAGCTAACATCCCTAAACTCAACGGCTTGCTTAGATGTATTGACTTCAATAGCATCACACTCACCGCTGACATCGACATCGCCCTCCGTAATTTCTACTCTATTGTTTTTAACTGCCTTACTTCCTCTGACCCTGTGGTTCAACAAAAAAGCGCAAATTCATCTCCTCCCTGGTACAATAGTGACTTGCGGTCTTTAAGAAATAAAAGAAAAAAACTCTGGCGGATTGACCTAACATCTCACTCCGTCGTCGATCTCTCAAATTATCAGAACGCCAACTCTCTTTTCTCTGAACTTTGTGATTCTCTTTACCAGGATTACCTGAATCGAATGAAATCTTGTATTATAACAGACCCCAAAAGATTCTTTCATGTTATCAATGCTAAAAGAAAATCTGATAGCTACCCGTCTACCTTAACTTATATGAACTCTAGCTCCGATGATCCCAAAATAGTCGCCAATTTATTTGCCCAATTCTTCTGACAATCTTTCTCTGATACCGACCTTCAGCCTGACTTAGAATACTTCTCCTACTTAAAATCTTGCAACCAAACTTCCTTAAACTCCATTACCATTTCATCAGAAGTTGTTGAAGCAAGATTAATAATCTAAAAGACGATTATTCTGCTGGTCCTGATGGGGTCCCAGCCATAATCTTGAAAAAGTGCTGCTTACACTTAGTTAAACCCCTGACTGCTCTTTTTCAACTTTCACTCTCGCTTGGAGTTTTTCCTGCTCTTTAGAAAAACTCTTTTATAATCTCTATCCATAAAAAAGGACCCAAGAAAGAAATTTCCAACTACCGCCCTATTGCTAAGTTATCATGTATCCCTAAGCTTTTTGAGTATCGTCTATGATACAATGCTGTTCCACTGCAAGCATATAGTCTCCCCAAACCAACACGGTTTCATCAAGGGCAGGTCTACTACTACTAACTTGTTAGAATTTGTTTCAGGAAACTTATGCTTTCTTGAAAACGGTAATGAGGTCGATGTTATTGCAACCGATCTTAGCAAAGCCTTTGACAAAATTTCCCATTCTTTGATCCTTTTCAAGTTGAATGCCTTAGGCTTTCAACCCATCTTCCTTTTATGGGTTCAGTCATACACTGAGGGAAAAAATGCTTTATAAAGTTAAATACGAGCGTATTTGATCTAAAGTTTTTTAAATGAAGTGGAGCATTTTCATTTTTACGTTGAAACAATCTTAATTTGAATATGCGACGTAATTATAAGATATTCAACCTAGTTTCAAAGTTAAACGTGTTTATTTATACATCGAAATCAACTTTTGTGCATACACATTTCGTTCAACGTTGTTGTAAAGTGAAATGTTATCATTTTTAAATTGATATCCACATTTGAAGTGCGCTCATCCTTGTTTCAAAGTGAAACGTATTCATTTTAACATTGAAATCCACATCTTACTTTGTGATCCTCTTTTATGGCATTTAAAATGCCATCAAAGTAGTTTTAAAGTGTTGCATAGTTAAGTTAACCTTAATTTGTTTGTATTTGTAAGCTTAATATAAAAAATTTCGAGAGCGCGTTGTTGTTTTTCGAAGTAGCGCCCTTACATTTATTTGTGAACAAATTAAACGCGCACTCAAAATTCACTTTCATATTATCGAAAAACAATATTTAATTACTTTTCCTATATTTATTACTATGAAATACTCATAGCATCAAACGATTCACTTAAGTCGTCACAAATAAATGATTCACCATCAATACGTCGATCATGAATATACATTTGTCTTTGTCTTACATAAATGTAAACAAAGAAGCGTGGGTAGCCATTTTGAATCAATACCTAACCAAGCGAAGTTCAATCTACGTTGATTCGAAGAAGATAAATGTTGTTTTAAAAGATGGATGAATTTGATTTACCTATGATTCCACTTTAAATCAACATGTAAACGTAGTAAAATCTAGTTCGTTTTTAAGTATGGAATCACTTTGAAATAAAGTCGCTCCACTTTGATTTAAGAATTTTCGGCGTTGGCGCCAAATCGTTCCGAAAAATATTAGAATCAAAGTTTTTTGCTTTGATTTTACGTTGTTTTTTTCTCTGTGTACTTAAAAGATCGGCAGTATAAAGTAATCTTTAGATCCTCTGAATCTGATCCCATCCTTGCAACTTCTGGCGTCCCGCAGGGAAGCCACCTTGGCCCACTGATTTGCATCTTGACTATCAACGACGTCGACTGTATAATAAAAGACTCTTTTATATCAGTTTACGCCGATGATAAGAAAATCTTTAGGTGCATAACATCCCCTGCCGACTCTATTCTACTACAAAATGACCTTAACCGATTTTCAACCTGGTGCCTTAAAAACTTTCTTGAGCTCAATGTTAACAAATGTCAAGCTATCACCTTCTCCCGTAAGCGCTTTCCACTCCCTCTAAGGACGCATTTTTATCGACAATGTGCCAGTCCCTTCGGTTGATTCACTGTGGGATCTAGGAATTATCTGCGATAGAGAATTGAATTTTCGTTCTCACATTGAAAAATCCATCAAGAGAGCTAACTCCGCACTGGGCTTTGTGAAACGATGGTCAAAGGAATTCTCCGACCCTTATGTCACTAAATCTCTCTATACCACATTTGTTAGGCCACTCCTCGAATATGCAAGTCAAGTCTGGTCACCTTATTACCTTAATCACTCTCAGCGAATTGAAGCTGTTCAACGTAGATTCCTTCGTTTTGCCCTCCGCGGCCTTCCCTGGTCTGATGCACATAACCTGCCTCCCTACCAACATCGTCTAAAGTTAATTAATATGGACTCCCTCGAATTTCGCCGCCGAGTGGCTGATATTGTCTTCACCCATCAGCTCTTAGCTGGCAATATCGATTGTCCAGCTCTTCTTCAAAAAATCTCCCTGCAAATAAATTCCAATAACCTCCGATCCATACCTCTGTTCCAAATCAAGTTTCACCGAACCAATTACGGTAGCAACGAACCTATAAACCGTATGCTCAAACCTCTAACAGCGTGCACAACCTATTCGACTTCCATCTAACCAAAGACAGCCTCAAAACCTCCCTTTACCGTTCCTCGCACCCCTCCTAGCCATAATCTTAAGTTAGTGTAAGTTTTTAATGTTAATCTTTAAGTTAGTATGTAAGTTTTTGCTTGTATTAAGCTAATAAAGTGAAACAATCTCTTGGAGGCGGGAGGGGCCTTTCTCCCCTCTTCCTATGGACGTTTGTTGCTATATATGCATATATGGACTAGGTATGTCGATAAAGTTTGGCCGAATCATCGAAAACCTTTATAGGTATGTTAAGGCAGCAGTGTGGAGTGGTGAAGAGCAGTCACATTGGTTTTGTACCAAATCTGGAGTGCGACAAGGATGCCCACTTAGCCCAGTACTTTTTGCACTTTTCATAGAGGGCATAGTGGACATTCTCCCAGGTGGTATTGACTTTACAGGAGTTCTTATCAAGGCTCTTCTCTTTGCGGATGATATAGTTATGCTAGCTAGCTCCCCCGAGTCTCTTCAACTCATGATAAATAGGTTAAACGAGTATTGTAAACTGTGGATCCTAAGAGTTAATCTGGACAAAACAAAAGTACTTATATTCAATAGAGGAGGAGGACGTAAAGCAGCCAACGAAAAGTGGAAATTGGATGGGGAAAATATCGAGAGTGTTAAACAGTATAAGTACCTTGGTGTGTATTTTACCAGCAATATTTTTATGGAAACGCATCTGAAGGAAAAACTCACCAAAGCTAAAGCTGCGATAAATTCCACGTGGAGGAGTTGTTTTATGAACAAACATAAGTCACATAGTTCTAAATTTAAAGTATTTGAAGCAGTTGCTGAATCCATTTTATATTACGCGGCTCAATATTGGGGACACAGAAGCTATGATACAGTCGAAAAACTACTAAGATTTTTTAGATTGCCACAAACATCTCCAAACTACTTTATTATGGTAGACAGGATTATCGCCTCTGTTCATCGAGACTTTAAATTATATTGTACGAGTGTTGAGCTTACCTAATGATCGTTTATCGAAAAAAAAAACTGTTCTTAAAGCAATTAACAGTAGCTGGTACAGTGAGTGGTTGGATCTTGCAAATAGTTGTGGATTGCACATTAATATAGATCAGCTGAATGTAATTGAGGCAAAAAGAAGCTTATACCAACTAATAGAAAAAATAGATGAAAAATGCATGAGTAATTATCAAGCAGAAGCGGCTAGTTCTCTGTACAGGGCAATATACAGTCGACTGGATCATAACTTAGGCCCAAAAAATTATTTTCGAGATGGAAACAAGATTGAAGAAATATCCATGGTAGCGAAACTTCGCGGTGCACTGCTACGTTTGAACTTTATCCCACACAGAGCTGATCTACCCATTCTTTGCGATATATGTAAAATGAAAGAAAGAGATGGGTAAGTGCCCATCACTAAGAGAAATAGTAGACATGGGTGAGTTCAAAAATGCAGAAATGCTGCATGACTGTAAAATACAATTGTAATAAAAATGGTACCATTTATGCAAGTTTTTAGTAAAATTTGATGTCATTGTTTGAATTAATGTTTCCTCTCAACAATGACAGCAAATTTTACTGAAAACTTGCATAAATGGTACCATTTTTTTACAATTGTATTTTGCAGTCATGCAGCATTCCTGCATTTTTGAACTCACCCATGTTTTAGGAAGTGACTTCCTGTCGGAAGAGAATGTACTTTGCTTATTAAATGATGCTTACATCTCAACTTTGTTCCAGTATTGCCAGATATCCTTAGCCTACAGAGAAAAAATAATAAACGAAAATTTTCAAGTAACTAAACAAATTTACAGAATTCTTTCTTGTAAAAAAAAAAATGTATCTATTCTATAATAACGCCAATTTTGTAATATAATTTAAATAAGATGCTTTAGGTGTTAAAAAATTATTGTCAATCAAGCAGACGGCACAGCCATGCTTTCATTATTTTTTTTTTGTGTGTTAATGAAGAAACAATAAAAGAAGAAGAAGAAACAATAAAAATCAAATCAAATCATATCGGTTGTCCTTTTCCAAGCTCAGCAGAATTCATGAGCTGTCGATATCTCACAACCATACTTCTGAAACAAAGTAATATATTTTTGTATATTAATATTTCGCAAATAAAAAAAGAGGCTTACGAGCATAAACTTGAAACAAAAAATGCTCACGTTTGAATTGGAACATTCCTGCAATATTTTGATGAAGAAATTTTTTTCACTTTTCTCACAATTTAAAAAAATTGCGACTTTAGTTATTTCTGTTACGACATGCCTGACAAGACTAAACAAAAGATAATTTATTAAAAAATTTACCATATTTCTTGCAATGTATGCAAGAAATATGGTTAATTTTTTAATAAATTATATTTTGTTTAGTCTGTTCAGTACGTTGGGAGGGCAACTTTCACCTACTAGAGTAACGGGACCAACGCAGTAATTTGCAGTTTGTTTGCATTTATTTTGCATTTATATTCCTGATTTTGCAGTTCACCAAATAGTTGGTGTAATCGAGTGACCTGCTACCTTCACAGTGAAGTTAGCAGGTCACATAGTGTATTTCGAGAACCAAGCATGCTAGAGACTTGAACTAAGGCTCCAGTTTATTTTACATTTCAAGAAATGTTGGGTCCAAATTTTGTAGTCCTTTGTTGGAAAAAAATTTCATACTGCCCTGCTTACTTCACAGTGAAGTTAACAGGTCAGAGGGTATCTCGAGAACTAAGCATGCTAGAGAAGTGAGTCTACGAATTTGCAATTTATTTTGCATTTCAAGAAATTATAGTTAAAAATTTTTAAGTCCTCAATTTGAAAATATGAATGCATACTGCACTTAACTTCATTGTGAAGTTAGCAGGTCATTTAGTGTATCTTGAGAACTAAGCATGCTAGGAATTCGCAGTAAGGCAGTAAAGCAGGTCATTTAGTGTATCTTGAGTAAGTCTACGAATTTGCAGTTTATTTTGCATTTTGAGAAATTATAGTTAAACATTTTTAAGTCCTCAATTTGAAAATATAAATGCATACTGCACTTAACTTCATTGTGAAGTAAGCAGATTATTTAGTGTATCTTAAGTAAGTCTACGAATTTGCAGTTTATTTTGCATTTCAAGAAATTATAGTTAAATATTTTTAAGTCCTCAATTTGAAAATATGAATGCATACTGCACTTAACTTCATTGTGAAGTAAGCAGGTCATTTAGTGTATTTTGAGAACTAAGCATGCTAGGAATTCGCAGTAAGGCAGTAAAGCAGGTCATTTAGTGTATCTTGAGTAAGTCTACGAATTTGCAGTTTATTTTGCATTTCAAGAAATTATAGTTAAACATTTTTAAGTCCTCAATTTGAAAATATGAATGCATACTGCACTTAACTTCATTGTGAAGTAAGCAGGTCATTTAGTGTATCTTGAGAACTAAGCATGCTAGGAATTCGCAGTAAGGCTCTTGCACTTTAAGAAATCTTAGGTCCAAATTTTGAAGTCCTTATTTTTAAGAAATTTAAAAAAAAAAATTGACTTCAATATGAAATTAGCAAGTCAAATTGTGTATCTCGAGAACTAAGCACGCTTAAAAATTTGCAGGGTTCAAATTTGCAGTTTATTTTGCACTTCAAGAAATCTTAGGTCCAAATTTTGAGGTCCTTATTTTTAAGAAATTTAAAAGAAAATTGACTTCAATATGAAATAAGCAAGTCAAATTGTGTATCTCGAGAACTAAGCTTGCTAGGAATTTGCAGTAAGGGTCCAAATTTGCAGTTTATTTTGCATTTCAAGAAATTTTAGGTCTAAATTTTGATACAAATTTGATACTGCCCTCTGCTAACTTCACAAAAAAACAGTCGAAATTGGCTCATTTTTCTAGTTATGCATACCAAAAACATTGAAAAGTTACAGTATTCCCAGTGTGACCATTCTCCCAAAGTTCCATGTTAATTTTAGTAGCATTTTGTTGTTAAAGCATGTTAGTTGCCATAACAAACATTTTCAATGATAAAATATAGCCTAATAATAGATGTTTCAGACAAGATTGAATAGCTTTACTGACATTTTTAATCAGCACTCTATTAGTTACATTTTTGTAATGTTTCAACTAGTTCCCAATTAGGAACATAAGCATTAATTGGGGTTCTTTAAAGCCAATAAACGGCCTTCAAAGCCTCGAACAATCACAAGCCTCGAATAACAAAAAAATAGCAAAATTTCACATCGAAACAATAGCTAATAATTTTAATCTTGAATTTATGTCAACAATCAACTAAAATACATTGTTAACATTAAAACAAAAAATAAATAACAGATGCTTTACACGCAACAAGACACGGATAACAAATTTTCTTGCAGCTGCTGTAGGTAAGTGGAGAGATTAAGTGTCTTGCTGCAAATTATAATTATTATTAACCTAAAAGAGAGCAAAGCTTCAAACGAATTAACGGTAGCAAGAAGTAACAACACTAATGACAGATAATGAGGCATTAAAAAAAAAACTGAAAATGATCAACGAAGATCAATGATTATGTATACCAACTTAAAACCGTCAATTTCAGTCACACATAAGTGCTTTCAATTTTTCGTTTTTTTTTTCTGTGCGTGTTGTATTTAAAATAATGCAACAAGTAAACAATTTAATGCACTCCATCAGATCAAATAATAAAAAACATCGATTGTGTGCGAGCAGACAAAGTTGAAATGAAATTAATAAATCTTGATTGTTAAATTGCATAAAACAACGACAAACAAAAAACCAAACATCAGCAATGTATGTTACTAGAGCATACAAATGTCAGATGTCAATGTGAATGCCAGACAAGTGGGGTCATTTATAATTTAAAATAAATTTTTTGTTGTGTTGGTATTAAATTTTGTTGCACTTTTTTGTATACGAAAATTCTTTGAAAGATTAAAGAAAATCAAACATTTTAAATTATTGTGTAAGAGTGGGCAATTGAATGTGTGATAACCATGTTAAATTAAATTATTAATTTTTTTAACGAAAGATGAAAGTGAGCTTTCAGAAATTTGGAAATTTTGTTGTTTTTTTTTATAGAAAACAATTATTATTTGTTATGATGAACGTGAGGAAATGCAGAAGTTGTTAACTTTGAGAGATTATTATTTTTTTTTATTTTTAAACGATTCATTTTGATAAGTTTTACTTGAAGTTTAAGAGAATTTTGTTTTTGTAGATTTGTCAATAAAAAATAATTTGAAAACAAAAAAGAAAAAAATGTAATTTTTTAGATAGAGATTTGTTTGGTTCATTAAGTCTGGAAAGGAATACCTCTGAAAGAAACATGTAGAGAAAAGGTACAAGCTAGTTTTCAGCTTTTTTTCCAGAAATATTAAAAGGACCTACAAAATTGTTTGGATAAAATAAATTCCTTTTGTCTTGTTTTGGTAAAAAAAAAAAAAATGACAAGAAACTGCTATAACAATATACATTGGTAGTCTATCTTTTTCTACTCCTGTTCAGCAATAATTTCCAAAATGTCTTGACTTATTTTTCAAATAAAATTCTGTTTTTTTTAATTCTGAGGAAACACATTTTCGGACATACCAATATTTGAGCGTTTTTTAAATTAACTGGCCGAACACAATGGTGTAGCTGTAGCTGTTGCATGTAGCACTGTCAAAGTTGAAAGATACGAAAAAGGTATACATCGACACAATGGGAAGCTGTAGCTGTAGTAAGAAAATTGTCTGCCGCGAAAGTTGACTCAACTTTAACTTTTGGCGGCGCTGCAAGCTGCATTTGAGATGACATATGTGTTTCCCATGTCATTTTTTGACTTTTCACTTTTTATTTTGGGAACGTTCAATGCATTTGAGAAGTTTTTTCTGGTTTCTTAACTTCTTTATAGTGAGCTATCACACAAATTCAGTTCAAATATAAATTTCATATGCGTTGAACATGTCTCGAATAAATTTACAATTCAGAACAGATGTGATGATGCGCTACATCATTGTAGACGTCCTTTGCTACATAAGTGAGCGATTTTATTGATAGATTATACTACATCAATTATTGTAGCTACAGCTGCATCCCATTGTGTTCAAGGGGTAAAGATTTTTTTTTTTAAATTCAATATTTCGAAATTTTGTACAACACTTGGCATTAACCCATTTCCGGCTAGCGTTGCGTTTTCGCATGTTTGAAGACTTCTGGAACTTAACTGATTATAAATTTAAATAAACCAAAAACTGACTTTTAGATATAGTTTAATTATCTAATCGACCTGTTTTTGAATTTTGTTCCTAAAAAAAAATTGTTCGTGTTTTTTTAGGAATTTCAAAATACGAGTTTTTGTAAATTTTGAGGAATATTGTGTGTTTGTGTTTATAATGCAAACATTTTTGAAAAAGAATAATAATTTCTAATTGAATCCTGTCAAACAAAAGGATGAATATTTAAGTTCCAATGAACAAAAAAAAAAAAAAAATAATTGAAGATTGCTATATTGGAAAACCGTTTATCATCCACTTGACTTTATTCTTAGAAATAATTAGGGAGTGCATTTTGCGTATAAGAAGCATCAAGGCTCAGGTCGTTTTTCTTAGGAGCGTAGACTTTATAAGACAATACTGTATTTATACTCAGATATGATGAATCGAGCGCAAATTCTTACTCCAAGAAAAAAGAAACCAATTATTCATCAATGCGCGCTGTATTGGAAAAAACAGATCGCGAATATAAGTTTTTTGCATTCGACTTATTTTTTACTTATAAGCTGTGAGTTGTTGTGTGTTTTAAAAAATTATCTTTATGTTTTATTAAAGAAGCTTACAATATCATTCAGAATTTACTCTCTTCTTCTCTGCAAATGTTGGAATTATTATTTGAAAGTGATATAGTCAATTTTTCATCAACTAGTATTTCGAAGCGATATAGTAAAAAATATCATGACGCGAGATCGTTGCAAAAGAATCAAGTCCTATTTACATGTTGGTGATAACAGTAAAATTGATCCTAGATAAAAGTTTTCTAAAGTTACAACACTCAACAATATGCAGATTTATGTAGTTTGGAATATTTCCGCATCACCTCTAATTTATTTAACAAATGATACCCTAACGAACGTCATTCGGCTAAAATTTTCATTAGAAGATAACCCATTTGTTTTGGATATAAGTATTGGAATTTGTGCTCACATGATGGATACTTGTTTCAATTCATTCCGTATGGTGGTGCAAGTAGTGAAAACTCCTCTGAATTCAGGTTGGAAGAAAATATTGTATTCAAATTACTTTCGAAAATCGATATACCAAGTCAGCACACGGTTACTTTCGAAATTTTTTGCGAAGGAAACACCAATGCCACAACTATGTAGAATTTAGAAAGTTTGTTGTAGATTCCCTGTTGTGATCGGAAACAAACACTAAACCTGTGATTCAAACGGAAGGAAACCCCAATGAAGTGGTCCGTTTCGACATCATCAAAACAGAAAAGCGTCTCCGATGTCACAAGTGTTTCAACCAAACTGTTTTTTCCTGCAAGAGATGTAATATCCCGCTTCATCCAAAATGCTGCGATGAATACCACACAAAACCCCATTCTTTGTAAATATATCTAAATATATTGTATAACTTATTACGAATTTTGTCTTTTTTTATTTTCAACAATCTTTTGATTACCCACTGTATTTATATTTAATTCATTTCTCCATTAAAATATTCAAATAAAATTTTTCCAATTTTTGTTTTCTTCAGACTACCTCTAATTAGACCAAAAACAGATAGGGGCATATTCATAGTCATTTTAGACCTGGGTCGAAGTTAAACATAGCTTTGGTTGAATTTTCGGACGTTGATTCTATTTTGTTAAGTTTATTATTTCAAAATATTTGAAGCTATTTGTGTAGTATACCAAGTTAATTATCTTATAAAAATATAAAACCAAAAATTTGTAATTAAAATCGGTCTGTATTCATTGAGCCAAAATTGTCTTAAACTGTAGTTTAGTTAGACCTGGGTCTATCTGCGACTATGAATATGGCCCATAGTGTGTAAGATTTCAAGTTTCTAAGTCATTTGGAACTGGTAGCCGCCGGAAATTGGTTTTAAGTGGGTTTTTTAATCACTAACTCTTTCTGTAGTACTTTAAATAATCTTTTCCTAGTACTTATCAAAAATTACGATGGATACCTACCATCATATAACTGTTGAAAAACCGCTAAGAAAAATATCATTTTTCTCTTAAACGACTCTACGATTTTGGAGAATGTTTGTTATTTTAGACTTCATTTCTCATTATTCGGCGAACTGATTCTATAATTATGTATTTTTATACAGAAGCTTTTAAGAAAATAATAATCACTCCTGTTCTGAATTTCGTATTTAATTTTTGTTAGTTGTTTTTGTTTTCCTTGTTCAAATTCACCTTTGCCGGATTTATACGAATGACAAGTGTCATAAAATCTGTCATTATAATGACAAAATCAATTAATTTATGACATGTATTTACACGAAGACAAAATAATGACTGTTTTAGATAATGACAAAATGAGCGTGCATTCTTTCTTCCGGTTTGTCATAATTTTGAAAATGGTGTCATTGTGCGTTTACACGATGTCATTTTTATGACAATTTTTATGACTAGTTTGTCATTATTTTTATGACAGAAATTATGACAAACATGAAAACCATTTACACGAAAAAGACAAAAATGACAGAAATAATGACATTTTGTCATTCGTGTATATCCGGCATTAGTTGTTTATTTATTTCGTTTTGCAAAATCAGTTTCCATAGCTATCAGTACAAATATTCTGATTCTCAGTTTGACAAACAAAGTGCCGGGATACACGAGCGCAAGAAAGAATTAATTCACGAAAGAGAACGCATGAATTTTAGAAAGAAAGAAAGGGATGTCATTTTTTCCGTTTCTTTCTTTCCTTCTAAAAATCATCCATTCTCTTTCGTGAATTTATTCTTTTTTGCGCTCGTGTATCCCAGCACAAGAGCTAACCGAATTCAAATCGTATGAATTTGCCTAAAAACTGATTTCGCATGTGTATTGGAATCGAAATAAAGACACAAAACCGAATTTAAACAAGGTAAACAAAAACAACAAACCGAAATTAAATGTGAAATTCGATCGAAAGTCAGAACAGGGGTGAATATTAAGTTTTAAAAGAAAGTCGTTATTTTTATTTTGAAAATTCAATGTTTCAAAAACGGTTAAATGATTTTTTTTTTGGAACTTTACTTCTTACTTGTAATTAGGGTTTCACTTTTTTCTTTAAGATGCTTCAACAAAACTAATATTTGAAAAAAAAAACGCTTGAACGGTTTAAAACTTTTTTTTCCCATAAATTCAAATCTATTGAAGAATCATTTTGAAAAACCGAATTCCGGGATTTCTTATAATTATAAATGTTTATGTAATTCGGTACTTAAGTAAACCAATAAATCTGAAAACTTGAGCTAAGAATCCAAAAATCTATACGTGCGATCCAGTCATGCATTTTATTTCTACGATGATTTGGGTTTTTGTTTTTAGAAATTGCGGTTGAATTTTACTTTAAAATTCCGCAATTTCGTTTAAACTTTTTGTCAAGAAAAATGTCCGGCTCCTTTCTAAAAGGATTTGCGAAAGCCACTGAAAGATTTAAGACATCTCAGCTTTATTTCACTCTGAATTGTATTCATATCATAAGGAGTAAATTTTAAGGGGGATATTGTAAGTTTTGCAAATTTTTTAACCGGGTGAAATTAATTCCACAGGAGGTAAACAATAGCAGACCATTTTCATAATGAAGTTAAAACTTTTTAAAGAAAACGAAATTCGACTCTAAGTTCCCGCTAAGTCCTTAATAAAGAGTGATCTGTAGAAGAAGTGATCTTTAGAAAAAATCGCATGAAAATCTGCTAGGGTGCTTTGAGAGGAAGATTCTTCGTGTGATTTTCGGTCCGGTGTGTATCGAAGGAGTGTGGAGGAGAAGATTCAACGACGAGCTATACGGGCTATACAGCGACGTTGACCTGGTTAATAAGCTGAATACACATCGGATGGCTGGGACACGTGGAGCGTATGGACAGCAACGCACCTGCCCGCAAGTCTTCGAATCCAACCCAGATGGTGTACGCAGAGGACGAAGAACCCAAAACAGGTGGCGCGAACAAGTGGAGAACGACATAAACCAACTCGGTGTGCGCAACTGGAGGCGGCTAGATAGGACAGAGCTGGCTGGAGGGGCTTGTTAGTTGAGGCCGAAACTCATCCTGGGCTCTGAGCGCCATCTACAGTAAGTAAGATCTGTAGAAGAGTGCTATGTGAAAATACTTTTTATACTACAAAATGGAGGATAAGTAATCTCATCCTTCATTCAGCTTAAGTTGTGGAGTCGAAGACAGTGGATCTTAAATTCCTAGAGCAAACCCCAATTTGCTTTATTCAATCAACCATCGCAGAACTGTTTTTGAAGGTTCAATGATTCTGGTGCACAAATCAAAGTTTCTATTTGAATTCATATTCCAGATTGGCATGCATTGCACATATATGTACATTGTACATAGGGGGATTACCTACTCCATTATAAGAGTTTTTATATTTCAGTTCGGTTGACCTAAATAAATACGATTCAAATCAGCAAAACTATTTATTTATCTAACAAACGACAATTTTCTGATCTCATTTTAGATTACCTCCCACACGTAATTTTCATTTATTTGATTAAGTTTGAATTTTATAAATCATAAATCAAATTCCAAAACCATCAACGGATTTAAGATAAACTATATCTGTCTCCATGAACGAACAAACACAAACATATAAACAAGAAACCTATAAAAAAAAAAAAAATATTTTTAACCATAACAATGAATGACTAAAGAGTAAAATACTGTCACGTATTAGAAACGGAATGAAGAAAAAGAAAACATAGCTATTTTGATTAACGTGTATGGCATATGGACACGACAAGAGTTTATATATCGCATAAAACGCATAAAAGGCATAACATGAAGGTTTCGCTCGTCGATTTTTGCTTCTTTATTTGTCGTATAGTCTTCTTCGAACCATAAAGATCCATTAACAAAAAAGGCTAAGTGAATATCATCATAACTAACGCATAACGACACATCCGATAAGTCACCGGCTTTTTTAAATTTTAAAATGAGTAGGTATGTTTATGCTGTTTGAGTTTATGGGCATTTTATTTCTTCCGCGACTTTCCTCGTTGTTTTTTTTTTCTACTTTTTTTCAATTTTAATTTGCAGAGCACATTAGTCAGTTGCCCCATTTATAATCCTTGACATGGATAAGGTAATGCTTCCTTGAAATTGCTGCATTCCATAAAAAAATAATGTTGTGTGTGTTATTATAAATTTTATTTAAGTCCTAATTATGGGGAGGGCTTGAGATCATAGATAGATATTTATCGCTGGAACTTAATACTCATTATGGCAATTGCCCGTTTACGGGGTTACCTATCTCTATACCAATAAATTCTATCTTAATCGCAACGAAGGTAAGCAGAGTAGTATAGAGATCGCATAGAAAAGAAACCGTAGATATTTTATGTTGTTTCTGAAAGCAAGTGCACTGTCATTTACGGGCACTTCAATCAAGTTGTGCCACTCGAAGGTAGAAATAATAAGAAGATTAAACGATTGTCATATGGGTATCTATTTACTATTTAGGGTAAAAGGTGCAATTATATCGGAAATTATTTCCTGCAGAGAGAATGAGGTTTCCGGTTTGTTTCTTTTTTTTTTCTGTATTGTTTGTTGTATGGTTTAGGTAAATTGTTTTTAAAACCTATAACATGTCTGGGATAAATAAGTTTTATTTGTTTTGTTTTTTAGAAAATAGTAAGAAGGTGCTAAACAAAAATGACAAGTTTGATATTTCGATAAATTAATTAATTTACATCTCAAAGATAATTATATAAATGAATTTAAGGAATTCGCATGATTTAAGAAAGTTTTTTAAAATTTGTTTGCTCGTGCAAGTTGAAATTATTTTCTCTTATGAAAAATGAAGTGAAAGCTAATTTTAAATTTCAATTTCTATTAGTATACGTATGCTGATGGACAAGCTTAACTAACTTCTACAGGGTGCTGGACAATAAATTCTTATTAAATGAATTTTGAAAATTAACTACTCAGCTAAATTTGTACACAAAAATAATGACACACAAGTGATTTTGTTTTGGCGTCTAAAAATTTAGCTGAGTTGCTATAAAAAAACACGGCTATTTATTCATTTGGAAGGAAGCAACATTTTTCCCCCCAAAAAAAAAGAAAAATACAAATGTAATTTTCCACATACGAAACTTATAGTGGTCCGGACAATTATTTCTATGCGAAAAGTGGAGTGGAGACTTTTTGAAATAAATCTGTTCGATTTTTCAATTTCGCAGAAGCATAATGTTCGTAAGGGTCTAAGGCAATTATAGACAAGACATAAATCACGTGGACGTATATTTTGGCGAACACCCATTTACTTTAACACCCATTGACTTCTTCCCAGTTAAAGCCCAGAACGCTAATGATGTTAAACGAAAAATCCCATACAAAAATGACACGAAATCTAAAAACGAAATATTTCGTTGTGCATTTCGTTCTGAGGTACGCTGCACAGTGTGAAATTAATTTTCAGATTCTAGCGGAACTTAAGCCTAAATTTAAATAATATTTTTTTTTTAACTTGTTTTTTTTTTTCGTGGAAATGATTTAAATATATCAGATTAATTTAAAATTTAATAATTCATTTTAATTTTATTTTAACTAAAAATAAATAAGCTAAAGCATAGTTTTTAAATAAAAATTAAATACGTTTTTGAAAATAATTTGAAATTCAGTCAGTTTGAAACTGTTTCTTAAGGAAGATCATGCCATTTAGTTCTTGAAAACCTCGATCTTAACGAAAGCAGTGGATCTGATGTTTTTAGAAACTTTTCGTTACTTGGAGTTTGGTGCCAAACTTCAAAAACACTCAACCTATTAATTTTTCTGTAAAATAAAAATTTTTGTATGGGAGCTGCAAAAGGTTGCAAGAACTTATTTTTGATTCTAATTATATTAACTACACAGAATCAGAATATGAAAAATTTAGAGCGGGTGCACGCAGGTAAACTTAAAAAGCTTTGTCTCAAAGTTAAAAAAGGCGTTTTTTTAATACCCTAGCTAAAATTAATTAAAAAAATATAAATAAATAAATTAAATTAATAAAACTCACTTTAGCATGTACTATTAACTTCAGAGATATACAATATCGAAAAATTTTACCGTTCACAAAACACATGTAAAAACAGCAGAGCTCAGCTCATCCGCTGTACAATGCCTTTAAATTTTTTTTACACGGTGTGTGGCTTTGACAGCTAACTGTACAAAATATAATGGAAACATGAAGCTTTTACTACTAGAAATGAATCAACCGTTATGTTAAGAACTGATAAAAATCGGTTTTGTACTCGACAGCTCAACTTTTATTCTTGACTTAAGTTCCGCTGGATTGTGAAAATTTCACACTGTGCGATGTTCGACCAGCCAAATTGATGATTATGACAGATTGTTTTGAGAAGTGTCCACTCTCTTTATTGTGTGCGGAAAACGACATTTGGGTTTGTTCTTTTTATTTGTTGTTTATTTAATTACAACATGGCTTTTTATTTTTTTGTATGTTTTATTTATTTGTAATTTGTGAAAATCTTCATGAATACTTTTCCGCTGTGTTTTCGTAAGCATTTCATTGTCCTCTTGAAGACCACAGGAAAATTTCGTTTAGCATCAGCAGCGTACAGGCTCAAAAAAGACGTTTTCGCTGAGAATTTTACGAGCAGTAACTTTGCCACAAACGTTTTAAACATTTAAATTGTTTGTTGCATGGTACTTTTTTTTCATTTTGTTACGCCATTTGCCAAAATAAATATTTGTCTTCTATTAAAAAAAACCTTTTATTTGGATCACTTTTTTAGGGTTACTTCTTTCAGCATTTGTTAAGCACCCAGTCTAGCACTGACTAGTAGCTAGTTATGAGTTGCCCGTACAGAGCACACTGATTGAAAAACATAAGGTCCTTTTTTTTTGGCAAATTGTATTTTTACTAATAAAAAATCCAACTGAAGATTTTTAAACGCAATTATCTTTATTTTGGAATGAAAAATGTCTCAAAAGGCTATTGCCAAATCGTGTATCCGTCAAAACTTATTCAAGTTTAACTTTCAAAAATATCATTTTTTCAATAAATCAAAGGTGTCGAGAACACGTTTCTCGTACCTCTTAACGTTTTCAGTTGAACAAATTGTCATCGCTCTAAACCTTGAAATATAATAAGAAATTCTATTAAATAAAGGTAAGAAATAAAAGTAGAAAGCCAATTGAATTTGATTCACAAAAATTAATTTTTAACGATGAGCCGTTCTCAATTTATTGATTTAAAACCGTTTTTCAAAATGACGACTAAAGCACAAAACTAATGCAGCTACGCCTTTTTAATCCAATCATATAATAGACTAAGAGCCCACAGCAATTTTTAGTTGTGAACTTTTGTTTTTAAATAGGTCCATACCAGACCTGTATAATTTAAGCTTAAGTACAAGTACAAGTACAATTCCTCGGTACTTGTACTTTAATTCCACAAAAGAATTTACAAAAATTGTATTAATTACTTTAGTAATTAAATACTGTACTTAAATACTTTTTCAAATACTTTTAATTCCTTAAGTACTTTTAATTCCTTTTGTGTTTCTTATATTTTTTTTGTTTACAAAAGGAATTTAAAAGGAATTACAAGTACTAAAGGAATTAAAAGTATTTGAAAAAGTATTTAAGTACAGTATTTAATTACTAAAGTAATGAATACAAATTTTGTAAATTCCTTTGTGGAATTTAAGTACAAGTACAATTCCTCGGTACTGGTACTTAAAATGTTTAAGTACAAGTACCGAGGAATTGTACTTGTATTTAAAAATTTTAAGTACCAAGGAATTGTACTTAAGTAGTACTTAAGTCACGATATACTTAATTACTTTACAGCTCTGGTCCATACTATTCATATGCAAATATGAAAATCTGGCAATTTGGAGTTGGGGCCTTTGTGTGCAACGCTGCATTTAAAATGCAGTGCATTGGAAATCAAGCGAAGGAACTTGAAAATCATATTAAAAAAAAAAGCTGAGTGCCCTAGTCATGGATATGAAGACCAAAATATTTTCCGAAGAGCCAAGTGGCTGCAAGACGCACTCAAAGCTTCAATGTTTGAGTGCGGCTTGCAGACATTTGGACCCACGAAAAAGGTCTTGAACCCCATAATCATATCTAAGGCTCTCAGCTCTTTAATTAAATACAATATTGAAGTTCCTACCCTTGGTATCTGGGCTTTAAGAAACAAATGCGTTTTAAATGCAGCATTACGTACAAAGGCCCCAACCACGACATGCCAGACTTTCATATTTGCATATGAATAGTATGGACCTATCTTCAAACAAAAGGAATTTTTGCTATCGTTCACACCCAAAAATTGCTGTGGGCTCTCGGTCTATAAGGTTTCATTTTTATTGCAAAAACAAAAATTCTCTCGAATATGAATTTTTTTTTTTCGAATTCAAAACACCACTACCGCAAGCAAATGACTACCGGAAAATTTAGAACACCGAATATGGAATGCATAAGAAGGGCGTTAGAAAACTTGTTTGTTTTCTGGAATAATTGTGAATAATTATTACAATTGTTGTATTAGCATGAACCTGTTTAAAAGATTCGCTATAAAAATACAATTTTCCAAAATAATGTTTGAAATCCAAAAATTAAATTAGAACTGATTGATTTAATGCGCTAAGCCCCATCACATTTTATATTCTCTTTGATTTGTCTTCATTCAGTTGAAATGAAATGCTACAAATAATGCCTCATTTAAATGTCACTTAACACTTATATGACACAATTCTTTACAATTCATTCTTCTTAAAATAAAATCTTTAAAAGCCTTCTGTTGAATGTAAAAATGTTTTCGAAATAAATGTTCCTAACGATTTAAAAATATTTTTAAATATTTCTTATCTTTCGCATCAATCAATTCTTACGTAGCAGAAATAAATAAACAAAATCTTAATTCCCATTAACTTTTCCCATAGGTAGGTAGGTAGACATAGTTATTCTAAGAATTTCAAGATCATTTACTTAATTTTTCAAACTTTTTCACACGATCAGTTTAGAAATTAAAAAAAAAAAAAAAAAAAAACCGATGCTCTGAGAAAGTCATCGCTTTCCAAATGATTGATCATTGGCCACTTCATCATATACATACTCGAGTTGTTGAAAAAACTGTGTTATGAACTCATCAAAAATTAATTATTTTTGATATCAAAATAAATAATAATAAAAATGAATAATTTGATAAAACAAAAATTAATAACTCTTCTGATATCAAAATAAACAATACTTCTGCAAGTCATAAACGTGATAATTTTCTGATTACAAAAATTATTCGTAACACAAATCTCAAAAACTTGATGAATTTAATAGACAACCTATCTCTTCCGCCTTTATATCGTCGTTTTTAATGTTTAAAAAAAATGCATCCAAAAAAACAAATTAACAATCAAAATAGATTGTTGAACCTATATATTTTTTTTAATTTTCAATTATCTACACGTTTGGTGAGATACTTATTTAAGTGGCAATAAAAAAAAAATAAACAACAGACAAATGTTTACATTTTCTTACTACTGTGACTTTTTTTTTGGTTGAAAAAGTAAAAGGTTTCCCTCCAGCTCCAAAGACCGTCATTCTGTCAAATGTAAGTCATCAAAATGAACACTTCTGATGTACGACACGACCGTAGTACGGAGAAGAGTAGAATAATTTATGTCATCGTTGTCGAACTTGATTATGTATTTTTTTACGTTGATTATTCGATTTAACATTTCCAAAAAATGGGCTCATTATGCAAGAAAGTCACAGTAAAGCAGTTGCAGTAAATGCTGCCGCAGCAGGTGGACAGAGCTGGATTTGTGAGGCAAAGTAGACAAAAACCCAAAGGGCCCAATTTTGGAAGGCATTTTTTTTATAAATTTGAAGTGCGAAATAAGGCATCACACACATTTTTTTTAGAAGCTTGACTTTACAATTTTTAATTTAAATCGGTGAAATCGAAAGTGAAAATAGCGATAGCCTAAAATTGTTTACATAGTACTAATTTAAGCAGACACAAACATTTGTATCAAAATTCTTGAAGCCGTTTTCTATTTCAATGGTAAAAAACTGTAAGGTGCTAAGTTTAAACAAATTTAGCAAGTTTTATTCGAAGTATCAAATAAAATATAATTTTTCAAATACCAACATTATCGCTGATATGCATAAAACGGCAGTATTTACTAGAAGTAAAAGTTTAAAGTAAATACTTTTATTTCTAGTAAAAGGTTAAATTTACAGTATTTACTTCTATTCGTATGCATATAAAAAAGTAACTACTTGATGGCATATACTTTCAGTATATACTGAATTCATCCAAGTTATTACTAGAATTCATCCGAAATTGATAGTAATTACTTGTTTTATCATTTTTCTTCTCAAAGAAATGATTCATCTGGTAGTTTCACGTCTTGATCGTATTGTTAAGTTAATTGAGCAGAAATTGTGATTAACGCAGGTTTTGCAAATACCCACATGCACCTAACTTTAATGCATATTTTAAAGATACATAGTGTACTTATGAATAAGTCACAACAATCTTCAATTCAAAAATATAAATCAGAATCTTTGAAAATATTTATTGCCGAATATAAACTTTAAAATGGCGGTGAACTTACCGAAGAATAATGGAGGAAGAGGCTTAACAATTTCAAGACTGATGTAAAAAAGAAGACGGGCCTTTAAAAACTGGTGAAATACCCATTAATCTTAAATGAAGGTTATATTTAAAGAAATTTTAGGTGCTAATGGTGTGTTGACAATCATATCTATTAGAAATTTTATATAAAGCACCAAAAGGGTTTCTAGGCACTAACTGTACCTTTTAAGTCTTAAACCTGTAATAATCGTTTTAATTAATCTTTTCAACAGTCAAATTATGTCGCTTTCCAATGAATTCACCTAACTAATCAACGTTTTCCTTTTAAAAATGATGTAATTGGTGAAAATTAGATCCAGAAGCCGATCTTCAATCCTAATATTAACACTTTAAAATTCCACCATTTCGGTAAATATTAATTCTACCATTTCGGTAAATATTAACTGGAAGACAATTTCAACGTTTTTGCAACCTGATTATTTCGAAATATGGCTCAAAACTGATATTTTTTGGCCTCACGCCTAGTAAATTTCTGGTTTAAAGCTAAAAAGTATGTACTATGAAATTTTCAAATTGCTATATTATAACTTTGAAAAATCTAAGTATTTCCTTTAGAAAAATAGTACTTTACTAGTTTTTATGCATACAGAATGAAGTATTTACTAAAAACGTTCATCCGAAAAAAGTAAAACTTTGGTCGAAAGTAAATACTTAATTTTCAGCATATACTGACTTTTTATGCATACCAAAAATAGTTTATACTTAGATTTTCTCCATTAAAAGCATTTACTGGATAATTTGTAAGTATAAACTATTTTTGGTATGCAAACAAATGCAGTAAATGCTGAAAATTAAGTATTTACTTTCGACCATAGTTTTTACTTTTTTTCGGATGAGCTTGTTTAGTAAATACTGCAATCCGTATGCATAAAACCCAGTAAGTACTCTTTTTCTCTAGGAAACACTTAGTTATTTCAAAATTACAAAATAGCAAGTTGATATTTAATAGTACATACTTTTTTGCTTTAAACTATAGAAATTAAATATGCGTGAAGCCAAAGAATATTAGTTCTGAGTCGCAGTTTATATTGAAATTGGGTTGCAGTAAATATTTTCCGAAATGGTGGAATTTGACAGTAGGTGATTTAATGGCCATACCAATAATTTGCCCATTAAAAAAATTAATACAAAATATTGTTACAGGTTTAAGACCTAATATAAAGTAAGTACCTATAGGAAGCCTTTCCGTGCCTTATACAAAAGTTTTAATACTTCTTATGATTGTCAACACACCAACAGCACTTAAAATGTCTTTAATAATAACCTTGTATTAAGATTAATGGGTATATTACCTCAATTTTTCTTCGGTTAGTTCAACACCATTTTTATGTTTGTATATTCGGCAATCAATAGTTTCATAGCTTCTGATTTACATCTTTGAATTGATGGTTGTTGTGAATTGTATACTGAACTACACTATGTACTTTTAGAGCCATTTTCTTCACTACTGCTTAACTTGAGGCAAACTCTCAAGTTGACCTCAACTCCAGAGTTGAAACGCAAGTTGAAATTTCTTTTTATTCACTAATTTTATTCTCAACTCCCCAGTTAAAAATCTAAAGTTGATCAACTTCCAGTTTGAGAAATGTCCCTGGGATATTTGTGAAAAATGAAGCAAAAACTGTTATTTTAAAATAATATTTGAATCTCAATCGAAACTAATTTGTGTATGTTATTTTGTGTCAAATTGTGATTTGTGATTATTAATATGGCTTACAAATCAACAAGGATCCCAAAATTATTCTATCAGTGGAAGAGGAAAATTGGTTTGAAAAAAACCATTGAAAATAAACGAAAAACGATTGTGTCACGAAATGCGACCAATATAAAAGGTAGGACACAATCCTAAATGTCTTCTAATATAGCAGAAGCCTTAATCAAGGTTCATTCTTCAATTTCAACGAGTTGCACCATCTTGTACTGGGTTTTCTCTTAAAGACACAACTTTCCTCAGCTCCATAGTCTTCTTCATGTACATATATGTATTTCTTATTCGACAGCTGGAGCGTTTGAAAAAAAAAAAAAAAATGTATGTAAAAATATTAAACTCTCAAGTTTGCTACACAAACTTCTACTTTTTCCCGGAGTTGAGATAATCTAAAGTTCATCAACTGTAGAGTTGAAAATCGAAAGTTGAAAACGTCAACTTTGAGTGAATAAAAAGAAATTCACAAGTTGAAAATAAAAATCCTCAAGTTATGTTCAACTTTGACTGAAGAAAACCAGCATTTGGCTAATTGCCAAACCTGTAATATCTTATTGCTGCTCAAATGGCTATCAATTAATGATTGACAAAATCACAGGAACAGATGTTAAGAAAACAAGAATTGAGTTCTAAATTACAATACGATCAGGCAGTAAAACCACCAAACTTATAATTTCTTTGTAAAAAAAAGTAAATACTTTCAATTTCGGAGGAATTCTAGTAATTACTTGGATATATGTCATCAAGTAGAAACTTTTTTTTATGCATACGAAATGGAGTAAATAAAGGGTCCGCCAAATAATTTTTTTTCTTTTTTGAAAATGCATCATCAACATCGAGTGTAGCTTCGGCTGTGTGGCACGTAGCGCCGTCCTGTTGAAACCAAATGTTGCCAATATCCTCCTCTTCAATTTTTGTGAACAAAAATTCGTTCAACATGGTCCGATAACGATCGCCATTGACTGTAACGGCCACTCCTTGCTCAGTTGAAGAAAAATGGCCCAATTTATGCCTCTGGACCAAAATCCGCACCAAACAGTGACTCGTTTTGGGTGTATCGGCTTTCAATGTATGCGTGTGGGTTTTCTGTGCCCCAAATGCGACAATTTTGCTTGTTTACATACCCGCCAAGATTAAAATGAGCTTCATCTGAAAAGATGATTTTTTTGGCAAAATCGGCAAAGTAATGTCGCAATATTTCCCAGCGTTGTTCAAGCGTATACACACCCATATTCGTTCAGCGGAAGGATAAAACTAATTATCTGTCAGATCGACATGAGCTAAGTGTTACCATTCACGAAATAAGCACTAGTTGAAAAAAAACGTTAGATGGCGGACCCTTTACTATAAATTTAACCTTTTACTAGAAGTTTAGGTATTAACTGTAAACTTTTACTTCAAGTAAATACTGCATTTTTATGCATATCACCCTTATATGCTGCTAGATACCTACACAATACTAAAGGGTTTTCCAATAGGGACGGGTTGATTTTGTAAGCTCGTGGCGGCCATATTGTTTCTTTTACTTTCTTTCAAAATATCGTCTTTTAATCAGTTACTTAAGACAAATCATCATGGTAAGTTGAAGCATCGAGCAACACGTGCAAATGATAAAACTTTATTATCAAAATTCAGTTGGAAGTTGATCCCAATATTGGTCGAAAAATCACCTTTAGCGATGAGGCCCATTTTTTGATGAATGGGTAGATACGTGACTAAGCATAATTGCCGGATTTGGGACGACACCAATCCACGCGAGATTCACGAGGTGCCAATGCACCCAAATAAAGTAACTGTTTGGTCTTGATTTTGGGCTGGAGGCGTCTGGCCAGGCCATCACCATCAACGGCGATCGCTATAGGTCGATGATCACCAACTTCTTGTGGCCTGAATTGGATGATATGGACACCGAAGGTTTCAATAGGATGGCGCTACGTGCCACACAGCTCAAGACACAATCGTTATTCTGCACGAGCGGTTTCATGGCATGGTTATTTCACGCCGAGGCGACGTGAATTGGCCACCAAGATCGTGTGATTTGACCCCTTGGAACTTTTTCTTGTGGGGGGCTTTCTTAAGTCGCAGGTCTATGCGAATAAGCCGTAAACCACCGCAGCCCTCAAAGACAACATAATCGATGCCATAAATCGGTCAAATTCAGCCTGTTTTATGCGCCAGTCATCGAAAACTGGAAATTTCGAATCCGCGCCACCCAGCGAAGCCGCGGCGGCCATTTGAACGATGTTATATTTCACACATAATGTCATTGATAGGGCTCTCAAATAAAGATAAAACCTATTGATATCTCATATACAACTTGTTTTATTCCCTTAATGGAAAACCCTTTATTTAAATTTTGTACAATTTCAAAATGCTTAACAAATTGTTTGGCAGTTTTGATGATAACATATACGCCTTAGCTGTTTGTCGCATTTAATGCAAGTATTCTCTACTCAAAATAAAATTAACATTTATTTATAACCCTCTTGACAGCATTGTCCAATGGGGAATAAAAAATCGTGTAGAATTTAATGCTTCAAAAACTCAATGCTGTCTACTGTCGTTAAAACGAAACCCACCCCCCGTGCCACTAACCATGAGTGGCAATTGCATTGAGGAAACCGAAAAGCTTTCAGTCCTCGGTATGTGTGTCACAGACCACCTTTTATGGAACGACCACATATTCGACATCGCCAAAAATGCTGCTAAGTGTTTAGGTTTTCTCCGTCGATGCAAGAAATTTTTCTCCCCTTCTGATCTGGCAGTGATCTACAAAGCCTTTATTCGTCCAAAACTTGAGTATAACTCTCACATTTGGGCAGGTGCTCCAATAACCCACTTGAGTTTATTGGATAGAGTTGAAAAGAGAGCTCTTAAAATGATAGGTGAAAGAACTATAACGGAAACATTCTCATCTCTTGAGCACCGTCGAAATGTTTCATGTCTTTCGTTATTTTACCGTTATTTCCATAAACAATGCTCTAGTGAAATAGCCAGTTGCATTCCTCCCCTTAAACAATTCAACAGTAATACTCGCGCTTCTAGGAATGCCCATCAGATTACCCTTGAGCCCAATTTCGGACGTACTGTTAAGTACAGAGATTCTTTCTTTAGTCGCACTACTCGAATGTGGAATGCTCTACCCAGCTAAATTTTCCCCTCCCATTATGATCTACAGACGTTCAAAACCAATGTGCATCGGTTCTCCTTTTAAATCCCCTCCAATCTACCTAATCGCTCGTGCTGTGTATATCATCTTAAGGGTAGTCACAACCCCTTTTGCACGCGCTTAATATAAAAAAAACCCTTATACAAGTTTTTGCGCACTACCAAGCTTATAAGAGATATATTTTATTCTCCAATTTAATTGAACAATTAAAATTCAATACAAAAATACTCCCAAACAATAGCTAACCCAAAACTCCAAGAACAAAATTAAAAAAGAAACTTCAAAAGATAAATACCAAAAATAATAAAAAATACTACAAGATAGCTGAAAAAAAATTAAAGCCAAGCCAAGCCAAGATCCAAAAGAAATTAAATAGAAATAAAAAAGCATTTGTTTTTGTTTATAGTTATATATTTTTTTATTTAAATATTTAAATTTAAAAATTACTTAGATTATATCTTATTTCAATAAAAAGCTATTTGTTCAAAGAAAGCAACTAAAGCAGAATAAATATATATATGTTTGTATATCAAGCTAGTTAATAATATTAAAAAATTAAAGAATGATATTTTTTTTTTAATATTTATTACATATTAAAAAAAATTAAATGAAAAATGAATATAAATATTTAATTGAAATAAGAATAAAGCATATAAATATAATTTTGTATAATACATAAGCTGAGTGTACTTTTTTTAAGTTAGAAGTTATGTATATATTTTTAATGAAATATTATTAAGTTTAATTATTTCATTTATTCATTTTAATTATTTAATTAAATTAAATATTTATGAAAAAAACTATAAATTAATTGTAAATATTCAGCAAATTAGAGAAGCAATGCAAATTAAATATATGTCTAGAACTTCACTAGACATAAGTTGTTATTTTTTTAAATTCCTTATTTTTATAATTAAAAATATTAAGGAAAGCCAAGTGAAAAAACCCCAAGATTTCTATTAAAAAAAAAAAACTAGTTTGTGAAAACTCCTCATCTATCAAAACTTAGAAATATTTAAATTTATTAATCTATCTACAACCAAATTTTCTTTTCCTTTTTTTTTCTACATTAACCGTAAAATTACCTCTTTACTATAAGTCGGAAAAATCTCAATGTGTGTTTGGATACATTTAACTGGTTCTACTTCAGCGATTTTCGTTGCTGTGCAAATTTTCTTGGTTGATGGTGGTGGATGTTGATGATGATGCATCTGCTGTCGTTGAAGGTTGCTGTTGTTGTTGTTATTAGTTATTTCAAATTTCTCCAAAAGTTCACTGATCTTTGTCGATGCTGCCCCTACACGTTGATTCAGCTGAGTTCCTACCAGATTAGGTGGAGGACTTGCTTCTTTGCAGCTATCACTGCTGTGACTACTGCTGCCACAATCACCACTCGTGATAGTGAGTAATTCATCATTTTCATTCGATATATGACCAGAGTCGTCTGAATCATGATCCGAATCTGGATATAAGTCTTTAACTAGATGAGGAGGCGAATTCTCCAGTTGCAGGGATTCGTTATTGCATAATTTCTCGATGAGAATTGCTGTTGTTTGTGGTTCGATTGTGGGCTGTTTGGTCTTGACATTGACAAGAAGTTCAGCATGCTCTTCGGAGGTCTTGCCCAAGATGGGCGGAATGATTTTGCACGATTCCAGACGAGGAAATTTGATTGATTCTTCCTTGGCATAAAGTAGATTCACGGCTGGAGATTTAATGGGTGGAGCAATCGCTGTGCCATCGATGGTGTCCTGACTCTGAAGAGTCGACACTGATGATGATACTTCCTGTTTCTTGACCTCTTTTGTGATGGTTGGAGCGATTTTCCTCTCTGCAGTCTTAAGATTCCTCTCCTTTAACACCTTCGCATTACTTTGCTCCTTCATTTTGGCATAACTTCGTGGTGAAATCGATGAACTCATGGACTTCTTCGAAATACTTCCTGCCGGTGAAGTTGAAGGAGATTTTTTCGAAATTGTCCCCATTGCTGGCCGATTTTTTCGATCGATTTTCGACGAACTTCCGATAGCTTCGACTTTTCTTAAAATCTCATGTCCTTTTTCCAGGCATTTGTCCAACAGCACATCGCTACTTTGCTGCTTCCTCAAGGGAGCCAGTCTCGATGAAGCGATGGAGGATTTTTTCAATGAAACTTCACTGCTGGCTGGCTTGATGGTTGATCGTGCAATTGGACTCAGTTTTGGAGCACTCAAGCCAGCACCACCAATTCGATTTAGAGAATGTGGCGTTGAAATTGCTGTCGAAAGATTTCGTCTTCTTTGTTGATTTGTTCCAATGGATGACGATAATGACATCTTCGGAGTAGATGTTGCACCATTGAACATTTTCGTAGGAGCCGATGGCGATTTGTCATTAATATTTTTCACAATTTTACTCACATTTGGCGGTGATCGCGGTTTTTGTTGTTGAACATCACAAAAGCTGTTACTTCGACTGTTCAGGGACAAAATCGATGAAGACTTCATTATTGGAATTTTACTTCGGCCAGATGCAATGGATAGTGTAGATCCTGATAATTCCCAAACACTTTTCGATCGCCCACAAGCGATCTTCACAGGTGGTGATGATCGTGTTACAACTGTCGCAGCACTTCCAACCGATTTGCTTAGTCCCCTATAAACAGGAAGCTTACAATTTTCAATCTTCTCGAATTTCTTCCCTGATTTAGCAAAGTCTTCAAAGTCCTTGAGATTCCAAAGACTTTTGGTTGTGTTGAAATTACTTGGCTTTCGAAGACCAAGCTCAAGTTTGCCCAAATCATCTCGAGGATCAGAAATTGATTTCTTCAAAATACAACGAGATTCTATAATACTGCAGGTTTTCGATTTCTGAAGTTTCTTCGGTGACGGGATGGCTCCAGTTGTGATCGCAGTTGAACTTACCACAGGTAGTGAAATGTTCAGAGACTTACACTCCATACTCTTGGTTTGTTTGGTTTGACTAAAGTCAATTAAAATTTTATCGAAATTTTTCAAAACTGCGTTCAATTTAGCTTCGTCATGGGCGACTTTTTCAAGCTCTTCAAAAATTTCATCTTCCAGAGATATTTTCGAATCATTCAAACTTAATCGACACTCTTCGTCACTATCGACATAGACAATGCTCGTACTGCCATTTGGATTCGATGAAACACATTGAATTTCTTCATAAACTGAATCTTCTTTGACTGATGCTTTGGCATTTTTCACCATATCCTTGTTCTTTCGATTATCCTTGAGCGGGGATGTTTGAACGGATTTTGTGACCAATTTTTGTGTTTGATTTTTCGACTTTGATGATGTCTTCGCAGGAGCATTTGTTAAGGGTGTAAATTTGCCATTTGGAAATGATGATGTTAATCCAGAGGAAGGTTGTTTGGAATTCTTATGCAATTTGGCTGTGATTTTTGGTGGAAGATCTTCGATTTTATGACGAATTTTTGTATAGAACTTTTGTACGCCTTTGGTTGTTGACGACGACGGTGATGATGAAGTTGTTGTTGATGCTGGCGATGAGTGAGACGATTTACGCGATTTTCCCAACTCCATTTTTATTTATAGTTTTTTTTTTTAATTCAATTTTAATTTGTATTTCAAACCCTAAGATGTAACATAAAGACAACAAGTTCAAGTGCGAAACAGGAGTGGTTTTTCTTTCTGTTTTATGTTTGATGTTGTTGAAGAGGAACCGATTACCTGTTCATCAACTGAGAACAAAATGTATTAAATTACTTGACGTTTACTCGCGTCATAATTCTGGGTCTAAGCTGCGCTCAGCATTCAACAATATACACATCAGGGAACACACACAACTGCGGGTTGGGATAGATATGTACGTTCAGTCTCGAGAAACTATTATGTTGATATGGATGAATTAATTTACATTTTCCTTAATTTATTTTTTCTTTGAATATCTTTTCTTCACTATTTAATCAATTAATTAAAATACTGCATCGATTAGATGCATAAAGAAACACGTAAATTCACTCGCGCATACAAAAGATACGGTTTGAAAAACTATCTTAAGCCGAAGTAGACGAAGCCCAACCATGGTCAGTCATTTTAAGTCCAACCTTATCAATGTAGAGAACCAAGTGTGACGAATATTTTCAAGACAAAACTCAAGACAAGTATATTTTTTTATTTGCTTTTCGCAAGACCGACGTTGTTGAAGTCTTTCGCTTAACTGAATTGAGTTGGTTTCAGTTTGTGGTCAGAAACCAAAGAAAAGACACTTTCGTGTGTTGCTCGCGTACTCGATGAGGGTATCCGAATCCGATGGATGGATAAGGTGCTTATCATTTCTCGACAGAGCCTATGCCACAGCATATAAGCTTAGACAAAACAACCAAATAAAGAGAAGAGAGAAAGAAAATACGTGCAGGGGAAAATTATAACGATGATGATGATGGTGGAAGAAAAGTCGGGCTTAGAAAATCACGAACAAATGATTAATGAATCAAAAAAGAAAGAAAACAATAAAAAAAAAATGTAATCTAAACAAGAGGTTTAAAAATTGGAGGTTTGAACCGAGTTGCATTAGGTTTGATGAGATTTTTTGTTTGCTTTTTAGTTGTTCGAAGTGTTTTGTTCATCATTTGTATGAAAGTATACTTTGATTATATTGACGGAAATGTTCAATTCTTTTTTCTGATAAGAGCATAATAGTTTTGTGTTTATTTTTATGATTGTGATGGTCTGATGGACTATTTCGTTTGAGGAGACCGCCATCACCAGAAGGAAAATATTGATGGTGGAGAATTGGTTTTAATTTGTTTGTTTTGTGATGGTAAACAAGAAATAAAAAAACTTTAATTTTTGATTGAGATATTTTAAAAACTGATTTTTATGGTGGAAAATGTTTCAGATGAAATTTTGTAAGAATTTAAGCTGGATTAAGGGTTGTTGATCAAAAGGAGAATGGGCATTTTGGTCTACCTATTGCCCACGAATGAGATATAAATCGTTGGAAAGCTTAGCCCTAGTACATCATTTTTTGTATAGGCACAAAGCTGTAAACCATGGAGTTTATGCAGTAAATGACAACAAATATTGCAAATAGATCAAATATTAATTGCAATAGTGTTCCATTGAAATGGTAGTATTGGTCACTTTTGATGAACTGAATAGACCCCAAAATAAAGGAACTTTTTTTACTAATGACAAATAATAGCGAATAGTATCATGGTTGACGAATAATTGGCTTAACAGTATGAAAATTCTACTCGATTTAGCGAATTAAATGTAAATGAATGGGAATAATTGTGCGTCTAGTGCCCACAACTGAGTTATACAACATTGGAAAGCTTAGTTCCAGAGCATCATTTTTGAATATGGACACAAAACTGTAAACCATGGGGTTTAGGCAGAATATAACAAAATATAAAACAATTGGTCTATGTTTATTCGAATTTGCAAAGTCTTTTTCTTATTTATTTTGGTCGCTTCTTTTAGCCAATTCCCATTGTTTAGGGAAAAATAATAATAGTACGTTGGTTCACTCCATAGTACCTAATCATTTTCATATGTCTCATTTCTGGGCACTAGGTAGACCAGATCCCATATATTTTTGACCATTTTCCTTTCATTTAATCATATGAGGCATATATCGTGGACTTAGATTAAATTTAATTTAATAACTTTTGTTCGTAAAATTCAACTGATAGGCCAAGAAAAATTATACTGGTACTCTTAGTTTTTAAGATAGTCACTTTTAAAGAATGGGGAGGAAGGTGGATATATTTTGGTGTTACAATTCTGACACATGATTCCAGGAAACTTTTCAATGACAAATCGAATGAAATCTGGGGTGGAATCGAATAAGGTGATATGTGATAAGTGATACCCATTACATCACATATCACCTTAGCCGATTCCACCCGTGACCTAAAGCGATACGACTACTCCTAGAACAGTTATAATAGTCGTTTTTATAAAATGACACATTTTTTAAACAGAACAGGTTAACGGTTACCGACAGCCTCATAAAAACCTAAAACCTATGGTAGTTGTTAACATGGAATCAAATTTAATTGGAACGGAAAATGTAGTGTTTCATCAAACGATATTTTTGGGGTTTTGGCTGCAAATCATATGACATTTGCTTAGATTGGACGAAAACAATAATTATGTATTTCATTTTGATAAACTTCCACCATCGCCAACCTCCCCATCTTTTAAAACGACTATACAAACCTGGCAATGAGGCAATTTTAAAGGAGTTTTGATATGATATTTCATATTTTTTGAGAAAAATATAATTTTAACTGTTATATTTATAACAGTTACCGTGCCGTTTCGAATTTAATGTCATAATTGACTTTTTTTTTCATGGAGAACTTGCCATAAGGTGCCATGATGCAACAAGTAAAAAAGAGCTCTACGAGCAAAAACTGTAAGAAATGGTAGTTTGAACTGGTTCCGATAATGTGTTTATCTAAATTCACAGCTTTAGTTTATATGAAATATAATGGGTGGATTTTAAATTCCCTGTGAAATGTATACTACTGTAAGACTCGTTTCACACACATTCGGTTTCATTCGGTTCGGTCTCTATTCGGTTTGAATTAAGCTGTGCCTGATATGTGTGAAACGATAAAACGGCAAAAATAAAAACGGCAAAAATAGAAACCGTAGAGCACCGTTTTATCGTTTCACACATATCAGGCACAGCTTAATTCAAACCGAATAGAGACCGAACCGAATGAAACGGAATGTGTGTGAAACGAGCCTAAGTGTCGCAGAGTTCACGAGTATATACGAACACATCGTTGACAATTTTAATTGCGAACATTAATAAACCGACACATAAAATAATTGAGACTCTTCTATTGCTGTCTAAGCATGGCTTACACACAAATACATTAGGCTTTTTAGACCTTGTTGGCAGTTGAATACTAGATTTTAGAGTTCATCCTACGAGATGTTTTGGCCAGCACTCCCTAGATCACCGTTTCATTCAGCCAAAATCATATAAAGTTTTCAAAAAATGTATTGTACCTACAGGAAATATCGAAATATATCGAGCAAGCTGCAATCTATCGCTGATTTGAAAATCACATGCGGGAAAAGATTATTTCATTATATTCCAAACTACCTTCTAGAATTTATAAATTATACACTTAAATGGAAAGTTGTGAGTCCGGCTTGATTATACGTTAAAGCAGAAACAAATAATTGTCACCACTCACGCATTTTATTCATCAATATTCTGACAAAATCTTAAGTAAACAATCTCAATTAAACAACAAAATCTCATTCATTGTGTGAATAGTCTTAAAAAAAATATATGTAATATCTGAAGTGTCAAGGTTATTAAATGATTATTTAGAGACATTCTAGTAGTAGGCAGCAAGAAGTATTATTTAATTGTTTTGAAAAAAAAATCACAACTTATGATTGAGATAACCATCTCATGTCTTGAGGCACTGGTTGTAATGACTTTGATTTAAGCCTTTAAAAAAAAAAATTCTCATATGCATTTTACCAATGTTAATACAAATTTATTCTTGTTTCCCACATAAATTTCCCCTTTTTCGAGATTAAAAGAGTGTATAGTGTCATTAAGGGCAACCCCTTTGAGCTAACTAATTTAACAGCTCATTGATGGCAGCGGGGGTCATTGGTCTTAATTAATGCATGTTAACTTCAACTTAACTTATAGTCTATTTCCCACTTTGAATGCCGCCTAGAGGAAACTTCAACAACAACAAAAAGAATGCAAAACAAAACAATGCGCCCACCATCACTATACACAAACTCGGGAACATCAATTAATTCATATAGGTACAATTACTTTACAGTCAGCTGCCCGACATAATTGCGGCTTGTCTCATTAATGGATAGCTCACCCCGTTTTTTTTATCTTGCTTTTTAATTTATTATTATTTTTTTTAAAGGTAAAGTAATTTATAAGAAACTCATACCGAACAACGGACAAAAACTTCCGGATTGAGAGTAGGAGTTAAAATGTGATTGAAGTGCAAGCCACAATAAGTCTATCTTGGAATCTTGATGATGTCTACGACCTACGACTATCGATTATAGTCTGAGAAGTAGAGTTTTACATTGATGACTGATTTTGCATCATGATTGATTTACACGACTAGTAGTAGTAGTAGTAGTAGAATGTTTTTATTTCCAACATAATATCAAAAAGTTTACAATTTTTTTAAATTTAATTTTGAGTTTAATTATTATGTACAAATCAAAACTTACGACAATGACAAAAGTCGTCTGTCGGGTAGTTAAATTTACTTCAATTTTAACAATTTTAAATTGAGTTTAATGATGATTTTTTAAGAAAACTTTTATTAGTTAAATTCTCTCACTAGTTCATTTCTGTATCGCAAGGCTACAGTGATGTAATTGTAAAGCCTATCAAAATGGCAGTTCTCTCCATTTAGTATAAGGATAACTTCATCAAATGTTAAGCTAGCTCTCCCAAAGAAACTTGCGCGGAATTCTCTTAAACCTGGACATTTGCCTAAGAAATGATGGATGTTCTCTACTTCCCTTGAGTTGCACACAGTACATATTGAGGTTTCGTTCTGTCCAAACCTATTCCCATTTAGTTTTATTAAGTCACATCTTGCCTTGAAAATCCAAGTGATCTTGTTTAGTTCGAACCCGTCGGTAATGTAGATTGGTCCTCTTGAATGATCTAGATGTTTATATACTCGTGTACTGCTTTCAGATGCCTTTCTTAGATTTTGTTGATGACCTTCTTATTTCAGCATCCGCATTAAATCCAAGTTTTTTTTGATCCATTCACTTTGAGAAGTATCACTCTCATCCCAATGCAGTCCGAACCTATGTCCAAGATGGTTTACCTCTTTTACCCAAAACACTTTATTTCTCAAAAGCATTTTTGTTAGTTGATTTGGTAGTCTTCTTTCACTGTACTCGAACATTGTTTAAGCTATATAACGGAGGTGAAGATCAAGGGTATAATAGAGCCCGTCTTCTGACCCTGTTTCTAATGACAACGCGTAGTTTGGTGTAAATGCAGGTAGTTTTAAAATTCGTTTCAAAAAATAGCGTTGGAGCTTATCTACTTCTTGGAACATACCGAAACCCCAGACATGTGCACCATACGTTTGGATTGCCCTGGAAACCGCCTGAAACAATTTCCACTTTGCTCCTAGATTGATGTTTCTTTTAGATATAAAACACTGCCACGTTGAGTTTATGCTGTTCTTGGCTGCACTATTTCTCTTCTCTACATGCTTTGAAAATGACATCTTCGGTGATAGTACAACTCCTGAGTATGTATAGTTAGAAACTATTCGTATTCTCTCTCCATTAAGAGTCCAATTTTCTTGACAAGATATCCTTCCTCCATTTCTAAACACCATTATCTGTGATTTGGAAAGGTTAACTTCCAACCCCCATTGCTCGCAGTAAGTTTCCAGGCGCGTTATCATCTGCTGTAATACATTGACATCATCCGCCAGAACGACCATATCGTCTGCATACAAAAGCAACCTTATGTTAAGCGAGTCGATATAGAGTCCTCCTTCTTAAGATTCGTGTAAATCATTTATATACAGTGCGAAGAGCAAAGGCGATAGTAAGCATCCTTGCTTGACTCCAAAGCGTGTATCAAACTATTCGGAGAGTTCTTTTCCCGTCCAGACTGCAGATTGCGTATTGGCGTATATAGCTTCTAACAAATTGACAAATTTAGTCGCAACTCCCATTCTATGTAGTTTATAGATAAGTAATTTTCTTGAAATTTTATCAAACGCGGCTTTCAAATCAACAAAAAAAGCATATACTTTCTTTTTCTCTGCTAGCTTCAGATGGACAATTGATGCTAGATTATAAATTTTATCAATAGTCGAGTATTTTTTCCTAAAGCCCGCCTGAAATTCTGTCAATATATCATTTTCTTCCACCCATGCGCACAGCCTTTCGTTAAGGATTCCCATCACAATCTTTGCAACACAATTCATGAAGGATATGCCCCTGTAATTGCTTGGTTGATTTGTATCCCCTTTTTTAAAAATAGGAAATATTATTGTTTTGTTGAAAGCTTCTTCTATTTTGCACTCATTCAGAATCCTATTGAAGCCAATTGCAAGTTGTTCCAAGAAATCTTCTGTTGCATTTATGAAAAATTCATAGGTAATCCTGTCTTCGCCTGGTGCTTTATTTAGTTTGACTTTTTTCAGAATGATTAAAATGTCATCTATGGTTATAGCCCTATCCAATGCTTCATCTTCAATAAGGTTTGGTGCATAGATAATCGGATTTGCTGTTTCATTTGGGTTAAGGAGTGAATTGTAATATGCTCTAAACTCAGAAGCGGGAATTTGGGGGTACATTTGTTGATCTTGGTTACGTATTTCTTTTGCCAATTTCCACCACTCCTTGCTGTCTTTTACTCTGCTAATTTTGAGGTCAAGTTGACTGTAGTACTCAGTTTTATTCCTACTGCATATTAACTTGTATTCTTTTTGAGCTTTTAAATAGTTTTCTTTCGCCTGCTGGTTTTCTGTTTTTCGAAAAATGTTGAGTAATTTATAACTTTTCTTTCTGGCTGCTTCGCACTCATAATTGTACCATTTGTTTTTTGGTTTAAGAAGCTTTGAGATATTAACCTGTTCTTTTGTTGAACTCTTAATAAATTCTGTTAGGTCTGTAATTTCAATTGTTTCCTTCTGAAGTTTTAAGTTAAGCAAGTTGCAATTCAGATTATTTTGATACTCAACCTTTTTCCGGTCATTCCACACTAATTTGGGTAACAGGTTAAAGTTAATTGATTCGATTGTGGTACAAATATTTCTAAGGATTAATTTTATGGGCAGGTGATCCGACCATATCTTTTACACGACTAAAGAAATCCTATTATTTCTACCATATTTAAGCCATTTATTTCCTTAATCGTAAATGTGGTAGGAGAAAACTTTAAGGCAAAAGTTGTAGAGTACTTGATTTTCCATATTATGTTGACCAAATATTTTTACGAAATATTCAGCACGAACAAAGTTATCGGCCCTCAAAGTTTTGCATGCAAGAGAATTTTTGCTTAAAAAAGAAAACGAAACATTCAAAATAACGACTACCTACTCCTGCTTTTTTTTACTGACTTATTATCAGCAAAATCTAAACTTTTTATTAAACTAAAAATTCCATATCATTTCACAAAAATGCAACGCTTTCTACCAAACTATACTACAAGAAATACATCAGAGCTAATTAAGTACATATTTAAAATGAGGCGTGCGTGCACATGCACACGATGATGGTGCATGTGGTGCACCAAAACTGCCAACTATATATTATTGACTCTGAGAGTATACATTTCTAGCAGCAAATATTTGAATAAATTAATTTGGTTTGAATAGTGTGAATTTTTTATACATACGAGTATATGAACCTACATACAAGTATTTGTGTTTTTTGTTTGTTTTCTCGTGACCCTGTTGCCTAGTCTCGAGAAAAGAGGCACTTATTGTATAAGGTCTATGAATTGAGGTTCTGTGCTTATTTTATAAAGATTCTATCTTCATATTTATCATCGTTATGAGATGAAAGAAGAAGAGCATTCGATTGAAGATGGTTTAATGGAATGCTCAATAGTTCAAATATAAACTTGAATTAGGTTTAGGGCATTGAATATATATTTATGAATAATCGAAAGCCATCATAACGGTAGTATAGGAGGATTTTAAATGTTTCAAAGCATATTCACAGTTCGTATAATTATTCGTTTTTGTTTAAGCCTGTCAAAAAAATAAAAAAATTGGGTGGCACAACGGCTCGTGAAGAACCAGGGCCTAGTGACTAACAACTCGCAACCATTCCTGTGTGCACCTGTCGACAGGAGTGGAAGGGACCTACAATTTAATGCCGAATCCGAACAGCTAGACGTGACAAGTGATACTCATGGAGGATTTGTCAATTCCTCGCTAAAGACAGTAGCCCTGAAAAAAAACTTTTTAGTTTTTAGGTGGACGAGGCTGGGAAGCGAACCCACACCTCCACACGGAAAGAATTCTTAGATCAGATCAAGAAAAATAAGCTACAAATCACGAAAAATCAATCCAGTTTTGGACCTTCGATTGGAAATTACTACTCAACACTTTTGAGTATCAATAATTCGACCGAGGAAAAAAAGTATTGCCATTAGCGAATCGCAATTTGATATAAATTTGTATCAATTTGGATAAAGTGATTTATGGCTAAGCTGGAGTCGCGGGTTCGCTCCCTGCTCTAGGTAGCATTTTTTTTTTAATTTATTTTTATTACAGGCATACAAATTGAATTATTATAATTATTATTTTGCAGTCAAAATGAAAAAAAAGGGACATTTTCAAATCAACGAACTGTGGTCGAAATGTTGATTTGCGTGTATTTTTATTTTGTTATTTTTGTCCACAAGAGGGGTGTTTGCAGCCGCTTCCTTTTTATTCTGAAATGTAGGTATATACAATTTTATATATTTGAAAAAGTCTTTTATTTCAATTACTTGATTTCTCTGGGATTCGATCCTGGTATATCAATCCAATACGCTACCACCTAGGCCATCGCACGATATAAAGGGACTATGTTGAAACCAAATCACTTTAAAAACTTATTTGCTTGTTCGTTGGTTCAAATCACCATATAAATTATTCCCCGGAAGTGTTAGATTACGCCTAAACAAATTGTAATTTACTGTATAGTTTTGCAAATAGCTATTTTCGTAAATTGCGATCGTGTGGTCAGGTCAATATTTATATCGTAGCTACTTACATTTTGTTGGTTTGAGCATTGAGAAAATGAAAATCACCGTTTAAATTTCGCTATAAGTTGTAAAATTAAATTATTCCCCTGAAGTAGTAGATTGCGATTCAAAAACTTGTAATTTACTTTCAAGTCAACAAGCTCGAATTATAACTTTTGATAATAAATATCGAATTATAAAATTTAGCTTTTTACGATGATTTGAGAAGTAAATTACAAAGTTTTCAGTTATTTTTTAATAAGAGCGCCTTGATTTACAAAAAAAAAAAAGAATTTCGTAAATTACAACCTAAAATTTTGCAATTGGTGATTTTTCAATTCTTTCCGTGCAGCGTGACAGTCGAACGCACTTACTATTACGCTACGGGCTACTAAGCCTGTCGAGTTAACTTAATAAATGTTACGCTAAAGTTCGACATGAATTCGAACCTATTTCAACAAGATTCATCTCTTGTTAGAGCTTTGTGAAGCCGAAACAATCAAACTCCAAATTTTGTTTAAAATTTATCAGATTTGTCTGTCTAACCATTGAAATCGTTGTTCATCACCCTCAGTTGAAAAAAGCAACTATCAAAAAAAGGAAAACAAATTCGTCCAGCACCCACAAATGAAAACTTAGAAAGTTTTATATCAGCACTAAAAAATAAAAAGTCACAGTCTAGTCTAATGTTTAGAAGGAAGCGACAAATTACACTCCTTTGTCCATGCCAGTTCAACAACAAAAATTTTGTATCATTACTCAGGAACAGAAAAATCTATATTTCTTTTTTATAGCAAGTAACTACAAATAAGTTCTCTAACAAATTAAAACTTAGGAGGCAACACAAAAGTTCGTTATTTCACCGAATGTCCATATAGGTACCTGGTACATAAAGAAAAAGAAATGTAAGTATTAAAATATTAAAATTACTTTGGTTTAAGTGGAGTGAATGATTCAAATAAAAAGTACTAGTGACCTCAACTCCAGAACCTGGTACCTGGTACATACATACATACAGTCGTGGCGGCCTAATTAAGAACGATGTTTTTATAAAATTTCAAAATGCATAACTTTTTGTTTGCAAATCTGTTGAGGTTGAGTAGTGGTTTTAATAACAGCCCATGAACTAGGGTACACTTTGAGTAATGTTTAAAAAACTTAAGCATGAGAATATTGGTAGGAAAAAAATAAACATTAATTTCACTCTTATTTCGTCTGGCAATATAATTAAGAACAGAAACAAAATTTAGAACAGAAGCTTCTAACATCAAATTTACTTTCTGACCTACAAAATAAGAAATCCTCAGACCAAGAAATTGAATCAAAAATACACTCATAAGACGGTACAGAGTTCAGGATAAAACTTAATTTAATTTGGGGTGCATTGACTTGGCATAGTATGGTCGACATGTTAGAAAAAAATGCTCGTATTGACCAGAAAGTTTATAAAGACATTGAGGAACATGTTATGGAGTCTTATACATTTGAAATAAAATTTGTTTTTAAGGAAGATATTGATCCAAAAAGTCCTCAACGGATTGCTAAGAAGGTGTTGCGTATTCAAAAAGTCATTTTTTAGATTAGACCGTCCTAAGCTCAGGCCTAAATTCTATCGAGAACTTGTGGGGAGACATCAAGGGATGGTGAAAGTAAAAAAAAATAAAAAACATTTTGATCAGAATGTTCTAAATATTGAGGAAATCTGATAAGAGTACACCACCATCAAGATTCCAAATATGCAAGGAATTTTGTCTGACATTATAAAGAATTAAGGTTTTCCTACAATATATTCACATTTACATATTGAAATTTCAAAGATTTTTAATGTTATGACAACCTTCTGTTTCTGTTCTTAATTATATGCCAGACGAAATAAGAGTTAAATTAATGTTTATTTTTTTCCTACCAATATTGTCATGCTTATATTTTTTAAACATAAGTGTACCTTAGATCATGGGCTATTATTAAAACTACTACTCAACCTCCCTCAACAGATTTCCCAAACAAAAGTTATGCATTTTAAAATTTTATAAAAATATCGTTCTTAATTAGGCCGCCACGACTGTACATAGATTTTTCTTTAAAAAAGAGAATTTGTTTTCAATTTTCAAACGATTTTATTCCAAGAATTTGACAATATTTTTGTTTATCTTTCATAACATAATATGACATGGCCTTGGCCTTGGCCGTCTGCCAGTTTCTCAACCCCAGTTTAACGTAGATTCATCATAGACTATGGGCTTAGCATCTACATACCATCAAGCTGCACGACGATCAATCAACGCATTTCCAACTACACCAATCAAAAACATACTGGCTGAATCCGGGTTGCCTTCTCTTAATATGAAGAAATGGTTTTAAAACTTGCTACAAAACTCCTCTTCCCTACGAGATCGGTAATAAACAGGGATTCACACAGCGCTCTTCGATCCAAACGAACAAAAAAAATCCCATCAGCTCTCTCATGCGCATGGAGCCACATCTCGATATTCAACCTGCCCACCAAAATAAGATGCATTCAAACATCATCATACCCTCCTTGGATGTGCTAACCAGAATCATTTGAACTTACATTGGCTACTTTCTCCAAAAACTACACTCCCAAAAATGTCTACCTAAACTTAACACCATAGAAAATGACCTCAAATCAAAGAACTGGAAGTTTATATTCTCTGACGGATCAAAAACAGATTAATATACAGGCTTCGCTGTTACCACACAAAATGGTGAAATTCTCAGTATAATTCTCCTGCCTGACCATGCACAAATTTTTTCAGCAGAGTCTCTAACAGTCTACGAAGCCTTAAAATACGCCGGTAGTACCATAGGCCACTGGTTGAATGAACAGACAGCCTCTCAGTTATCCATGCTATTATGAATCTGAACAACAGCTCTCCAGAAATACCTAACGATTCTTAGAGACATTGGGCCTTACCAATAATCAAATTTAGTGACTACTTAAATATTTCTGTAAAATGAACCATAATGGTATGGAATCTAACTAATTAACTGTACAAGCTACGACCTTAATATTAATGTTAACTCTAAATAGTGAATCAAATATGGGATTGACTTCAAAAAATTAAACATTCCATAAATAGTACATTATTTGTGATCAATACAAATAAGGTTAATTTACTGGAATATTTAAGTCCTTACTAAATATGATTATTGGTAAGGCCCATTGTTATCAAGTCACCACGCAAAGTTAAAATTATGTGGGTACCTGCTCACATAGGCATCATGGGTAAAGAACACGCCGACAAAGCTGCTAATGCCTCCAGTAAATCATCTACGCTCTTGTTCAACACATTTAGTGAGTCCGATCTCTTAAGAACCATTAAAACGGAAATCAAAACCATCCAGAGGCAACGGTGGTCGATATACACTCATCACTACTCAAACATTTATAAAAATAAAACACAACCTATTGAGACTAGTCAATACCGATGGCGGCGCTAGTGTCCATGGTCGCTACCACGGACATTTACCATATATAAATCATAAGATGAGAATCCTCGGACATTGACCATAGATAAATCATTATAAAGATGAGAATCCTGGGTTTATCCGTGGTAGCGGCCATTTTGTATAGTTGATAAAATGTTCACCAGGGTCGCATGCTAATTTATAAAAAAGTGTATCCGGGCCAATTAATCAGTGCTAAGCAGTTAAAATAAAAAAAAAATTTACGAATTTGTTTTTTTTTTTTGTTTACCTTTAAATTGTCATTATTGTCATTTTTCATTTTGACACGAAAACCTACACTGAAAGAAGCCATCTTGAAATTTGATAAGCTGCGCGTGATTTCTTACATCAGTATTTTTTACCTTAGATATGTGTACTGTGATACTCAACAACATAAAACAGAAAGAGAAAACAACAAAAAATTAAACTGCCATTCCAAATTCAAAATGAAATGAGATGTCAAATGATTTAAGCTAATTTGATAATGAAAACACTTTTTTGCCAAATTTCGAATTTACCTCATTTCGGCTCTAATGAAAACGTAGCTTAAAATTATAAATTTATAAATTATTATATCAGCGAGCCGAAAGCCTATGCAGCTTGTGCTCTCTTAGCTTGTACTAACTTAGCAATTTAAGATAACTATGTTAGTTTTTATAAATAAATAAATAAATAAATATTTTACTTTGTACAAAGACAAACATACATATAATTCATAGGGCGCTGATTGACATTTTTAAAGAGTTCAGAAAACTAATGACAACCTAATAAATTACGGGCATTTCCATGGAACCAAACACTTAAAAATGATATAGGTACCTACGCCTCCCAACTTCCTGATCTCTGGTAGTGAAAAAGTGGAAAATTAAACTAAACCCTTTTTTTAAATCAAAAACTTGTTTTGGTATCGGTTTCATTTCCAATATAGGCACACTTTTTATTTTATAGATAATCGAGTCCACTAATTTACAACTCTTATCTCAAAGCAACATACAGCTGCCCTTCTCATACTTTATTCTTATAAAAATTTCCAGGACTTCAAGTTCTTCATAAATATAATGTACCAAGACATCACTATTCTCGAAAGGTACTCTATGCCGACGCGTCGTACGCACAGCACACCTGAATCGCTTATGGTGGTCAATTTAAACTTAAAACAAAAAAGCAATATGAAGACGAAAGTGATTAATATCATCAAAGTGGATAGATGGTACAAGTACAAGGCATCAAGTGCATCAAGTCATCAAGTGCATCAAACAAAACAAAAAAAACACGCACAGCTTCTTATACGAAATTGATAGCCAGAACATGAAGTAGCTAGGAGACTACACCTGAGAAGGATCTACGATTTGGTATTAATGTTAATGTATATTGTTGATGTGCCCTTGCCCTTCAGATGTTCGCATTCGGCTCAACAATGAAATCTTCAATTCCGCCAGAACAAGGGTAATGTTAAAATGATGATGAATTTAAAAAGATACATAATTCCACTCCTCATCCTGGATGCCCCGACATTTTTACACATACAATAACTAAAAAAAGACGAAGAAAAAAAAAAACAAAATAACGCAGCTGCAAAGGAAGGCAACAACTAAAAAAGAAGCATCCAACAAAACCAAAGCAAAAGGATTGAGGATTGATGGATGCAATAGGATGTGGATGATGATCAAATGAATGAGATTAGGGGAACTGTGCTTCTTTTATTTTTATTCAAAGTATGCATGAAATAATAATTGCGCGTTGTATCAAGAGACAAGTGCGCAATTTTACAAGCTCGTAATCACATGTGAATGATTGGCATATATGCGCGAGGAGCACTATAGCACCATCAGTACCACCTCAGCTCCAACTCGAGAGTGATGTTTCCGACCTGACTTGGCATATCAACTGTCAAAACAATACAAAATGGGCTTTCACTTGATTATAATTCTCCTATTTGATTGAAGATTGAATTATTAACTGGAAAGTCTGTTTGGTGCAAAATTAAATTTGCACATTCAGATATATTTTTGTATGATGCATAATCATCACGTTCGTGATTTATTTTTTAAGTTTTTTTTTTTTGTATTTTACTGAAGGCCAAGGTCTAGGCTTCATCTTGGGCAAGATGATCCATTAAGTATTCATTTCATGAACCATAAGTTTGACAGGTGATTTTGATTGGGGTAATTTGTCTGTGTATGTTTGAATAAGGGAAAGTATATACCATAAGATCCAATTGAAAGATAGGTATACCTTCTCTTCTATAAATTTAATTTTCTCGGAATTGAAGTACTCTTTAATATATTTCGCAATATCTTGGTCACTTCTGTATGCACTTCTGTATGTATCTTATAAGATAGACTTGGAATTGGAAGCAAATAGATTTTAAGTTTAAAAATAGGAAAACAAATCTTCCCAAAAACCGATTTGTAGTCCCTAATGAGACACTTATCCATTCTATATGTGTAACAACCATGGTAGGTAGATACATAGGGCCTTACCAATAGTCAAATTTAGAGATCAGTTAAATATTTAAGTGGGCTCTAAATAGTGAACCATACCAATAATCAATTTAATAGTCAGCTTAACGCTAAACGTCCCTTTAAATTTAAGAGTAAAGAAACGCATGTTTAAACTCGTGATTAGGTGTAAACGCCACGTTTGTGCTGTCATTCTGGAAAGCAAAGGAGAAAAAATCTATGTTTGTCGCTTACAATTGAATTAAATTGCTTGTTCGTGAATTTTGTTGCAAAGCTATAAAACTAATAAAGTAATCAAAATAAACAAATAGATTTATTCCTTCTTTTTTATTTGTAAATTTCAATTTGAGAGTGAATAGCGAAAAACTAACGCTAAAAATCGCACGCAGATAAGTTTTTGTTGTTGTAATCCCATGTAAAAAAAAACTGCTATCCGAAAAATGTTGGTATACGTTTGTATCCCAAGCGAAATTGTTAAAAAAGCCCAGTTCAAAATGCAAAGCCGAAATTTTTTTGCCGCCATCGAGTTGTATTTTGCTTAAAACACTTTCAATTAACCTATCCGGTTTTGCTTTATCAGAAACCTATATGGATAGGAAGCTATCTTAGATAGGCAATCGCATCGATTCTTGAACGCGGCCATTTCCATTCACAGAAGCTGTCGGTTTGTCAAAAAATGTAGTAGATAATGTAATAGAGCACTGATTAGTTAAAGACGTGTTTAATTTGGTTATTGGGATTGAGGCAAGGTGACGCGTTATCATGCAACCTCCGTTCAATTGCTTGCATATGCGGATGACATAGACATTGTCGGCAGAACGAAGCGAGCTGTGGCAGGAGCATTTGCGAGCATTGAATCGGAGGCGGCTAGAATGGGATTGGCGGTTAATGAGGACAAGACGAAGTATATGCTGTCATCGAGAGAGGAATCTCAACATCGTCGACTCGGGCAAAATATCACGATGGACAGATATAACTTCGAAGTTGTCAAGGACTTTGTCTACCTGGACTCCACTATTACATCGCAGAATGACATCAGTGCAGATATCAAGCGAAGAATTACTCTTGCCAACCGCTGTTTCTTCGGTCTAAGAAGGCATTTAAGTAGTAAGGCCCTCTCTCAGAGAACCAAGGAGAATTTATATAAAACCCTAATCATCCCGGTCCTGCTTTATGGGTCAGAAGCATGGACACTGAAAGATTCGGATAAAAATCTGCTAGGGTGCTTTGAGAGGAAGATTCTTCGTGTGATTTTCGGTCCGGTGTGTATCGAAGGAGTATGGAGGAGAAGATTCAACGACGAGCTATACGGGCTATACAGCGACGTTGACCTGGTCAAAAAGCTGAAAATACAGCGGCTGAGATGGCTGGGGCACGTGGAGCGTATGGACAGCAACGCACCTGCCCGGCGAGTCTTCGAATCCAACCCCGATGGGGTACGCAGCAGAGGAAGAACCCGCAACAGGTGGCGCAATCAAGTGAATGACGACATCAAAGCACTCGGTGTGCGCAACTGGAAGCGGCTAGCTAGGAACAGAGCTGGCTGGAGGGGCTTGTTAGTTGAGGCCGAAGCCCATCCTGGGCTGTGAGCGCCATCAAAAGTAAAGTAAGTAAGTAAGGCCCATAGTGTAGCACAAAATAAAGTTATGGTCATATTCATTTTTTTACTTTGCAAACAATAATTTAGGTTTTAAGTTTGCTGCTTATATTGAAGATAAACATGGGAGTCGCTGCGGAAAAAAATATCATAATTTTTGGGATCAATAGTGCATCCAACAAAACGATTCACTGTTTATCGAAATCAAAAAAAAAGAAATATCTCAGTTAGAATCAACAAGAACCAACTTTCATAAATCTTCATTTTATCAAATCTCTGATAAGCAATATTAGCATCAACAGAAATGAACATACCTAACATTTGTGTTCTCTTTTTTACATAGCAAAAAATATTGTGTACTTGGCGTCACTTAACGACTTAACAATGTATGAAGTATGATTAAATTGTCACCTATTTTCACAACAAGTTGCATAGTATTTTGCATCCTTTACCTATCCCATCTGAGGGTGTAATTCAAAAAACACAAAATCTCTAACATGACACAACGACAGCTTGGTATTTAAATATTAATAATATGTTAATCTATTTAAGTGGTTATTAAACGACGAAAGTATAGAGAGTATACTAGCTACTATGTTGCAAGTTGTCTACAACATCAACTTGCAACAGCATTGAAGTACAAAAAAAAAGCCGTTACAAGTGCTAGCTAGGTAAATTACTATTATCCACATACATTACAGGCGCATTCTATCTATCCAACACACATCCATACATATTTATGGGTTTTATGGTACATTGAATATGCAACAAAAGCTACAGTAGCAAGTCAAAATAGCCAACAACCATTTCTGTTTCTGATGGTGGCATTGTAACTGCGCGCCGCCGCCGCGCTGTCATCGTCGTTGTCGTCGTCTTGGGAGAAAGTCAATTATTCTTTAATAATATCGATTAAAAGTTGGTTAAGACGGTATTTCGTTTGAAAATTCCCCTCAAGGGAATGCAAAAATAATTTTTGCTTCTAAGAAAACTTAAAGACTGCTTTATCCACAGATTTGTAGGCACTGACACTTCTGGTGTTGGATAATTTTCAAGTTAATCGTAAACTTATTTTAAAGCTAATAAATTTTATTGACACAACATTTTTCGTCAGTTAAGTTCAATGATAAAATTTAATTAGTCTATAATACAAAACTAAAAAGACAATTTTGCATAACTTGGTCATTAAAACATGGCCTACACTTCTCCTAGAACTCAAATTAATATTCAGGTCACACAAACTCAAAATAGTAGATCATTTTATTAAAAAGGAAAAGTTTAATTTGTTTTTAATTAACAACATTCAAACTACAAACAAATAAATAAAATAAATAGGTTAGATAAGATGGAATGACAAACCATGTTTTAAGTTTGCCATAAATAGTTCGGATCAAATTTTGTGTTAGTTTAAAACGTGTCGCGTCGATAGACAAACATAAACTGTCCCATATTCATCCGTTTTCGATGAAGCTTTAGAAAAAAAAAACAAATTTAAGTTCTTTGCTTACATTTTCAAGCAGTAATAGAACCAACACGAATCTATTAAATAAGCCAAGTTCCTTTTGAGACAAGTGTGGTAGTACACGAAGAATAGTAGAAAAAAAAAAAAAAACATGGAAAGAATACAAATAATTACCCTGGTAAAATAGAACAGAGTTCATATAAATATTTATGTTTAAGGGGTGTATTTTTGGGGGTAAAGGAGGGAGTTGACAATATACTGAAAACACACACATGACATACTTTTTTAAACTCAAACAAAAAGTCCTTTAAACAAAGATTAATTTTAATGGTTTTCAGTTATATTCACCTGTTCATTCATAAAGAATAAAAGGCATGATTGAGCCACACGTACTTGCTCTAATGTTCAAATGATCTCAAATTTTAATTTAACGAAAGATTCTAATCAAAGCAAATTAGCTAAAACATCTACATACACTCCCTGTCACTTGTTTGAGCCCACTATTTTCATAAAAGTTTTTTCTCGATAAATACCTGCAAGCAATACTTTTTCTGGAAATTTTTGATACGTGGGAGTAGGTATATATTTTGCAATAAAAAAGTTTAAAATTAAAGAGTTTACTTGGAAAATTCATAAAAATTTCCCAAATTATGTGAATGGACTGCAAAAAATGGATATAAAACGTTGCGTCACTTGGTTGAGGCCATTCCTTGCTTGGCAAAAGTTAACATCGCCGATTTTTTTCAAACAAAAGTTTAAAATATTTAAGAAAGGATAGAGAACTATATTTTATTTTAAATTTCAAGTTAAAATGGGCTCTGGAAACACGTGGATAGTTGCAGAAAGAGGATCAATAGATGCTTCAAAGGAACTGGGATTCTCAGGCCGAGAAATAGCTAGGAGACCGAACAGAAGTAAGACCATTGTCAACAACTATCTAGCAGACACTGAAAACTATAAAAAAAAACGAAAAGGACGCACAACTCAAGCAAAAACAATTCGAGAAAAGCGTCTCATTCAGCGGCTAGCTTCAAATTACACACTATCAGCGCCTAAAATAAGGTCCAAAAGTGGGGTATCAGCCATTATGTCGACGGTTTTAAGGATAAATAAAACCAGTGGTATCATCAAGGTTACGAAAATCAAAAAGAAACCGGTTCTCGACACCTACACAAGAAACTACGGATGAATTTCGCCAAGGAGCATGTTGCCTGTAGCAACGCATGGAAAAAGGTTGTCTTTTCAGATTAAAAAAAGTTTAATCTTGACGGACGCGATGGTTTCGACTTTCATTTTCACGGTTAAAGAAAAGAAGAACTTATTTTGTCAAGACATCACAGTCATACATCACGTGTTATGGTGTGGGGAGCTGTCACCTATTATGGAACAATTGAATTGGAATTTATAACTACAACAATGAACGGAAATAGTTACAAATGCCTGCTGTAACGGGTGTTTCCAAAGCTGAGCAATATTCTGCAACCTCTACCTTGGATATTCCAACAAGACAACCACCCTATCCATACTTCCAAGGTAGCTAGAAGCTGGATTCAGTCGGAAAACGTTGGACTTTTACCATGGCCACCCTATTCACCGGACTAAAACATCATCGAAAACGTTTGGGCTTGGCTATCTCGAAAAGTTTCTGATGCTGGTAGACAGTTTGGAGATAAGGACGTCTTGGTCTAAGCTAACTGCAATGCCTGGAGCCAGATTTCACTGGATTATTCCAAAAAACTGTATGATTTAATTTCAAACCGTCTAATAGAGCTGATTCCAAAAAATTGCGGGCATACTCATTATTAATTGACGAAAACATAATACATTAATGTTTAAAAACAAAAAAAAAGCAAACATTTTTATAGTTTTGTTCATTTTTTATAAGATTTTTCAAGTGGCCTCAATCAAGTGACGCATTTTTGCAGTCCATTCTTATAATTTGTGAAATTCCTATGGAATTTTCAAGTTAACCCTTTAAATTTATACTATATAATTGCAAAATATATTTACCTACACACAGGTATCAAAAATTTCCAGGAAAAATATTTCCTACAGGTATTTATCGAGAAAAAACTTTTGTGAAAAAAGTCGCCTCAAACAAGTCACAGGGAGTGTATATAAGAACCCAAAGCAATGGCAATGAAACTTAAAGTTCCTGCAAAAATCGGTTGCTAAAAAATGTTTTTTCATTGATTGTTTATGATATTTATATGTATAAATGCAATTACAAAATAAAAAAGCACAATGCACAATGTAAATATACTCATGTACTCACGTAGTAAAAAATTAAAAATCCATAGCACAATACAATCAATATCCACATTTCTTTCATCAAAACTGTTTCATTTTGTGTGTTTGTTTTGAATTATTTTTGTCTTGTTCAATTTCAACAATAAAACTACAAGATATAAAAAAATCAAAACACGCACTTGCTCTTAAAATCGATTTTCAATAAAATAATAATAGATACTCGTATATACCACACAAAAGAAAACTCCAATAAAACAAATTAAATAATGTATTTTTTGTGAGGAGGCAACGGAAAAACCGCATCTTGTTTTATATTATTTTGTTTTTAATATAATGAAATGGAAAGCGAATCGCACGCACGTTTTACAAGCTCTCCATCAATAGATTTAAAGATTAAAACAAAAAAACAAAAACGAGATACAAATCAAATCGAATAACAAGAATATCTTTTATCCGACATTCGTGTTGTCGTTGTCGTCGGCGGTGTTGTCGTGCTCCTAACCTGAACTTGACCGTAAAAAATAAATAAAACGAGTGCCATTTGGATGGAAGCGAAAACACCAAATCTGGAAGTGGGGATCAACAGACGAAAACGACAACAACAACAAATAATCTGGAGCGTCACACTAGAAAATGTAAAGCTTAATGCATCTATGTATCTTTTTTTCCTTTTGTCAAATCACATGCTAGGGTAAATATGTTTCATTTAAGTAACAATGCAAGCGCGAGACAATAGATGGTGTCGGCGACGACGTCGTCGTCATCGCCTCGATACAAACTCTACCACTATCGCTTCAGCTCCAGCATCAGGCCAAAGCATCCTGGGGGCAGCTATCTGTATCATCGGGGCATCAGGGATGTGTATCTAGATCTAAGGTTGCATAGTCTAATCTCTGCCACAAGAGCTAACAACTATGGAGTGTCACATATGCGACAACAATGACGACAATATTTTCACATGAGAAATCGATCCTCGCCAAGACGCGCTGGTTTGCACGTTTATTGTTCGTTCAAGCCACGTGAGCGGAGCAAATGCAAAAAAACGCAATTGTTTTCATCTTCGTGTTAAAAAAAAACAACAAGAACAATAACAGGGAGAGAAAAGAGTAAGTAATTGGCATACAATGAAAATCATGGATGCAAATGGCTAAGCGTAAAAGATCTTTTTTTCCTCCAGATTCAGCTCCAGAGCCAGACCCCATGGCAGTAGTATCTTCTGCTTTATTTTGTTTTGTGTAGAGAGGACTGAAAGAAATTGATGTACCAGCCTGCAGGGAAGATGCTTTTGAATGAAGGTAAGAATTATGTGTGTTGTGCGGGTTTCAACGATGCTATTGTAATTCAAGATAATCGTGAGGTGGAAATATTATGGTCATTATGGTGAAAAAGGTTGTTCACAAGAAGAAGGGGGTTCTGGCAATAATAATGACAACAAGAGGAGGGCGGCATGAAATTGGTATGACATTGCAGTAACCAAAAATGAAAATCTCATGAAAAACGTTTTCCTGAAATTTTAAATGTTTGTAATCCCAAAATTACAGATTTATCGTATTTTAAAATTCACTTGAATGTACTTTTTGTGAAATTATTTTCACTATACAATTTTTTTCAGATGTAAAAATTAAGCCGCCACATTTTATAATTTTCTTGTTGCTTATTTTTCGTTTGCTGCAACATAATAACATCTCTTTCTGGTAATGTTGGTTGCTCACTTTATATCTTGAATCGATGTCATAATTCATTTTAAAACATCCGTCAATTTAACAAAAAAAAAAAAACAGGTTACTAAAAAAGTAAAGGCGGTAAAATTCATGTACCTACCTGTTTCAAAGAGATTTTCTTTTAGCCAAATGCAAGATTGATGGAATACCCATCCATTCATCCATCCATACTCAACTCATAACAATGGGTTACTTGAGGCACGTACAATATATTACCCCGGCACCAGTATCTAAATAATATGGACAAGCACCACACACCACCTTTTTCAGAATTTTGTTAAAGAAAGTTTAACCCATTGAGGTTGTTGTTCCAAAGAGGATTCAAACATCACAACGAGACAAAAATAAAAAAAGTTATAAAAAGACTCCATTGATGACACGTCCCATAACATTGAACATTGTACAAGAAAAAAGAGGAATCTTTTGGTCAATGCGTCGTCGTCGTCAGCACTTACCCCGCGAAAAACGTGCGCACTCGCACTTTCACTTTCCATCAAAAAGGAATTGGGTGGTTGAAGGCGATGTTGGATGGCTTTTTACGGCGACGACGTAACACAAGCCAACCGATAACACTCTACTTGTCTCGGGGAAGTGTCCCGCATTTGTGGACTTCTTTCTTTGTATTGTTTTTTTTTGGAGCACGGTGGACTTGTCAAACTGGCAAAAAGGCATTCATCTTGACAGGTGAAAAGTAACTTATCAGCTGATGACCATCGGCAGACGTGCTTCATCATCTTCATCGCTGTTTTCAAATCCCTCCCATTCGAGGCTTTCATTTAAACGCGGAAGAAAACTCACAATACTTTCAAAAGGTTTTCCTTTAAATTTATAACAAAGTTACATTTGAAAAGATGCTTTGCGTATACCCAACCATAACATTTGTTCGCACTTTTGTTCGTCATTATGTGCAAATAAATCCATCATGCAACAACCAATCAATAAATGTACAACTGTGTTTCTCTAAATGCGGTAATAATATTTTAACTATCTTTGGTGTGTTTTTGTTGTTGTATTAAGTTGGATGGATGCACATCTTGAAAGCTTGTCAGAGATTAACTAGTTACAACTAGGGAAAGTCAATAAAATCTTATAGTTTGTTGTGGTTGTGTTAAACTTGGTTTAACCCACTGAATGTCTTTTTGGAATTGTATTTATTTCTTTGTAATTTAGTGGAAGTTATTATGTAGTTTGTAAATATTGACTGCTTTGAGGATTACAAGTTTGCGGCACAGTAGATTTGATATTCGAAAAACAAAAAAGAACCCAAAAACTGTCTAGGCACCCAATTCCCTCACATGCGAAAAAGCGCATATTAAACAATGTATTTTAAAACCTATGAATTATACATCAAAATAAGGGTCTGTTAATCATCGATTCAGGCTTCAAAACCACAAGTTTCTCTGACTCTTGGTTACCAAAACACCTCTATATAAAAATTATTCAAACATACTTACATACATACCTACATAAATGTACTATGTACATACATATATCGATGTAGACACAAATTTCTTTCAACGAATAAATTATTGGAAATAAAAAAAAAAAACAATTGCTTCGCTATAAATGACAATCACATCGCACATATTTCCATGATGAATTACCCAACTGTCAAATGTTTGTCGTCTCTCATTCCAAAAGGAAATGATTATTTCCATCATTTATTTTCAGTCTATATGGGGGCATTATTCAAAATCAAAAAATCATCCAACGCATTTAAAGTGCAAATTTGATAAAAATTTACATACGCGTGTCTCGTTTGTCTGATAGACACATTCCACTACGCCCAAACACCAAGCTCAAGCTTGAATCCAGCGAAGCGATTAGCTTTAGATACGATACACATTCATGCATGTGACAATGTGACAAATATTCAAATTTTAACTGTCAGTTATTTGATGTAATTGTCAGTCAAAAAAAGCTATAGGCATGTTTTATAACGACACATTGTTCGATACAAAATTATAATTTTCAATTTCATCAACTACAACAAAGAGTTCGATTTATGGCTTTAAAAAAAAAAAAAGAAATGTTTATTGTATGTATAATGTCTGTGCAATTCACTATTAACATCCACCCTCAAAACAAATTTGAATAATTTATTCGAAATGTGTTCCGACTCTCGAGTGATTACATTGTGATGAGGATATTTGATTTGTTTTTTTTTTTTTTTTTTTTTTAAACATAACATAAGTATTTTCAGAAATCGATTTACATTAATTCAAAGTAATCATAAAACAGAAGTAATTTCAATATTTTAATATTTAAATTTCTTCATCTTCTTATTGTAATCATAATTAATTAGTATTGTTTAACAATACATGTAGAATTTAAATTTTTAATGTATGTAAATGTACACGACTGAGAAATAAATACATTTTCTAACATTACCAATTATGGCAATCAATGTTAGGACAATTCGCCAACCGTATAAATCTTGCATTATAAATAAATCAAAGATTTAATAGATTTAATACTTCTTGGTGTAAACGTCTTTCGAAAGATCGTAAAATCTTTCTTAAAAATTCTAGGCCAAGTTGGTTGATATCTTGCTCGGCATATTATGTATTGAAGCTAAATAATACAAACGTCGTCTGGTGATCTGGTGATATTATCAGAGTCTCCAGACGATCTCCATCTCATGATAAATCGCCTAGCCGGATATTGTAGTAAATGGGGGCTTCTCATTAACGTGGACAAATCAAAAATAATGGTCTTTTCAAAATCTGTTCAGACCCAAACTTCATATAAGTGGTCCTTCAATGGAAATCCCTTAGAGTTGGCGAGCGAGTATAGATATCTGGGAGTAAATCTAAATAAGACCATAGATTTCAACAATCACCTTATCACAAAAGCTAAAACTTCACAAAGCCTATTAAATCTGTCTTGGAAGAACAACGGATAGTATTATCTGTAAAATATAAAATATTTGACGCCGTTGTTAAGAGTTCGCTATGTTACGCTGCGCAGGTATGTGGAATCAATGAATATGAAGCAATAGAGAAGCTCCATAGATGTTTTTTAAAGAAACTTTTCAGTCTACCTTTAAACTCACCAAATTATGCATTGTATCTTGAAACTGGACTCCCTAAACTAATAACTAGCACTCTGAAAACGCAAGCGGATTACATTGTAAAAGTGTTATCTCACCATGATGTTCGTCTGACAAAACAAATGTCATTGTATGAATTGAGAAACGAGGACTGGTGGGTGCCGAAGTGGAAAGAATTAGGAAGCACATGTGGCGTAGTGGTAACATTGAACTCTCGAAATGTACGTCATATAAAAGAGCAACTTCAAAAGATTATAGAAGTTCATGAAAATTATGTACGTGATGCATTCATAGAAGAAGCTCGGAGATCAGAGAGCAGACTTCTTTACTCACAACTTAAACTAAATCGCATGCAATCAAACTACTTTAATGATTCGCTTAGTTACAAAGAGATATCTTTTATTTTCAAAACAAGATGTAAAATACTTGGACTCAACGGATCTCCATACAACGGCAGCTTTAATCAGTTTTGTACACTATGTAATTTGAAAACCAAGGAAGACTGTTTTCACTTCATGAGTATATGTCCCATTTTCACTCCACAACGAAATACATACTTCGGAAAGAAAACTTTAACATTGAAGGAAACAATTGCAGTTCTTGATGATTATGAATGGAAAACACTCTATCTGCTTTTGGAAAACATTTACTTGTATAGGATGCTGCTTGTAACTGAATTTGTTTAGTTATATATTCTTTAGATTCGTTCAAATTTAAATTTAAAATAATTATAATAGTAATAAGTATAATATTACATTACTTAATTTGCTAACCAACGACAATGCCATAGCTTAAAATTCAAATTTGTAAATCAACAATGTATCAAAAACGACAATAAATGAATTACTTACTTATTTACTTACTTACTTATCTACTTACTTACTTAATACAAAGTAAACATATGTTCATATAAAATGAAAAAGATTTAATTAAACCACACCCTCTCTATAAATGTACAAAATATTGATTAATTTTTATGCGGAAAGCATAGGAAAATCAATCATCATTAAACGGACACTTTAACCATCAGCAACATTATTTTTGTTTATTATAGACCGTAGATTAAAGCAAAAAAAAAATAATAAATAAATTTGCAACATTTAATCACAATTATCATATTATCGGTTAATTGCTCTTCGAGCAACTGCACTCTTTGAAGGCTACTTTCCAGTCCTTTCCGATTGATGGAAAATCCAGTTCTGTTTTATAAGAAAAACCATCCTACATCATCCTCAAGCCTTCAACCTTGCCTGCCTTCATACTCGGATGTGTCCTGATGTCTATGGTTAAAATAAAAAAAAATCCAATCTAAGATAAATTTCCGTTGCTGCCAATGGACAAAACCTAATCAACCAGTAAAACTTGATTGAATGTGAATCCATTATAAATACATATACATTAAACAAAAACTGTTTGATAAAAATGTATAGCTTTACATACAAAAAAAAAAAAAAAAAAAAAAACATACAAAGAAGATTGTATAAGAAGACTTCACTTCTTCTTGTGTGGATATGACCATGTTAACTGACCATCATCAACTCTCTGATGCTTAACTTTATTACAAGATTCTGTATGCTTTTGCCCTGAGGACCAACTTCCATCCAAGTAAGATGTACTCACTTGTTTCAGAGAGAAGAAGAAGTACTTGGACTTGCTGGTACATGTTGATGAAGCTGGATATTGGAAGAAGTGTAAAGAGAAGTTGAAAGATGTAAGTTACTTTTTCTTTGCTCCTTCATTTTTTTTTAATTTATTGCTTTTTTTAACATCTTCGGTTTGTTAAATGATCATCATGTATAGTAAATATAGAAGAGTGAAAGTAATTAAATGAAAAATCAAGTTTTATCTAGATTATGTGTTTGTTTTGTAGATTATCATTGATTTTGTTAGACGATTGGATTTGATTTAATTTTAAACCAGGGAGTGGTAATAGACATTATGTGCTCTGTATTCAAAGTCTTCATTCAAAAAATAGTAACAAATTTAAACCAAACTAAGCTGCTTTAACTGATAACAATGAAAATATTGAAATAGTAACTCGGCCTTGACTGAAATGAACTCCGGTTATTGCACTTTTAAAAAATAATATTTCCAATGGTAAACTTTGTGAGACACAAAAAGATTCAAAACATCCAGCCACCGTTGTTACGAAAGTTGTGTTACTTAAACGTTAGTTTTTGTGATTTAAGTTAATGGTATTATAAAATTTACAGGATCAAAGAAAAGACGGCTTATGTAATAAGTGTGATTTTCTATCTTTGAAATTTTCAGAGGTATGTCTACACTGGAAGGAAACCATTAAATTCATATCTTCCACAAAACGAGAGTAACAACTTACCAAATTATAACCTTTTTCAGACATAAGAAACTGAAACGGTATCTTTTATGAGCCAAAAAACCGTTCGATCACTTCGTTCATCATTAAAAAAAAAAAAAACAAACAAATGCTTAAATTAGGAACCCATTTTTCAGTACGAGCATAGGTAAGTGTACTCCATTAGTTAGATATATAATAGATAGTTCCAATAAGTAAAAACCTCCCCGAACCGCAATTGATTTGTTTCCCAACAACACAAAAAATAAAAACAATTTCAAAGAAAATTTAATTCTAAAGTTCAATGAACGAACACAAAACATTTGTTGTTGTCTATTCATGAGGCGACACAGAAACCACCCATTCATTAAACTGTACATACAAAATATTTATTTTTTCTATTCATTCCAAAGAAATGACGAAAGAAAACTCCTAGCTGAATAATAAATTCTGCACAAAAAATGTCTGTCCACCTGCAGACTACCAGAAAAAAATTAAACATTCAGAACATGATTATTTTTTTTACGAACACGTACATACTTAAAAAAAAAAAAAAAGTATTTACCTGCGGTAGCTAAGCAACAGCAACAACACCCAACTAGCAAAAGAAAGTACTATTTCTCTTTGTGCTTAAAGGTCTATTTGTGATTTTAATTTATTAGGTATAAAACAAAAAAACATTTAGTTTCACCTTCTTTCGAAATACAAACAACAACTTCAACAGTCAAAAGGTATTTTTTGTATCTGCAACTCGAATTTTTTAAGAAAAAATTCCTACAGATTCCTCTATTCATACAGGATTGCTGGATAAAAGAGTTTTCCATTCCACACACATTGTTTATAAACTAACGATAGAAAGATTCATCCAATCTGATTGTATTCGTCGCCGTCGTGTCGGTCGTCGCCGCCGTTTTTGCTTCTTCTTCCACAAGAGACAAACGAAATCACACACGAAAATTTGTATCTCTCAAATAATATTGTTGTTTATCTCTTTGTATAAAGCGGCAGAGGGTAAATTCTGTCTGTCCGCATCTTTTCATTGTGGTGTCGTGTCAGTCGTTTGGCGCATTCGCAGTTTGCAAAAACAAACAAAAAAAAAAAAAAAAAAAACCGCGGCGACCAACCATTTAAAGGCGACACCTTATTGACTTGTGTCGCGCCCGTGGCGGCTTTCTTGTCTTTTTCGCCCAACAGTCCATACAAGCAGCGAAAGTTTAGTTTGTTTGAAGATTTTTGCTACTGATTTAGTAGCATCATAGGGTCATAAACTATTTCGTGTTTTCATTTCAATTATCCGTTGAGTAAATTCAGATGCAAACACGTCAACCTAGAAACAAAACACTGATACACAACAACATTCATTGAAACCTATTAAGGAATTTCTAGTAAACAAAATTAACGGTTTCACTAACACTTCCAAAAGTGATGAAGCGCTGAAAAATAATCTGTATTCAAGCTGTTGACTTGAGTAATTAGAGCCTTGATAGGTCTTAATTACAGAAGGTGTGCCATAAAGAGTTGATTTTGTTTTTAATGAAACCAATTATTAAAAGCGAAATCAATTGAAGAAAAGGAATTGTAATATAAATCGTGGAGAAATTATATACTAATTTTTATTGAATCTTTAACAATGTAACGAATGATTTGATAAAAAACGGATGCTATTAAAATACACTTAAAATGGTGTCGTTTTATCTGGAAAATTATTTTCATATTGTGGAAAATTGATGGGACTTAAGAAAAAAAAAAATGGCAATAATGATAAACAAACAAATATTGGAGCTTGAAAATCTAAAACAAAAATGGTGAATGTTCTTGGTTTCCAAAACATCAACTATAATGTGGCATTTGACGTCACTATAGCTTATCTGGTAAAAATCTTACCAATACATAGAGCTATATTTTTAATTTAAAACACGGAGACGATTTTATTCTATAACGGTTACAGTCATTACATTTTGAAAATGTGTTAATTCACAATACCAAAATCACGATTTATCATAAACTCAGACCAATTCTAGTATAGACATACACCTTTTTATACTCGTTGATCAAAAATGTTTGCATACTTTTAAATGTTTTCTTATTTCTCCAAGTATGCAAGTTTAAAGGGTATAAACTGTTTTATCAACGGTTCTTAATTCATTGTCCTTTTAAATAAAACCGTTAAATGCATTGGTTTGTAAAACTTAGAATAGCAAAAATATAAAAGTTAAGATTAAAAACATTAAAAAAAAAACTCACCTGACTAGGACCGATTCTATATGTAGATGGGTCAATTTCATTTGCCATCAATATCTGTTCGACGGTAACATCTTTCGACATTGAAACATCACCAAGCAGGCCAAATCTGCGTACGAATTCATTTAGAGGAACTGATTCGGGGAAGCCCAAGCGATGCAAACGTGCAGCTTCTAGAAGTTGTGAGCCACGAATCTTTAATTTAAGCAAACAATTATATCAATGACTACCATCTAGATTAACATTCATTTTATAAATCTTACTTGACTTCTTAACAAAGGAACATTAACCATCTCTTCGGAACCTTGGAGTGAACATATGGGCGATCCTGCAGTTGAACCCGAATTCAAACCAGCATTGTGTTGCAGCAAATAGCAATGTACAAACTGTGTTCCGGTGCGTCTCAAAGTGTCTATAACTCCATCGACAGTGAATTTCATTTGTAACATCACCGAGTTTCGTTTGACTCCAGCCGATGTGAATGATCGTCGAATACTCGAAACTCTCCGCAAAGACTGTGTGCCCTCCAGACCGACTATCGAACCACAGAATACCATTCCATTGCCTCTAGTTAAAGACCCAACATACAGTCGATTGATCTCGTCTTTGGAACTGTCTTGAAGTAGTGAAACTGCATTTCGAATCGATGGGTGCTCTCGACTATTCTTAAGCCATCCATGGGCACTGTACAAAACTGGATTTGTACCTTGCAAATGTTGTAAGATGAATTGCTTCATTCCACTGGCTTTTCGGATTAGGTGTTGATGTTCTCGGTCGCCATAATGGGAGAATAATCTCTCCAGGAAACTGTCATCATTTGAATTGGGATACATAGACTCTTCGTCGAGCAACCAAAGCAATCCTCGTCGATCTTGCTCGCGCAAATCTCTCTGCGATGTGCGTACGACGTGATTCTGCGGAGCCTTGTCTATCAGTGAAACCAATGGACCTGGATGTGATTCTGGCAGCCCTTCGGTATCGATTTCAACAAGTTCCTGGGCATAACGATCTCTTGGGGCCACCAGCGTCATATGATGGAAGAGTAATTGCAAACGCTCTTGTAGGTAATTGTGACGCAAATCAGACAACGAGGCTCCTGTTTGAACACCACAACTGGCCGGATTTTGGAAACCAGGTGTATCAACTAACAAAATCGAGGCGATTGTATGAGTTGATGTGCAAATTGATTTATTAATCAAAGCTGACACAGCAGACATAGCTTCTGCATAAAGTCCAACCACTAGACCTTCCAAACTCTCCCAGGCTATGTCTGTGCTATCATTGGGCGATTTTGCTGGACTAGAACCACCTTGTGTATTCAAAGCAAATGCCGCAGCTTGGAGATCTTCGAAAGAAATTCCCAGAAGAGCTGATGCTTTTCGAGCTGCTGATGGATTGGCGAATTGAATTCTTGCTGTAGGACCTGATCCAACTGAAAAAAACGTTAAGATTACAAATGAGATATCTTGGAAAAATGCATTTCATCTTACGTTTGGTAACTCCAGCAATGCCCAGATGGTAAATCGAAGCCAAAATAGTCCAAATTCCCTTAACCGCAACCGGGTCAATATTAAGAGTATCAAAAGCCAATGCTGTTCGTGTGAATTCCGAAGCAGCACGATGACGATCTTCAAGTTTTTGTGATAACGACACAAACGGATGATTATCTTCTGAAGAAATATTCTCCAGGCATAATTCTTTTTGCAATTGGCCTTCAGCTCCGGCTAGAAGTCTCGTCATAATATGAAAACTATGTTCGTTCATGTAACGCCTGCCTGCTCTTTGACGTTCTGGTAATAAAACCTGAAACAAAAATATATATATATATATATATAAAATTAACAATGAAACTCTTTTCATTCTTAACGTCATATTAAATTTGTGTGAGAATGTGAATAACTTACCTGAACCGATGCGGACGCAATCTGTCCACTTTGATCAAAATCAAGACTTAATATCTGAGTGAATCTTGTTGCATTTGAGTTGAGATTAGTTTTAGTGTTGCCAAAGGCCTCGAGAATCGTATTGATGGCATTAACTTTTTCGGCAGTGAGAAGTTTATTAACAGAACCTGAAGAAGGAAAACAAGATTTTTGTTTTTAAATTAAAAAAAAAAAAAAATGGGTGGCGCAACAGCTCATGAATAACCAGGTCCTAGTGACTAATAACTCACAACCATTCCTGTGTGCCTACGTGTCGACAGGAATGGAAGGGACCTACAATTTTATGCCGAATCCGAACGGCTAGATGAGAAGCACTTATTTATGACAATTGATACTCTTGGAGAATTAAGCCTCAACTACATAGACCTACTTTACAAAAGTGAGAAATTAAAATGCTCGCTAAGGAAACATGCTTGTAAAAAAACATACGAAAATTGTTCTGACACATAAATTAAACCACCATGCCCAATTTTCCATTGTTTTTTTGGAAGCGGGGGTCTCCAGAATAGATATTAATTTCTCACTTTTGTACTTTTGTACAAAAGTAGGCCTATGTAGTTAAGCCTTTTGTCAATTAGGTACTCGCAAAGAGGCAATAGCCCTGAAAAAAAAAACTTTTTAGTTTTTAAGTGGACGAGGCTGAAAAGTGAACCCAGACATCCAGCGTGACAGTCCAAAGCACTAACCATTCCGCTACGGGCTGGCTAGTACTGAAAAAATAAGTTTTAAACAGAATAACACCATACAAAATTTCTTAAAACCAAAAAAGAAAGTTTTTGACAACCCTGTGTGGTAAATCGGTAAAATTGGTGTTAAGTGCTGAATCGGAACCAGGACTGCCGTTTTGTGTACAATTGCAGACCTTATCAGGAATTTTTAAAATTTATTTTTTTGTTACTGATTGTTGTTAGCGAAGATGATATGGGAAAAACTTGGGACTCAGTTCATTCTTGTTTCCCCAAATCCAAAGGAATAAGTAGTAAGGAATTTCATTATCGTTTTTGGTGGTTGAATATAAATCGAGCTTTCTCAGAAGCTTATGTAGAACGTATCGCGTTACCGAAGTCACGTAATCATGTCCATCTCAATTAAAGAACGGCAACATTTCCATATAATGCTGAAAACCTGGGAAAACATTTGCAAAGCAAATTAAATCTCGTAGAAGCTTTAGATTGTCAGTGCTTAAAAGAGCTGTATGCATTTTGATCTGTATGTACATACATCAACATAGGGTTTATTATATTCATATATGTATTTTTAAGTATTCGAAATGATGACCTCCATTATGAGAGTGCTCCCAGGGGATTTATTATGTTGAGCCATCAGATATTATATCACACCCAATTCCAATATCCTGATCGCCGCATACAAATCTACAACAACTTGAAACAAATCAGTCAACCATTTCGCCTACTAAATCCACAAAAACCCACCCATAAAAAATATCAATTCTCGCCTATTAATATTACACACACTTACCAGCAGCTAATGCCAAATAATACAACGCATGTTTGAAACTTGTTGTTTTTCCAGAACCAGATCTTCCCATGAATATCAAACTTTGATCGCGACGTGTCTCCAACATTGTCCTGTAGGCGGTTTGTGCCAGGGAATAGACATGTGGAGGCATATCCTCTGTTTTGCATCCACGGAACATGGACACAACCTGAAAAAAGTCAACAACAACAAAAATTACATTTCAAGAACCGATGCTTTGGATGAAGAATTGAATATTAGAAGGCGTGTATAGGACACTCAACTTTACCTTTTCCGAATACAAAGAAAGTGGTGCCATTGGATTGACTACCATTAAAATGGGACCAGCTTTAGTGTGAATTAAATTACTTGCGTATCTTTGACGTAAACAGTGCAGAACGGACGCTTCGTTGAGATGTTTTAACTGACAAATATCTTCAACCAAATCCAAATGGGATGGATTTGATTTTTCAATATCATCTTCGTCGACGGTTAGCTCTTCGCCATTGTGCATAAGTTGAACTATGATCTTGTGATGATCGATGTGATCTTTTTGTTGAGGTAATTTTATGGCAGCACAAAATCCACCACGATGCACCAGCCATACTTGTTCGCCAGCAACAGGATGTGAGGCGTCGTTGAATTGGGACTGCAAATATAAGAGAAAAATTAATGTGTTAAATGTACGTACATGTATGTATGACCCTGTTTAGATGGGGAAGATTGAGTACGGACTGGTGAGTACCATCGTGTTTACATTAACAAACTGTGAGGCGCCTCAATATGCATTGAAACAACAACATCAACAACTTCCACATTGAAAGAACAACAAAGCAGACTCACGAGTCCGGGTTTTATATTTTCTACATGCCTCACGAGACCTCTTACCTCGCACTTCTCTTTCCTACAAACTGGCGTGAGTCCGTACACAAACTTCCCAATTTAAACAGGGTCTATGTAGGTTTTAAATATGTTATAAAAAAATAATTTAGGAAATATGAACCCATTTTTAGGTAAACTAATGGAATTTCCGTTGGATTCTGGTTTCAATCCAAAAATTATTTGTTTGCATGTAAAATCAAGAAACCAGTTCAATTTGTTTTTGAATGTCATTCGGGACAGTACACAAATAATCTAAAGCGGGGTATCTGTTTGACAAACCTGTTTAACGTCAAACACAAACAGTATCAAAAAAAATTGTGAACAAAGAACGTGTTTGTCAAAGAGAGAGTACACACTATCAAACGTAAACATATTTGTCCAACAGATTTGATAATGTGTACTCCGCTTAAGCAGGTTCTCAAAATTGAAAGTGTTATGCCGGATTTACACGACCGACAAAAAGTCTTATTATTTCTGCCATTATGTAGCTATTTTTGTCACACGATAATCCAGCATTAAAAATTAAAAATGCCTCTCGATTTTGACAGATGCTTAGATCTTAGTAAAAATGAAAACACTAAACAAAATGGCCGCATTCATATTTGTATGCAGATCTATCGCTGATAGCTTTATGTTGTTGTAATACACAGTAAATATCTGCTGATGACTAAACTGATTTGTCATCCGCTATGTTTTTACACGCTGCGATTTTATGCGACCAATGACATTGACATTCTATATAGTAGGTCAACGACCTGTGATAGTATGTGTTGTGTGCTTTGTGCTTATAAGTTAAGATACGTTCAGGAAAATGAGATCTCACATATTTTGTCCGTACAAAGTGAGGCGACGAATCCAAGATTTGTTTTGCTCAATTTTTGACACCAAAACTAAGAATATTTGCTCAGAAATCCTGTTTATATTTCTTTGTGAGATTGCTGATCTCATTTTTTATGAACCTGCCTATAGGTTTTGGTTTCGTGTAGTTTAATGTGTCACATGTCATTACTATCGCTTGAAGCTATCATGCATTGAAACAACAACATCAACAACTTCCACATTGAAAGAACAACAAAGCAGACTCACGAGTCCGGGTTTTATATTTTCTACATGCCTCACGAGACCTCTTACCTCGCACTTCTCTTTCCTACAAACTGGCGTGAGTCCGTACACAAACTTCCCAATCTAAACAGGGTCTATGTATGTTTTAAATATGTTATAAAAAAATAATTTAGAAAATATTAACCCATTTTTAGGTAAACTAATGGGATTTCCGTTGGATTCTGGTTTCAATCCAAAAATTATTTGTTTGCATGTAAAATCAAGAAACCAGTTCAAATTGCTTTTGAATGTCATTTGGGACAGTACACAAATAATAATCTAAAGCGGGGTACACATTATCAAATCTGTTTGACAAACCTGTTTAACGTCAAACACAAACAGTATCACAAAAAAATAAAGTTGTGAACAAAGAACGTGTTTGTCAAAGAGAGAGTACACACTATCAAACGTAAACATATTTGTCCAACAGATTTGATAATGTGTACTCCGCTTAAGCAGGTACTCAAAATTGAAAGTGTTATGCCGGATTTACACGACCGACAAAATGTCTTATTATTTCTGCCATTATGTAGCTATTTTGTCACACGATAATCCAGCATTAAAAATTAAAAATGCCTTTCGATTTTGACAGATGCTTAGATCTTATTAAAAATGAAAACACTAAACAAAATGGCCGCATTCAGATTTGTATGCAGATCTATCGCTGATAGCTTTATGTTGTTGTAATACACAGTAAATATCTGCTGATGACTAAACTGATTTGTCATCCGCTATGTTTTAACACGCTGCGATTTTATGCGACCAATGACATTGACATTCTATATAGTAGGTCAACCACCTGTGATAGTATGTGTTGTGTGCTTTGTGCTTATTAGTTAAGATACGTTCAGGAAAATGAGATCTCACATATTTTGTCCGTACAAAGTGAGGCGACGAATCCAAGATTTGTTTTGCTCAATATTTGACACCAAAACTAAGAATATTTGCTCAGAAATCCTGTTTATATTTCTTTGTGAGATTGCTGATCTCATTTTTTATGAACCTGCCTATAGGTTTTGGTTTCGTGTAGTTTAATGTGTTATATGTCATTACTATCGCTTGAAGCTATCACTATCAAAGGAGATAAAAGAACTTGATGAACAAGACTCATTGTAAAGTGCTTTGCCGAATGGCAAAATGCCATTATATCTCTCAAATTATAGCGATTTTTCTTTTCATCGTGTAAACGCTCTGAAAACTGGCAATATTTTTGCCAGCAAAAAAAAATGGCAGAGAATTTGGCATAAAATGCTGCCATTAATATGACTATGTGTAAAAACTTTACTGACGCCATTTTCCAAATTATGCGATTCTAGAAAAAGAATGAACTTGCTCATTCTTTTATGGCATTTTCCAGTATTTTGAAATCTGCCATTATTTGAACTCGTGTAAATGCATGTCATACAAAAATTATTTCAGGCATTATTTTGCCATTTTGTTGGGAGAAATATTGGCAACTTTGACATTCGTGTAAATCCGGCATAATCTGTGAAAAATTATTTTAAATCAATAAAAATAAATCAATTTTTGCGGAAATTGATAAAAATGAATTTAACAGGTCCATATAAAAAAGAAAGTGATTTTTTTTACAATTGGAAACTCTATAATTTTTTGAAATGGTTGAGTAAAATTTATTTCCAATAACTGATGTTACATAATTTTTCATACTGCTCTTATTAAGCCAGGATTTAAGTTGACAGGTAAAATTTTACAAAAAAAAAAATTGAAAATAATGGTCAGTTAAACCTTGTTATTGTGACATTTATATTATGTTATGTATGAGCATTTTGTTTTCTTTTCAAAGGAGAACTGTCATTCTAATGGTAGACCAAGTGAAAACGATATTACCCGACTGGAAAAATGCCCAGTTTCTATCTAGTTTTGACATGGCACTAGTCAGTTTTCTTTAGGGAAAATCTAGACGAGGAAAACTTGTCAAATATACGTCAAGCCCTTGCAAGTTTTCAGTAAGTTAAATTTAGACCAGGAAAATGTTTCATACTCTCGTGAGGTTCTCGCAAGTAAGAACTTGTTGGACGTTTTCGGCATCCTATCAGACTAAGCACTATCGTTATTGATACATATGCAAAATTTTAACTAAACAAATTGAATCGAACAATACAAATTTTAACTTTTAATATAACTGATCAGTTTTGGTTTAAAAAAAAAAGTTAAAAATTTTACGCTCCTGCAAATCGTACCAAGATTATCATATTTTCAACCACCCACCCCCGCCAAAGGCTTTTTGAACTTTTTTTTTAAATTAATCAAAAATTATAATTTACTGTCTTAAACTATATATTTACTTAATACAAGATGGTTCATCTCAAGTGGTTCATATCCGGTTGTTTTTGTGGTGGGATGTGGTTTAGATTAAGCGCATTTTTTGTACACGATACTAAATCAAATAAAATGATAATTAATAAGAGTAAAATTTGCGCTATTATTTTTATTATTCCGGTTTTTATTTTTGATCTGAGTTATTTTACTATCGGATCGCAACCGATACTAAATTACCCTTTTTTTAACAAATCTAGTTTTTGCCTATAGTGGTTTTTCTGATGAGGCAAAAGGGTTCATAATCGACAAGGACCTAGTTTTGGCCATTACTCAGCCATGCTTGGGCCTTGCCAGAATCTATTTAAAACTCTCTAGTGCTATGTCGCAAACTAGAGAATGACTTCCTGCGCGGGTAAGCTGTCAAAGACAATTTTCCAGGAATACTTTGAAGAAATATTAAAAAAAAAAAAAAAAAAACTATTTCCTCTCAGATATCTGAAGTGTAATTTCAATGTGTAAGTTCTGTTAGAAACGATATCAATTTACTTTGCCGATAAATTTAACAAATCCCGAGAGTTTAAATTTTGTGAAATATATCTTGAAAACCCTCTATTTATCATAAGGAGCATAACTGATTGCCCAAATATAAGCAAATTAATATATGTATACATGCTTTTCGTTTTGATTTTCAAACAACTTCTAATTTGTTGCATTTCTAAAACACAAATCTTACGCCATATAAATTTCACATTAACGTCTAGACTAATTCTTCTGCAGAAAAACTATTTTTAATCTACACACACGCCTTGTCTTAATATTACCCCTTTATTCGCCTCGACTTCTCTTGATCATTTGTTGTGCAAATAATAATGGAATGGTGCCCTTTTGTTTAAAAACAAACCTGACGCAAAAGAAAACTGCCTGACAAGTGTCACTATAGGTACAGTCAAAATCTTGTCCGCACTATTATATCAACGACAACAAAATGAAAAAAAAAAAAAAATATATCCCCAGATGTTAGGATTTGTTGTTGAAGATGCTAGAGGCACGCGGCCTATACTGTAACAGTGTACCATCAGTACCTTCATCCACCTCGCTTCAATTGGTTTAATGCCAACATTTATGACTTGGCGCCAACTTTAGCGTTCGTGTTGATATTTTGAACACAATCAAAAAAAATAAACATTTACCCGGAAGAAAATGTATAATGAAAAATTCACCAGAATTTCGTAATCGAATTAAAAAAAATATTGCCAAAAGATGGCGCAACTAGAAATTCATGTTTATTTGCTTGAGATAAAATGTAAGACTGGGTCACGCGAAATTGGTAAAGCTGGCGCTGAGGTAGAACTATAATAGAAGGAACAGAATGGTAGGCAGCCCAATAAGTTTCAGCTAGAAAGATTTTTCGACGAAAATAGTCAAATACCTATCGTTTTAAAAATTTTGAAGTTATTAAAAAATAATTATTTAAAATCAATAATTCGAAATCGAAACAAATCCACGAGCAATACTCTTATGGATACCTACCAGTTTACTAAAAAAAAAAGCGTGAATCACAAACACTGGAGGTCACACAAATTACCTATGTATTTTGTTCCTCTCGACAATGATATATAAATGTATGTCACATGAGAGTAATTGACCAGGCAATTGCAAAAGAAAAAAAAAATTATAACAATTCCGAATTGATTAGTAGGTTCGAATTCGAATTAACTATAATAATATAATAAAACTCATAATGTTGTGCAATAATAAATTACTGTTCAAAGGTGAAGTTTTTGTTGCAAGTCATGGCAACAATATATACCTATAAAGTGTTGCTGAATGGATCTTGAATAATTTGAGAGTATAAAAAGGGCGTTTTTTTTTTAATTCAATCAAAAGCTCACACTCTTATTGATAATTATGATAATCAATAGTGAGAAGACAAAAAAAAAATAAATAAAACCTTAATGAGATCGGATTGAAAAAAAATTGGTGGTCAAGAGTTATTTTAACCTTGAGCTGGCGGTCGGTATGCATAGCATTAACATAATAATATACCTATACATATGTATCTCTGCGATGTCTTATAATAGCTTTCGTTTGTTGTCCTCTAATAATCGAAGTGAATATAAATGCACACACTCTATCTTTATCTTTAATGCTGGTTCGCAGCTGTTTTTTTTGTATTCATATTGAAATTAATGAAAATCGATAATTTCTCTGTCATCTCCATTGTATTTTATACAGTCGTTGTTGAAAAAAAAACTCTACAGTAAGCACGATAAACTTTTTTGAGAAAATCTTTAACGTTGTGATAGGTTTACATACACGACTTTTTGTTCAAATATTAGACATTTATTGTCATAATTGTGTTTTATGACAGACAATAGGTACAAAACAAAATAAAATATGACGATTTTTCAGTCGTGTAAATCCAGGTTAGGTGAAATGTTTCCCCTACCATCCCATACCTGAAAACTGATAATTACCCCGTTTACAAACAGAATCGAGAGCTCGAGTTGGATTAGGGTCGGATTTTCGAGCCAGGTGTTTCGTCATGTGAGTTGAGAGCCCCATTTGAAGTTGAGTTGATATCGTGTTGAGATTACATTTAATGGAATGGCAACAATATATTTATTTCACACAAAAACAGTTCAAATTTAATGAATTTTAGTACATACTTCACATAGCTATCAAAACATATAAATAATTTTACTCGCACATGTGCAAAAACACTGTGGTGAAAACATCCTCAAGACCGACTCTTCGACCCAGGTGTTTTACCAACAATTTCGACTCGACTCCGCTCCTGACGTGGAATCGAGTCGGTTGAAGCTCATTTCAAGCAGGTATACAAAGGGGCCAAGCGAGCTTGAAGCTCGCTCGAATACTTCATATAAACGGGGTAAATATGACCATAAGAAGATTGTGGAATGTATTCAGTATTTATTTCAGGAGAGGTAAGTACTGGGCTTAGTAAGTGTGCTTTTACACAATGCATCTAGACGCGTGCAACTTCTTTGAACTTTTTCGAATTTTCTTGTTGCACGAATATTTTACCTACGCGACACACGGCAGATTTTCTTCCGTCTCATCTTTTCGAATTTGTTTTCTCTTTTGCACTTATATATGTTCGAAAAGTTGCACGCGTCTAGATGCATGGTGTAATAGCAGACTAAATGAAAAATTAGTACATTCATTCATATATCATCATATTTCTGGAGTGCGAAAATAGGTGAATTAACTGAAGTGTTTTTAAAAAAGTATTAAAATTAATTTCGGCACACAGATCAAAACTTTTCATTAATTTAAAAAAATCTTTTTAAAAAACAGCAAATGTTTTTTTTTTTGTGTGACTGTATGAATAACTGCTTTAAGAATTGTATGCATTTTGTAATTATTTTTAATAAACAAGAATGCGAAAAAAAAATTACTATGTATTGCATTTAAAGATGATGGCAAAAATCTTGAACTAAAAGATTGCAGCAGAATTGCTAACAAAAAATCTGTTAGCGTGCAGTAAAATTAATTGCAATAAAGTTCGATCAATTATTAGAGAATGGATTTATTATTGGAAGAGATATGTGTAAGTACTTAGTAGAATTGATTTAAAAGAGACTGGGATCGGATCACAAGCCTAAGTACGAATGTCAAAAAGATGCATATGTAATTATGTAGATACTAGATAGGTATTTGGTTTTCACATGAAAATTAAATATTTTGAATTAATTATTAAACATTTTTAGCAGGATGATGTTAAATCATCATTTTTATAATCCTAGGTTAAAAATTGAATTTTGATAATTATAAACAAACATCACATTATATACTAACATTTTTTTTTAGTATCGTAATAAATCCATAAATTGCGAGAGCTACCGTTCCACCATGACCCGGCTGGAAAAATGCCCAGTTTCTGTCTAGTTTTGACATGGCACTGGTCAGTTTTCTTTAGGGAAAATCTAGACGAGGAAAACTTGTCAAATATACGTCAAGCCCTTGCAAGTTTTCAGTAAGTAAAATTTAGACCAGGAAAATGTTTCATACTCTCGTGAGGTTCTAGCTAGTAAGAACTTGTTGGACATTTTCGGCATTCTATCAGACTAAGCACTATCGTTGTTGATACATATGCAAAACTTAAACTAATCAAATTGAATCGATGAATCGAAAAATACAAATTTTAACTTTTATTATAATTGATCAGTTTTGGTTTTAAAAAAATGTTAAAAATTTCACGCTCTTGCAAATCGTACCAAGATAATCATATTTTCAACCACCCACCCCCGCCAAAGGCTATTTGAACTTTTCATTAAAATTAATCAAAAATTATAATTTACTGTCTTAAACTATATATATTTACTTAATACCAGATGGTTCATCTCAAGTGGTTCATATCAGGTTGTTTTTGTGGTGCGAGGTAGTTTAGATTAAGCGCATTTTTGTACACGATACTAAATCAAACAATATGATAATAAGAGTATTTTACAAAAATGCCTAGTATCATACTAAATTTGCTTTAATATATTATTAAATTCATACAAATTTGCGCTATTATTTTTATTATTCAGGTTTTTATTTTTGATCTGAGTTATTTCTATCGGATCACAACCGAAACTAAAATACCCTTTTTAATGTTTCTAGCAAAAATATGAACAAATCTAGTTTTTACTGGTCTGGGGCCTAGAGTGTTTTTTCTGACGAGGCAGAGGGTTCATAATCAACAAGGCCCTAGTTTTGGCCATTACTCAGCCATGCAAGGGCCTTGCCAGAATCTATTTAAAACTCTCTATAGTGCCATGTCGAAAACTAGAATGTTTTTCTGCGCGGGGAAGATCGTTGAGCGGATATTGGATAGCCGCCTATAATACGGCTATCTGACGACCAGTGCGGGTTTGTTTCGGGTAAATCAACCACAGATGCTATTGCGAGTATAAGAATCAGAATGGAAAAATATCGGGATTCCTCGAGAGATTTGCATATTGTATTGGTTGATTTTGAAAAAGCATTCGACACACAACCACAAGATCTGATATGGGTTGCACCTAGGCATCGAGGAGTTCCGGAAGTCTACGTAAAGATGAGCATGAAGATGTAGGAGCAAGTTAAAACAAAGGTAAGATGCCCCGCAGAAATCACCGAAGAGTTCCCAATTAGATTAGGTGTGCACCAGGGAAGAGTCTTGAGTCCTTTGCTCTTTATTACTGTCCTTCACTTTCTGCTTGAGGATAAGATGACGGACCCCAAACTGAATCAGATATTCTTTGCTGACGATGGAGCCATCATAATTGAAGATCCTGTGACCTTGCAACGAGCACTTGATGTATGGGTGGATGTTCTGGAGCGAAATGGATATAGCATTAACGCGAAAAAGACCGAATACCTATGCTGTCCATTTTCTGATCCATACAGCCCTATTTCGGACATCTATTTGAATGAAACAGTGCTTCCCAAGTGCGAAAAGTTTAAATATCTTGAATCAATGATGAAAAGCGAAGGATCTTGTGATGATGACATCAAACATCGCGTAAGCGTAGGGTGGATGAAGTGGTGGGAAAACTCTGCCATCTTCTGTGATAGAAAAATGTCCCCTAAGCTAAAAGGAAAGCTCTATACACGGCAGTTGTTCGTCCAGCGCTTACATACGGTTCATAGTGTTGGACAATGTACAAGAAATATGAGATTAAATTGACGGCAGCTGAAATGAAGATGCTTCGCATGACAGCAGAATAAGAAGCAAGAGAATCCGAGGAAGCCTACACGTCAAAAATACCATCTTGGACAAAATACAGCTTGACCAACTTGTCTGGTACTGTCATGTACAAAGAAGATGTTATGAGAACCCACTTCAAAAGGCAATAGCACAAGACGTTCCAACACTATTGCGGAAGAAAAAGGCAGGCGAAAAAACTCCTGGATGAAACAAATGCAATGACATCTGCATTTAGTTGGCCTCAGACATGGAACAATCCGAAACCGGGAGGCCTATCGACGTTTTCTGAGGTCAACCCGGCGAACCCCACAAGTGGAACCTTAGCTGAAGCAGTTGAGTGGGAGAGTTGTGGTCCCCCTCGAGATCATGACAATCACCGGTTAAATGAAGAAGAAGAAGACTAAATCCATTTGACGTCTATAAATTTCAAAATCCAGGTAAGTTTGCGATTTTCTTCCTTGTTACCGGCAGAAATTAATAAAGACGAACTCAATGGTTGAAAAACAATTCCTCAGATTTGTATTGGTGCCTAAATTGATATCTAAATCATTATTGGTACAGGGTGAGTCGGATACAAATGTGGAAAACAAAACCATCTGGTTTGTATTAGACTGAAAACTTGTGATGCCAAAATTTGTACTTATTTACGTAAAATTAAAAAAAAAAAAAAAAACCTGTATAGGTACAATATATTTCAACTTTTTCTCAATACTTTTGGTTGGAAAATTATTTTTTCAAAATCTAATGGAAATAACTTAATTTACAAACAAAACAAGAGGATGTATAACATGGCTTTAAAAAAAGCTAAATCATAATAATTGTGATTGTTGCCCTCATTTGTCCTTTCATACACAATCTACAAAATTCGTTTTGTATCAACAGTGTATTTATAGGCTTTAGAAATTATGAAAGATCTACAACATTTCAGAGATAAGTGAGACTTTAAAACCTAGCGGTTGTTTAAAAAGAACATCAATTCAGCTTGAAACTATAATTGGGACAACCAGTAATTATGCAGTTCTATTTTTTTTTCATCACTACAATTTTGCGCTTCTATTAAATTTGTTCATACTCCTCCTCCTCTGTAAAACGTTTTTTCTTATTATTTTTTTATTTTTTTTCTAAAGCTGAAATACATGCCAGCCTCGCACATATTGCATCGATCGGTTCCAGCGATATTACTTATCTATCTTCCCTCGTAACGAGTCCACATCAGACATTATATTTATACAGACCTACTGACCGATCGTAAATACACAAGCTATGAGTGTTCTTACGCAATATTATGATTGCAATCAACGTGGGGCTTGACGCTTGAATTTGGTTTGGTGTACTAAACAACAACAAACTTAAAAATTATTTAAAATAAAAACACCACTATAAATGCCGGGTGCAAGACAACCACTAATAGTTCGACGACCATATGCCTCCCAACTAACTATTTTGCTCCAAAATGCTTTTGATAGGAACTTCCGTATAATATTCAATACTATAGGAGCTGACACATTTTTGACGATGACGACGACATGGATGCGATGATGATGAGAAATGTATGTTCGAAAAATTAATAATAATAATAGTGCTGGCAGAGTATAGTCGATTTGAACAGAGCATGATGGTGTAATTTTCAAAATCACAACTTTATCGCCTGCAGTCAATGTGTGTTAACTGGAGAAAGTTGTATGAATGGGTATGTAGTGTATGGTGTACCAAGGAACGCTTATGGGGTTGATTATGATTTATTAGTTCTCACTTAATACGGGGGCATTTTTGTTGATTTCGACAAATTTCGCTGGAAAAGTACATATTCATTGATAATTGACGGGGTCTCGGGTCAAATCGTTGTGATTTTCATGGAAATATCAAAATATAAGAAGAATTTAATTGATATTTTGACACTATCAACACTTTTGAATTAACCCAATCTAGAAGATCAATGGTCTCGTCTTTTGGATGTAAATAGCAGATGGAAGATTCAGCATTTTTTTTCAAGTTCAGTTCTTTAAAACTCCTTCTTCAAAATAGTCCTAGACAACAAAAAATTAATAATCCCTTGTTTTGTCATTTATGGCACACGTTTAGGTACACATGTTAGGGTGTTTTGCTAGAAATAATTTTTTAAAATATTTTGTTTAAAAAAAAAAGATTTTTATTGATTTTTGAAATTGTAGACATGTGTTTCAAAAACGATTTGGTATGTTTGTTGGTACCCGGCTGGAAAAATTACAAGTTTCTGTCTATTTTGGGAAAGGCCCAAGTAAGTTTTCAGTAGGGTAAATCTAGGCTGGGAAAATTTGTCAGATACTTGGCAAGCCCTTGCTGGATATCAGTACCAAAAATTTAGACGAGGCAAACTTTTCAAACACTCGTGAGGACCTTCCTAGTAAAAACTTGTGGAATGTCTCTTGTACACCAAAAACACACATTTTATGAGCACCATGCAATTTCAGCATCAAACGACACTTTTCTCTCTTTTTGTCTTCTTTTTCGTATCACACTGTTTACATTGGGTGTGAGAAATCTGTATATTATAGGATTGTTAAATGAAGAAAAATCTGTTCTAACTGAATTGGAATGAAACTAATTCACTTTAGACATTGAATTTTTGTATAGCGAGTTAGCCCGCAAGTTAGCGAGAGTCCCGCATAAGCCGCTTTTTTTTTTGCCTGACGAGGCAAAAGGGTTCATTATCGCCAAGGCCCGTGTTATAGCCTTTGCTAACTGTTGCTAGTGCCTTGCCAGAATCTATGTAAAACTCTCTAGTGCCGTGTCGAAAACTAGATTTGTTTTTCTGCGCGAATATTAGTCGAGGAAGAATTTTGCGAATTTTAGTTTTTAGGAAAATTTATAACATATGTATAAGCTGCAAGATCATTGGAATTTTTTAATTAAAGGTTTCTCAAGAATACGATTTCGAAAAAAAAAAATCAGTGATGGCTCGAGATTAAAAAATTGTTACTATTAAACTTACGATTAAGCCTAGAGGAGTACTTAAAATTTAGAGAATGTAACTCTTGTTCAGAAGTGGAAATATGCAAGTATTTTTCTACATATTTAGCATCCCACCATACCGCAATTTCGCAATGTTATCGAAAGGATTTAAGCCAGTTAATGCTGACCAAAGCAAGCAAACATAAACCAATGAAAAAAAATTATCGACCTCAGCATTTGCAACATTGTTTGTCTTTAGTCAAATTATCTAAGGAACTAAAATGAAAAGATAGAAGGTGTCAAATTAAAGTTAATTTGTTTTTTTCTACTCCAAGAATTCACAAAGTTGCAAAAGTCTAATAAGTCTTTGTCTTTTAAATTCTTAATGAATAATTTCGAATGTGTCTAACTTAAAAACATTAAACTTGTTTTACGAAACCAATACCTAGGCGTCAGTATATAATCTAACATCAAAGACTTACTAAAATAATGAAGAAAACAAAACCATCATTGGTTCGGAATTAAATCTGCTCACGTTCGATTTCGCATCAGTAGGTATATCTCGACCATTCAATCATTTTGGTCAAAAATCGCAGGTATAGGTATCTAATGGATTAAAATAATTTTGCTCTCAAGTTGGCATAATATGCAACTTTAAAAGGTGGAGTCCGTCTCATCTTTCCCTGTTTGGTTGTTTGTCGGCTGTCTATATTGTATACCGACACACTTTTTTTAAATTCTTTTTACATTTTTCAAATTGATTCTAAGAGGTATTCTTGAGGTGTGACTTAAGGTGGAGTCGCAATTTGAAGGTCATATACGATTTGTGGCAGGTACACACACACATAAAAAAGCTAAAGAGCTGCAGGTAAATCAGCTTTAACAACCTAAGATATTTATGTCTTCATTTTTGGATCAATTCTATTTAAAAAAAAAAAATAAAATAAGATTTATAATAAATTCTAGATGGATGGACATTTATATGAACTCTCTATAAATCAAAAATTAGTTTTTGCTTTTTTTATAATTCCATGGATATAATTCTAGGAAAGGTATTTACCTAAGGAAGATTGATGCTGACTTTTTTCATAATTAATTTAATTAGTTAAATTAAAAAAGCCTTTACTCAGATGCATTTCCCTCCTTTAATGAATGAAATTGGAAGATTTTCCAATAATGAAAAAGATATGGACATGTAGTTTGGTATTTTGCAGCACTGAAGATTTCTTCATTATTTTTAAGTCCGAACATCAGCTGTCATATTTAATTGAAGACTATAAGAACTTGATGAACGGGATGAGAACTCGTGATGAACGAACGAAATAAATATACCAACGTATATTGCATGCTGTGTGGTTGGTTGATGTTCAAGTCTTGCTGCTGCCCTCACGCACAGTGGAACAGCTTATGACAACGTCGGACCAATAATAAAAAAGAAAACTATGGTCAATTTTTCAGAATTTCATATGTTAAACAATTCTCCTACAGGTTTTTCACATCAACGTAAACTAGAAATTGTTTTCTTTTTTTGAATCTTTGTAAACTTAAATAAATGTCTGTGCTTACTATTTTTTTTTTTTAAAACCAGAACTAGTGTTATGATTTGTCTTTAATTTATTGCTAATGTATAATTTTTTTGTTCACAATTAACTAAAAACGCTTTGTTGTGTGTTGTTTTAAAAATGGAAAACACGTGAAAATGTACACTTCTTAAAATGTTCCTTTTGAGTATATTTCAAAATTATAATCTATATTGTCCCACTGTTTTCCACTGCCGAAAGGTGCATATTTATATTTTTATGAAGGAAAAAAAAATATATCTCACGTTTTTTTTGATGATGAGGTATGTGGAAGATTTCTTAGAAAATGAATAAGCCAATTGGGGGTGGTGAATAATTGTGATAGTTGTTGCATCCCGGTAGGCATAATAGTGATTTTCCACTAATCAATCATTGGCATAGTTAAAAGTTTAAAAAAAAATTAAGCTGAAAGCTGTTGATAAGGTGTGTTTGCATGGAAAAGAGATTTAAGGTTTTTAGTTCTAGAAATAACGGTAAATAACCAATACAATCAATATATAAAAATTGCCCGGCTGGAAAAATGTCAAGTTTCAGTCTAGTTTGCACAAGGCCCTATTAAGTTTTCAGTAAGGAAAATCTAGACAAGGAAAACTTGTCAGATGCTTTTTTTTTTTTTTTTGATATTATGCGCGCACAAAAGGGGTTATGAATACCCTTAAAATGTTTTTAACATAGCACGAGCGATTAGGTAAGTACTTACTTACTTACTGTGCCCCCTCTAAGGGGCACAGGGCGTCAACTACCGCTACACGCCATCTCGTTCGGTTTCTTGAATTGTATTTTAGCTCTCCCCAACTTTTACCGAGCTTTTGTGATTCCTTGTCGACTGTTCTGCGCCAAGATTTTCTCTGGCCTCCAGGTCTTCTGCCATCTTGGATGAGTGGATCCCACTCCATTGCATGTCTTGCAATAGAGTCTGCACCACGACGTAGGGTGTGACCAATCCACTGCCACTTTTTTTCCTAATAACGATGTCAATAGGACTTTGGCCCGATCTCCGAAGGAGTTCTTGGTTGCAGATGGTGTTCGGCCAACAAATCCTTAGGATGTTTCGGAGACATCTATTTTCGAAAGTTTGTAGCTTCCTTGTGACAGAGGCGGTCACTTTCCATGTACTACACCCATATAGTAGTACTGACTCTACGTTCGACCGGAACAGTCGCAGCTTGGTCTTCGTACTGTAGACGTTGCTCCTCCAAACTTTAGACAGCATGCCGAAAGCAGCTTTAGCTTTTCCGATTCGGCAGTTAACATCTTCATCCGTACCACAGCCGTCTTTTGAGACAACACTACCGAGGTATAGGAAGTTGTCCACCGCTTCAACCTGCTGTCCCGCAACGACAACTTGAGAAGAAGATTCAGAAATGTTGAGGATTTTTGTTTTCCCGGCGTTGATCCTCAAACCGACTTTGTTTGCCTCGCATTCCAGATTAGTCACCATATGATGAAGATCCATAATGTTGTGCGAGAGCAAACAAATATCGTCAGCGTAATCAAGATGTTGCAGGAACGAAAACATCGTCCATCGAATTCCACGCGCTTGCTCGGCTAGAGCTGCATGAAGGACATCCCCCATAACCACCAGGAAAAGTAGTGGAGATAGCAAACATCCTTGACGAACTCCGCTATGGATATCGAAGTCCTCTGATACCTTTCCGTTGTGTAAGACCTGACACGATGCACCCTCGTAGGTAGCCTTTATAATGGCGATAATCTTCTCGGGTACTCCTCTCCTACGTAAAGCTGACCAAATGAAATCTGGATTCAAACTATCGAAAGCCTTTTCGAAGTCGATGAAGAGCAAATGAAGAGGGGAGCGGAACTCCACGAATTGTTCTATTATGATCCTCAAGGTGTTGATGTGATCAATGCAGGATGAGCCTGCACGAAATCCCGCTTGCTCTTTGTCGATTGTAGAATCGAGATGTTCTTTGATTCGTTCCAAGATTATTTTCGCCATTATCTTTGCCACAGATCCCTCTCCAGTTTCCGCAATCCGTAAGATTTCCCTTTTTTCGTAGTAGATTAGGTAAGTAGGAGAGGATTTAAAAGGAGATACCGATGCACATTGGTTTTTAATGTTTGCACATCGAAATTAGAGTGGAAAATTGGGTCGGATTTCAGTACCAAAAATTTAGACGAGGCAAACTAATCAAACACTCGTAAGGCCCTCCCTAGAAAAAACTTGTTGGACATGTATCTTGCACACCAAAACAAACACAAATTTTATAAGCACCATTCAATTTCAGCATCATACGACACTTTTTTCTCTCTTTCCTTTGTCTTCTTTTTTGTATCATACTTAACTATGGGTGTGAGACATCTGTATAGGATTTTTCAATGAGGAAAAACCTGTTTTAAGTTGTTCTTATAAAGAGCAAGTACATTAAATCCGGTTTTATTCTGTATGGATTTGTTATGCAATATGGAATGAAACTTATTCAATTTCAGCATTGAATTTTTGCACAGCGATTTAACCCAGTGGGTAGCGCATTGGAGATTTGACTGACGTTCAGAAGATCGCGGGATTAAGTCCCACATAAGCCAGATTTTTTTTTTGTTTGCTTGACGAGGCAAAAAGGTGCATAATCGACAAAGCCCGTGTTCTAGCCTTTGCTAAATCTTGCTAGTGCCTTGCAAGAATTATGTAAAACTCTCTAGTACCGTATCGAAAACTAGATTGTTTTTCTGTGCGGGTATTGTAAAAATGACCAATGTGACTATTATCTCTGAAATGCACAAGTGAATCTGGGCGAATTTTGTGTGTTTAAGCAAGCTTAAGTTCGAGTTACTGAAATTTGATTGAAGTATTTCATAAAATACAATTTTTCACAAAATTAAAAAAAAAATCATTAACCAGTTTTCAATATATTGAATTTTCAAAAAAAAATTCAATATTTTTTTTTTAAATCCAAAAATTATTTTTTTGAAAAATCTTATATGCAAAATTGTTAAAATTATAAAAGACCTCTTACGTAAAAAAAAATTGGTTGAAACCGGTGTAGCCGTTAAGGAAAATTTGAAAACCAAAAAATCGGTTCTATCAAAATATTAATTGTAATTATAGTAGCTCGTAATTTTTCTTTAATAAATCAATTTTTGTATATTGGTTGTATGACAGGTACCGTTATTTTTTGAGCTAAAAAAAAAAATTCAATTTCCCCTCTAGGGAATCCCATAAGAACCTTAAGTATAAAGTTTGAAGAAAATCGCTTCAGCCGTTTAGGCTGCAGGTCGAGGTACAGACAGACGGACAGACAGACAAAATTGCGAGACCCACTTTTTTTGCGTTCTCTATCATCGTTATGTTCGGAAAATTATTATCTCAATTTTTTATTACGTACATATATCGCAAGTAAAAAAATTTATTGATTGAATTTTAAATTTATATGTATAAATTTTTTTTATGTCCATATTATGAGTTTACAAAGAAAAACAGATGTTGTGTTTATTAGTCTTTTTCTTACTTAAAAGTCTTATTCAGATGTAAAATAAATCTATGTCACTTTTATTATTGTTTTTTTTTATAGGCTAATATAGAAAATGTAAAACAAATAAAATTGATTTTTAGGGGTTAGGCTGTCTTGGATGATTTTAATTGTAACAAGATAACACAAAAATATTAACAAGGAAAGTTTTACATTTAGAGGGCGATTCGATATTTCATTTGTAGCTATGTGTTCTTTTGAGGGAAGGAAAAATAAAAAATGCTATAAATTTGTTTATCTTATCAAACGGAACCACAACCATTTTGTTTAATGTTTGCAAGGTGTTTAAAATCAAATGTTGTATAAATAATACATAAAAAGCAACTTGAACTTTGTTTTTCCTTAAATTAAAGGAATATACAGGGTGTCCCATTAACAATGGTCCAAACTGAAATGGGGGATAGGTCAGTAGGTCGAAACAGGTAGGTTTGAAACAAAAATACATTAAACCAGTTGTTATTATTAGAATTTCTTTTCAAAACTAATACAAATCGACAAATCTGAATTTTGGTGCAGAGCTTTAGTTTGAGGTCCTAAGCGTTTGTTGTTACTCTAAATTTAAACCAGGACTTTCGGTTTTGAAGGGTGAAAGAGGAAAAGTTCAGTTTCAAATTTCTCGAAAACCATCAACTTTTTTTAAGAAATGTTTTTGAAAAAACTGTAGCTTATAAAATTCTACACAAAAAAGATTAACACTTTTTTTGTGAAAAATATATATTTTGAGAAAAATCTGCGCAAACACAACGGCAACAAGCAACAACACAATTGTCCGCTTTTTTTTTTTTTTTTCAAAATCTGTGGCTCTATCGAAGCAAAATGTTTTCATCTTTTTTGTAGAATTTTATAAGCTACAATTTTTCAAAAAAACATGTCTAAAAAAAAGTTGATGGTTTTCGAGAAATTAGCAACAAACTGAATTTTTCCTCTTTCATCCATCAAAATCGAAAGTCCCTGTTCAAATTTAGAGTATTTCTTAGCAAACGCTTAGGACCTCAAAATAAAACTCTCCACCAAAATTCAATTTGCCGAAGTTAGTTTTGAAACGAAATTCTAATTGTATCGAAATATTTGAACAAAAATGTTTTATTTTTGTTTTTGGCGGCTCCTAACATTTAGCACCTCATATATATGGGATATTTGCAAAAAAATATGCCATCTAAAAGGTCAGTAAGTGGTCAAAAAAGGTCAACTAGTTTCAGAAATTGGTCAGCCATAGAAAATTTTTAATCAAGGGTTACATTTTTTCAAGGTCACCGACTATTTTTGGCACCTCATTTATGGAATATTTGCAAAAAAAAAAGTATACCATTCGAAAGGCCACCGACTCGTGATAAAAGGACAGCTAGTTTCAGTAATTGGTCAGCCATAGCTTTTTTTTAATGAATTTCTAAAGATTGTTTCAAGGTTACAGTATAAGAGTCTTCATTAAAAAAAAACCTATGGCTGACCAATTACTGAAACTAGCTAACTCGAGTCAGTGGCCTTTCAATTGGTATACTTTATTTGCGAATATCCCATAAATGAGGTGCTAAAAGTCTTATACGACCTTGAAAAAATAAATTTTAAAAATTCAATTAAACAAAAACTATGGCCGACTAATTACTGAAATAAGCTGACCTTTTTTGACCAATTACTGACCTTTTAGATGGCATACTAACTTTTTTTAAATTCTATAAATGAGGTGCTAAAAGTCTTATACTGTGACCTTGAAACAAACTTTAAAAATTCATTAAAAAAAAACCTATGGCTGAGCAATTACAGAAACTAGCTGACGAGCCGGTGGCCTTTCGAAATGTTTACTTTTTTTTTTGCGAATAATCCATAAATGAGGTGCCAAAAATAGTTGGTGACCTTGAAAAAATGTAACCCTTGATTAAAAATTTTCTATGGCTGACCAATTTCTGAAACTAGTTGACCTTTTTTGGCCACTTACTGACCTTTTAGATGGCATACTTTTTTTGTGAGTATCCCATATATGAGGTGCTAAAGGTTAGGAGCCGATGTTGGACCTGTTTTATTGAGTTCAAACGGTTATAACTTTCTAACGAAGCATAGCTTAAGAAAGTTTTACACCATTTTAAAAATAACTAAGAAATAGGATATTTTAAAAGATAAAACCACTATTGAGTCATACGAATTTTGTTTAGAGGGCTTTTCAGATGATTGAGGTTAAAAATTGAGTTTTGTCAAAGCTAAAGATTATTTATATTAATATGTAGATTAGACTGATTCAAAAATAAAAAAAAAGGCTCCGATTTCCAATGCCACTAGCTTATAACTTAGATATGAGCAAAATAATAAGCCTGTTAAAAATTCAGATTTTTAAATTAATTTAAGAGGTCGCTCATCGCTATTTTCTATTTTCCATACGATTTGTATGGGACGAAACCAAGTTTTGTACTTGGAAATTTATAACTTTATAAAAGCAAGTATTTAAATGAATAGCATAACATTTTTTTTTTTTAGAAAATTGAACGCTCTACAAAAAAGGTTTCCACTTTTTATCTAATAAATGTACTCCTTCCAAAGTTATTAAAGGTCAAAGCGGAACTAATGGTGGAAATGGAATTCCAACTATTATACAGAGTGATTCCCCTAAGGTGTGACAAAAAGCTTGATCATGTAGGTCTATCCGAGAAAAGAAAAAAATCGTGTGGAAGGGGGGATCTACCCCCCCTCATTTAGGTGGGAGGGGCAGTTTTCTAAAAAATTGACTTAAAACAGAATACAAATTATTAAAAAACAACGGCAACACTTACAACGCCCTGTTATACCTTTTTGAAAACCTAGAAATCCCTTCTTTTATTTCCTTTTCAAATAAAGTTAATTTAGTGAACACTTTTTGAAAAAATAATCTCCAAACTCAAAACTCTGAAAAAAATAAATTAAAACAAAAATTCAAACGATAGTTTCTCAAAATTTTACGTAATTAAATATTATTTTTGTTTTCAAAATTCAATGCTCTTATTAATTTCTAATAAGAAGATGAAGAAATTTAAATATTAAAATATTGAAATTACTTCTGTTTTAAGTGGAGTGAATGAATAAAATTCAATTAAAAAGTACAAGTGACCTCAACTCCAGAAATTATTGTGTTTCGCCCAAGGTATAACAGTGGGCTCTTCAGTCAGTCTGTTATACCCTACTAAGACACAAATTTTGGTCGATGTTTACCGACTCTTATAAAAATCACAGCAACAAGATACTGTGAATTTTATTATTCTAGGGGAATTTGTTTAAATTCGTGCACCTAGAAAATAAATACCCGTGGTCAGGTTTTTTATAATAAGAAGATGAAGAAATTTAAATATTAAAATATTGAAATTACTTCTGTTTTAAGTGGAGTGAATGAATAAAATTCAATTAAAAAGTACAAGTGACCTCAACTCCAGAAATTATTGTGTTTCGCCCAAGGTATAACAGTGGGCTCTTCAGTCAGTCTGTTATACCCTACTAAGACACAAATTTTGGTCGATGTTTACCGACTCTTATAAAAATCACAGCAACAAGATACTGTGAATTTTATTATTCTAGGGGAATTTGTTTAAATTCGTGCACCTAGAAAATAAATACCCGTGGTCAGGTTTTTTATAATAAGAAGATGAAGAAATTTAAATATTAAAATATTGAAATTACTTCTGTTTTAAGTGGAGTGAATGAATAAAATTCAATTAAAAAGTACAAGTGACCTCAACTCCAGAAATTATTGTGTTTCGCCCAAGGTATAACAGTGGGCTCTTCAGTCAGTCTGTTATACCCTACTAAGACACAAATTTTGGTCGATGTTTACCGACTCTTATAAAAATCACAGCAACAAGATACTGTGAATTTTATTATTCTAGGGGAATTTGTTAAATTCGTGCACCTAGAAAATAAATACCCGTGGTCAGGTTTTTTATAATAAGAAGATGAAGAAATTTAAATGGAGTTGAGGTCACTTGTACTTTTTAATTGAATTTTATTCATTCACTCCACTTAAAACAGAAGTAATTTCAATATTTTAATATTTAAATTTCTTCATCTTCTTATTATAAAAAACCTGACCACGGGTATTTATTTTCTAGGTGCACGAATTTAAACAAATTCCCCTAGAATAATAAAATTCACAGTATCTTGTTGCTGTGATTTTTATAAGAGTCGGTAAACATCGACCAAAATTTGTGTCTTAGTAGGGTATAACAGACTGACTGAAGAGCCCACTGTTATACCTTGGGCGAAACACAATAATTTCTGGAGTTGAGGTCACTTGTACTTTTTAATTGAATTTTATTCATTCACTCCACTTAAAACAGAAGTAATTTCAATATTTTAATATTTAAATTTCTTCATCTTCTTATTATAAAAAACCTGACCACGGGTATTTATTTTCTAGGTGCACGAATTTAAACAAATTCCCCTAGAATAATAAAATTCACAGTATCTTGTTGCTGTGATTTTTATAAGAGTCGGTAAACATCGACCAAAATTTGTGTCTTAGTAGGGTATAACAGACTGACTGAAGAGCCCACTGTTATACCTTGGGCGAAACACAATAATTTCTGGAGTTGAGGTCACTTGTACTTTTTAATTGAATCTTATTAATTTCTAGTCAAACACTCAAAACCGGATGTTTCTAGAACTTTTATTTTTCAAGATATTAAGAAATGAACCAACTATCTCATAAAACTAAAAAGAATCCGACTAAATTATATCATTTCAGCGGATTTATCATTTATCACCAACTTCTTTCTTTTACTAAGAAGTTGGTTTTTTAATTCTTAAATATCTTGAAAAATAAAAACTCTAGAAACATCCGGTTTTGAGTGTTTGACTAGAGTGTTTGAGAAACTATCGTTTTCATTTATTTTGTTCAGAGTTTTGAGTTTGAAAATTATTTTTTCAAAAAGTGTTCACTAAATGAACTTTATTTAAAAAGGAAATAAAAGAAGGGATTTCTAGGTTTTCAAAAAGGTATAACAGGGCGTTGTAAGTGTTGCCGTTGTTTTTTAATAATTTGTATTCTGTTTTATGTCAATTTTTTAGAAAACTGCCCCTCCCACCTAAACGAGTGGGCGTAGATCCCCCCTTCCACACGATTTTTTTCTTTTTCTCGGATAGACCTACATGATCAAGCTTTTTGTCACACCTTAGGTGAATCACTCTGTATAATAGCTGGAATTCTCAATAGGGAATTATTTAAAAAAAAAAAGTTACTCGAAAACCACTATGATTCGGTATGAACAAGTTACCAAATTCTGATAGGCCACCTACTGACCTGTTCCCAATTTCAGTTTGGACCATTGTAAATGGATACCCTGTATATAGTGGACTAAGATATACGAGTAGAAAGATATTAAATCAATATGAATCTGATACGATGAAAAAAAATTAACTCAAGACAAATCAACCAGTTCATATTTCAGAAATGTCCCCTTACCGGAAACACACCTGCTAGCGCTGAGACATTTACGACATCAAACAAGTTAAAATCGAAATATATTTTCAATTTAAATTTATTATTATTTATGATTTTTCAGTTCATAGTAAATTCATTTAGAATTCAAAATTACCTGCTGTCTGTCTGTCCTAAAGTTGACGACTCCCAGAATATAATATTTTGTCTTATTTTAGTATCAATTTTTATAGTGAAAGCTAATAAAATTCATTTTCATTTCAAAATGCATAATTTAACCCTTTTGAACTAGTGTGACCCGCCTACACTTAAATTAATCAAAAACAAAAACGGTGACAATAATCGGTTCTTATCAACAAAGTTAATTTTTTGTTTACGCCTTTAACAAAGATTGATCTAGACTACATTTTGTTGTGATTTTATTGATAATCGTATATAAAATTTAAATTAATTTTTGTTTAATTAGAAAACAAAAATTAACATAATATTTCTTCGAAGGTTTTTTATTTAAATTTTTCGTTGTCTTGATAAAATACATATGTGTTGACATTTTCTATTTTGCAGCCAAGCTTATTAATGAATTAAAAAGAAAAACCAAGAAACTGGTTGCAGGTTTTAGTTTTATTTCGAATTAATTTGTTGCTTGATTGGGGGTTTTTGTGTAATACCCCTCCCTGCACATAAAAGACGTTTGTATAGATAAAAAGAAAATAAACTTTAATTTATTCCTCCTATTGACATTTTTGCTGTGGAGATTAATAATTAATATTTTTTGTTTTGCTTTGAAAATGACAAATGAAAAGGTAAAGATTGATTAATTGGAAAGGTCGCTACCTTTTATGTTAGTTTATTATTTAAAACCATGTCTTTAGTGCTTTTGATGAATTTTTTCTCCAAGATTTTATGATATGCAAAAAATTATAGCTCATTTCTATTAATTATATTATTCACTTAATCCGAAGAAATATTAAGACGTTTATATGGGCGCGAGGCATTAAAGGAATTTCATAATTAATTGAAACACGAAAAGTTGAACTTTCTGCCCGAAAGCATGATAGTTTGTTATAAATCTATGTTTTTGAAAGTTAATTTTGTGAACGCTTGATATTGACCACCAACGGCGAAAGTAGCCTTGGATGGTTTTGCATTTTAGTATCTTCTGCCAACCAAGTGACAACTGACTGAGCGGCTAATTAGGCTATGTTTACCTTGACCTTTTTTGCGCTGGGAATTTATCAACATGAACGAAAGTTGTTTGTTTATTTTAGTTTTTTTCTTTTTTTGTAACAATGATAGATTAAGCACAAATATGAAAATCTTATACAAAATGGGCAGTGAGGCTTGTGTCTTGAACCAAAGTACTTTCTTTACATTTTCAAAACATGGGAACGGGAATTGGAATATTGTGGAGTGCATTAATTTAGCATTTCACGAGTGGTAAGTTATTGTTCATTAAACAAACATTTTAGTGTGAAATTTTTAGCTTTTCACCCAATTTGCCTCCACCATTTCCCTTGTGCATGGCCAAGAAATGAAAATATGATGGTTCGTAAAAGATTGTAGAACGCATTCGTTTTCGTATTTTTTTCTATATTGGAATTCCAAAACTATTAAAATATTTATTCAATTCAGTCCTCCACGAAAATGGCATGGAAAAGATTGTACTTAGGATTTTGGGATTATAATTAGTGTGGATTGGTATCTTCTTCATTCTTCTTCGTCATGATCTCGACGGGGACCACAACTCTCCCACTCAACTGCTTCACCTAAGGTTCCACTTGTGGGGTTCGCCGGGTTGACCTCAGAAAACGTCAATAGGCCTCCCAGTTTTGGATTGTTCCATGTCTGAGGCCAACTAAATGCAGGTGTCGTTGCATTTGTTTCATCCAGGAGTTTTTGCACCTGCCTTTCTTTCGCGATAGTGTTGGAACGTGTTGTGCTATTGCCTTTTGAACTGGGTTCTCATGGCATCTTCTTTGTACATGACAGTGCCAGCTAAGTTGGTCATGCTGTATTTTGTCCAAGATGGTATTTTTGACTTCTAGGCTTCCTCGGATTCTCTTGCTTCTTATTCGATCGCGCTTTGTCACTCCTGCTGTCATGCGAAGCATCTTCATTTCAGCTGCCGTCAATTTACTTTCATACTTCTTATACATTGTCCATTTTGTGGATTGGTATCATTCTTCGCTTTGGTCATTTGTCAGAGCAAACAAAAAAAAAATCAAGAAAACTTCCTTCTTAAATTCTTTCAGAAACCGAGACAAAAAATCAAAACTTTTAAATTCATAAATTCTGAACTTGAAATACATTTCCGTTTTTCAATTTTAAATTTCTAATTTGTCCTGCCTTAGAAAGTTATTTTTGAAAATAAAAATAAAAAAAATGTCAAAACTTAAGTACATAATGTAGCTTATTAGAGTGTCTTTCAACGTTTCCAATATTTCTTTTCTTACACATAAAAAAAATATATATATATAAAAACAGGAAATACACTGAGATTTTTATCCAGTATCCAACAAGGGGGAGACCTTATTTCTATCTCCCAAACCAACCCAACCAATCCTAGAACAAAAATTAAGAAAATGGTATATGAAGTATGATATAGCTTATAGAGAAAAACTCCCTGAAATAATTTTTTTTTTTATATGATATAAGAAAAAAAAACTTTAGCGGTGTAAAAACATTCTTCCCGATTATCTTCTATCTTTATTTTTGTTGTCGTTCTTCTTTTCCATAATGGTGGAGTACATTCCGTACAACAAACTTGTAAGTAAAGCGGCAGACAACTGCCATAAATCTCATTAAATCGTGTACGACAAATTTTACCCTGTCCCGTCGGCGCGTCGTCGTCGCGTCGCTTGGTCGTCTCCCGAAATAACTTCACATGGAGAAGACTTAATATATATAAGTTGTGTATAAATGCAGGAATGGATGGAATTTTGTGAGGAGCATAGCAAGTTGCTGAATGGGGCATAACATTATAGGGGCGACAAGTTTTCAAAACTTCCGAAAAATTGTAAAACAACTTACATAGGTTTAGAGAAAAAATATGTTTTAAATTTAAAAAAATTAGCAAACCATTAACATACAAGCAAATTGAAACATGCAACAATCCTTACATGTCCTTAGACAATTATATTATAAATTATGATTGTATATTACACCCAAGCTTTCTAAATTCGAAAAAAAAAAAATACTTTGATCTGTAAGCTTAATTGCAAAACCTTCTCAAATGTATTGAATGACTTCTAAAATGTGCCCATCTAACTGGTGCTTATCTAGAGCGGGAATTATTTTGATGGCGGAATGCGTTTATTTCCTTCTTATGTGTCATTCATATGATGCCGCGACCTGCGACTGCGAATTGCGAATGGTCGCAGAATTTGACATTTTCTTCATAAGGTCGCAGAGAGCTGCGAACTGTCATACAAAAAGTGAAGTTTCAAATAATAAAAAAAAATGATTGTCTGTTTTGGGGTTAGGTTCGAATGAATTATTTGTTCGGAGCTGTGTGGAATGCGTCTTGTATCGGGTTTTTCAATAAGAGCGCTACAAAAGTTTTGGATATCAATGAAATTCTTTATTCCTGTGAAAGTACGTTCGATGCCATTATGTATGGAACTCGATTTCTTTTGCATGGCCACCACGGGCACGCTTGCAGAAGTCCAGACGCTGAACCCAATTTTGGACGGTACTGCTGCAATTTCACGTTCGATATTCGTACGAAGTTCATCAATCGTCGCTAGCTTGTTGGCATAGACCATAGACTTGACGTAGCCTCACAGGAAATAGTCTAACGGCGTCAAATCACACGACCGAGGCGGCCAAGCGACTGGACCATTTCGTGAGATAACACGTTCTCCAAACTTCGTTTCCAATAAATTGATTGTGACATTCGCTGTGTGGCTTGTGGCGCCGTCCTGTTGGAACCACATGACCTCCAAGTCAATATCTTGCGTCAATTTAATCTTGTTAGGATGTAGGCCAAGATCTTTTCGTAAAATTCGCCACAACGACGTCACAGAGATGCCCAACGCCTGAGAACGACGTGTGAGAGACACATTTGGGCTTTCTGCAACTGAAGCCTCAGCGGTAGCAAAATTCTCGACACTACGGGCACTTCTTTGTCTCACTGGCACGGGAACATTTTGTACTGTGTCTGTGGATTCAAATTTTTCCACTAGACGATCAATTGTTGATCTGCTAGGACGATTATGACGACCATAAATTGGATGGACGTACCGCTCTTAACGTTGAGGCACTGACTCCGAATTTCGGTAGTAAATTTTAATAATTTCGACTCGTTGTTGCTCTATTTTTGTAGCGTCCCTGTTGAAAAACAGTTCGCAGGTCGCAGTTGTTGGTCGCGTAGAAAATAATTAAATGTGTTTTTTTGTAAGTTTAACTTATTTAACGCAATATTATTATTATTTATTCCATTTGTTAAACAACTGAAATGAGAATAAGTTGATATTTGTTCGCAGCTCATATGAATGGCACTTTAAGAGAGATAGGAACTTGTTAATTAAAATACCAACCGGGCCCAGGTTTTAATGCTGAGTCAGTGATGTTGTTAATTTGTCTTTAATAAAGTTCCAAGTTAAGCCCTAATCCGGCCATGTTGATGCACTTTCGATGCCTTTATTTATATTCTTTATTTTTTGTTTTCTATTTTATTTTTCTCCATGTTTGTGCCTTGTTTTTCAAAAGATTTTCCTTTCGATTTTCTGTTAAATTGGCCGATTCTTATTTTAAGCCACAATATGGAGGAAAGTCGAACGCGCGCGGATAACGGGACAGAATATTATACGAAGTACTTCTCAAGGATTTATTTTTTCTTTTCAACATAAGAACTCCCTCTGGCGGCATTTGTTATTGTTGGTTGTTGTCGTTTTTTAAGGTAGCTAGGTATACCTACATCTATTGAAACCACGAGGCAGGAGCCGACCGACAGCAACAAGTCAGTCACGGTAATTTTCATATTCAGCGGAAATTAAAAGAAGCCGGATAATTATAAAATGTTAAAACATAAAAAAAAAGATTAAGGCAGCGAGAGACATATCTTAGATGCGCACACCGTGAAAATGTACACAAAACTTCGTCCATATGTCAAAGCTGGAGTGGTGAGTTGGGGTTTAGTAGGGAGAAGAGCCATCCACCATCACCACCGCAAAGGTGCGCATTGGGTTGGCATTCCTTTTAGGCCGAGACGCAGTTTTTGTTGAATGAAGTTAATTGAAATCTGCGACAGAAACGTTTTTCTTGTTTTTTTTTTTTTTCGTTTTATTTTGGTTTTGATGGTGCGATTATTATAGATACACATAAAGATGAAACACATGGGCTAATGATGGGTGTCTTGATGAGTTTAGAACGTGAAATTCTTCAAATATTTTTGTGGCGAAAAATGAGTTAATTTTGAAAGAACGACAAAAAGAAGTTGAATGAAGAATAACGAAATGCAACAAGTTAGTGAAAATGTATTCATTTTGAAGAGCACAACAAGAGCGGAACACAATTATAATTAATATAGAAATTAAGATCTTCTGCATCACATCATTTTTGACTGATTGAACTTTGAAATACAGCAAATAAAATCTTACCCGCGCAGAAAAACAATGTAGTTTTCGACAAGGCACTAGTGAGTTTTACATATATTCTTGCAAGGCACTTGTAAGATTAAGCAATGGATAGAACACGGGCCTTTGCGATCATGAACCCTTTTGGCTATTCAGGCAAAAAAAAAAAAACTGGCTTATGTGGGACTTGATCCCGCGATCTTCTGATTGTCAGTCCAATGCGTTACCCACTGGACTAACTCACTAAACGAAAATTCAATGTCGAAAGTGTATAAGTTTCATTCCATATTGCATAACAAATTCATACAGAATAGCCCGGATTTTATTATCTTGCTTTTTAGGTAGAACAACTTGGAACAGGTTTTTCCTCATTGAACAATCCAATGTCTCACATCCATTGTAAAAAGTGTGATACGAAAAAGAAGACAACGAAAAGAGAGAAAAAAGTGTCGTATGATGCTGAAATTGCATGGCGCCTATAAAATTTGTGTTTTTGGTGTACAAGAGACATTCCTGATGGGGTACCCGATACATGTCCAAAAAGTTTTTACTAGGGAGGGCCTCCCGAGTGTTTGAAAAGTTTTCCAAGGGCTTGCCAAGTATCTGAGAAGTTTTCCTTGTCTAGATTTTCCTACTGAAAACTTACTGGGGCCTTGGCAAAACTACAAAATGTTGGTTATAGGACATTTTGGACACAAGAATAATGGATTATCGACCACTTTTTTAAGTCTCGTGGTTTCAGAACTTCAAGTCGTACATTTTTGGGTTTACACAATTTATTATAAAATTACAGATTGTTTAATCATATGATTTTGGATCACAAAACTTTTGTAAAAGTAATTTTTAGACTTATTTTTTTTTACAGAGTTAAAGAATTGTCAAGAATAAGAATTAAGACTTTATTTTAAAACAAATTTTGATGACATCATTTTATATTTATGGAGTTTAAGAGGAAACATATAATGCTCCGAAATTCTTTAATTCCAACATAACTAAGATCCAAAATAATTAAAATCCAAAATTTAGTACAAAATGTTTAACTACATATTAAAATTCTGTAGTTAATTTAGGATTTATCTTATTTCGGATCTCAGTTATCTTAGAATTGCAGAGTTTCGGAGCAAAGTATTGAGTCTTAGAGTTGCATAATTTTGGATTACCACAATCTTAGTACACGTCTTTTTGCATCGTTTTTTTATTTAATGTTTTAAAATTATAAGTAATCGTTCTTGGAAAACTACGGAATTTGTTATAAGAAGAATTGTTTCGAACACAAAATTTAGGATCTTTCAAGTTTCGAGACCAAAGAACCAATTTTTGGTCAAAACTAAACATTTTGGATTGAATATAAAGAATGTTGTAAGCGAGATGATTTTTTCGAAATAAAAATATCTTGAATTATCAAATTTTTGGATCAAAAAATTTTGTAAAGGAAATGGTAGAAACCAAACCATTTCTTTCGGTATAATTTTAATTTTGAAATTGAGAACCTAATATTTAAAATTTTGACTTTGTGTACACAATTTTTGATTATTAAAATTTCGATCAAAGTAGGAAATTTAGGAAAACAACATTTTTGATAAAATTTCTAAAGCTTTTTAAATTTCGAGAGTTTTAGATTAATAGCATTTTTATAGTACACAAAAATTCGACTGAACCCAACTCACTTCGTTAGCAAATACCTTGTATATTATGTCATAACAACTCACCTGCTTGGCGATTGTCCCATCGAAGCTTTTCAACACTCCCCCGGCACCTCCTACACAACGCATAACCTGTGATTTCTCATACAACGCATTATAATCTACAGACTCTTTGCGACGCAGTGAACTCCTCAGCGAAGCCGTCCTATTGAAACTATTCGTCCGAGAAGCAATGGCTGGCGAATTCCCACAACCACCAATTCCATTTCTTGGACTGCTGATGATACTGCTGCTACTTGACGAAGGTGCAATTTTGTTCTTTGAGAAAACTGACTGCCATGGAGGTTTGCTACCAACACTCACCAAACTCAATGCATTTCCATTGGCAGTCGACAGCTGCCCTCGATTCTTATTGCTGCTCCCCAGAGCTCGAAAACTTCGATTGCGTTGGAAATTCGATTTGTCATTCAACGGAGACTGTTGACCACCTGGGCCGAGTTCTTTATCACCATCGCTATACAATCGAGTACGTCGCTGTGGTAGTAGAGGCGATGATCGCCGATCAGTCTCATCGATTGATGGCTGTGGCACGAGTGTGTCAACGATCTTCTTCCGCCTTGAGCCCATCACTGGGGAATTCAATAAACTCAATTTGGTAGCTGCCATTGTCTTCAATTCTTGACCGTAACCATTGACTATTATGCCACCACCTCCACCACCACCGCCGCCACTTCCATTAATAATATTTGCCGGTGGCTTCCGCAAGACTTGGAGTTGGTGTTGTTGTTGCTGTGACGGTGATTGGGACTGTTGATGATGATGGGGATTTAGCTCATTAGAATTCCATGAGGAGTTCTCAGATCCGCTATCGCTTATGGTCTCCGAACTGACACTATTCTTCCGATGATTTGTATTTGTGGTCGAAGATGACGATGAGGGTGATGGACTGTGGACACCATGGAATTGATGATGATTTTGGTTTGACACGGCGACAACGCTATTGCTATGATGATGATGGTCTTGATGGATTTTAGTGGTGACCACTTTGGATTTAAGTGTGCCACATGCGTGTGCCTTGCCCGTACATCCTCTATGGATTTCTGGCTTTAAACCAGAACCAGGTTTGTGTGGTGTCGATGGTGATATTGAAGAACGGAGCGATTGCTCAAACGATTTTGGTAGTATAAACATTTGTTTATAAATCTTTTACACTCATTCAGTTTTTCTTTCTTTTTCACTCAAATCTGGAGTTGATATACTTTTTTTTTTCAATTAAAACAAAAAAACTTAGTGTTTACATTTCGTTTAACACTTTAGTTCTAAAAATAGATGAACTTTATTGTAATCTTAAGATATGAAGACTATGTTTACTGCGGGATTTGTGAAGTGTATTTTCTGAGATAACTTTAATATAGAGATAGAGTTGCCTTGTGTGATAAAAAAAGATTGACAATCAATATACCTTTCCTAGGTTAAGTTTGTTTACATGAAGAAATTATCGTTTAGGAGAGGGGTGGTGGCGCTTAAGCGTATTTATCAGTTGATAGCTAATCTAGTATTGTTTGGGTTGAATCTTGCTTCCTATAGATATCCATCGAGTTCGAGTAACTTGAGAATCAATTGTTATTTCCAAACAAGGAAAATAGAAATGCATTATTTATAAGGGAGGGGCTTTGTTTATAGAAAATAATTACGACAGTTTTTCTTGTTGCATTGACAAGCGATTTAATATTGGAAGCACGTACGGAATAATTTCTAATTTAAAAAAATGTCTGATATAACCTCTGTAATATGCTAGGTACTCAACATTGAAATTTAAATAAATGTTTGCTTTCGGAGTTTAACAAATTTAATCTTTCCGGATTTTCTATCCAACAAATTTTAAAAATTTGTTATACGATTAGTTCTGTTTATCCGAAGAAAATAAGACACACAAATATAATATAATTTTAATTAAATTGGGTTTTTTGTGTGATAACACACTCGCAGTTAGTCTGCATAGCTTTCGCTCCGTCATTTATATTATTTATGAATGTTTTGAACTATCAACAACCACTTGAGTGGGCTACCACCATTGTATTTATTTAGGCTGGAATTATTGCAATTTCATGGCTGCCACACCAATCATCAGATTCCTTTCAGTGGTGCTTAGTCTTTATGTTCAATTTTAATTTATAAATTAGTGCCGTCAATTGGAATCGAACCAGCTACCACCGAGGTCACCTGATCATGCCCATCCAATGTAAGGTTTTGTCTTTATAAATTGCATATTGAGACAACTAGTATTTTTACTAGCCGCACACATGTTGGTTGTTGATTATTCGGGTTCTTTCTCTTTTCTCCGTTCACGATTTACAAACCAACAATTCGTTGGACAATTGTAAGGTAGGAGATTGTATGAAAGATTTGACTCTGGTCTAGAATTAAATACAATGGTGGTAGCCCACTCCAGTGGTTGTTGATAGTTCAAAACATTCATAAATAATATAAATGACGGAGCGAAAGCTATGCAGCCTAACTGCGAGTGTGTTATCACACAAAAAACCCAATTTATTTAAATCAATTCTTGACCAGTGTCTGTCAACACAGAGCTATTGACCAGCTACAGTGGCATATGTACTAACTATGTAAATAATTTCAAAAATCCGAGAGCAAGCAACATGCGTTCATTCAATACTATTGTAGGTGCATTTATTCATCACATAAGGTTATGTGTTGAGTACAAGCAACGTGCAACCAGTCTATATTTTATGTGTGCAGATCTTAAAATCGAAAAGTTTTAACATAAAACAATGTACTCATTACACGAGGTATGCGATGAGTCTAAGCAACGTGTATCCATCCAATACGAATGTAGCAGCGTTTATTCATCACATAAAGTTATGTGTTGAATACAATGCAACGTGTTTCCAGTCTATATTTTATGTGTGCAGATCTTAAAATCGGAAAGATTCTACATAAAACAATTTACTCATTACACGAGCTATGCGATGAGTCTAAGCAATGTGTATTCAACATTTGTAAGTAAATGTAAAGACGTTTAACTTATTAACATTATGGACGAGAATATTATATTGCGAGTTAGCCCAATGGTTGCATGCTCGCTCGGTGCTTGGAAGGATACCAGTTCAAATCCAGGTAAGTAAAACTTGACATTTTTCTAATAAAATAAATTTGTATACTTTCAGAATAAAGGGGAAATCAGCTGTCAGCAATCCCCACAGTAAAAGGTGAAAATAACTTTGTGATAAACAGCAAAGCTAAGAAAGAGATGAATATGTAATGAGTACATACAGCTTGTACCCATTACATAAAAAAAGAAAAAGCAAATAAAATAAAGAAATAAAGGTTATCTTTTTTTATGTTATGAGTACATATTTATGTAATGAGTACATAGTATTTATATGATTTTTTTTAAATTTATGTAATGAGTACATATTATTTATGTAATGAGTACATATATTTATATAATGAGTGCAAATTATGTATGTTATGAGTACATTGAATGCCGCTGAGAAAATTTACTCACTACATAATCATATACTCATCACAGATAACAGACGGATATTTATGTTATGAATCAATGGAGAAATTATATTTATAGAACGAGTGCATAAAATATACAAATAAAATGTACTCACTCCATAATCCGTACACATTTATGTATTGGGTCAATTAAACATTAATATTTATTTAATGAATACATAGAGAGGTGCAACGTAACTTTACTTATTATATAGTGTAATGCGATGAGTATAACCAACATGTATCCATTCAATCCTTATGAAGTAGAATTTACTCATCACAAGAGGTTATTTGTTGAGTACAAAGCAACGTGTATCCAATCAATATAAGTGAAGCACAATTTACTCATCACGAGAGGTTATGTGTTGAGTGCAAAGCAACGTGTATAGAGTCAATATTTTGTTGCAGAGTTTATTCATCACATAAAGTTATGTGTTGAGTATAAAGCAACGTGTATCTAGTCTATATTTTATGTAGAAATATCATAAACTCGGAAGGTTTCTAAATAAAACAATTTACTCAGTACACGAGCTATGCGATGAGTCTAAAGCAACGTGTATCCATTAAATTTTCTTGTAGCAACGTTTATTCATCACATAGGGTTATGTATTGAGTATAAACAACGTGTATTCAGTCTATATTTTTTGTAAAAAAAATCGAAAAATTGCATTTTATTTCAGATATCCGACACATCTTTATGTGATGGGTGCATAGAATTCTTTATTACATACATTATGGCAAAAATGTGTGTACTCAGTACAGATTAATTATTTAATGAGTACATAAAGTTATGTGTGCAGAAATCTATGGAATGAGTCAACACATTTATGTGCTGAGTACAAACATTTTTCCCTCAGTGTAAGCCTGTTAGACATCAGGTCTTTTAAATGCAATGAAAGGCACTAGTAGATCCTAAGTAATAAACGAATTTCGAGTCGAATCTAGACTAGATTAGATTTTTTTGTATGGATAAACTCGTCTTAAGGATAAATTCGACTAAAAATTCGTTTATTACTAAGTTCCAGTTAAAAGGAATAGAAGGAAAGGAAAGATTTTTGTTGGCACAGCGGATTGAGGTTTAGATGTTAATTATCTCATGAAATTCCACGGGTGGCATCCAGTTGGAACTGGGGAATATAGAAAAGAATGCTGCCTAGACAAACATCCAGGTAAGCAGTCAAACACTATATCCACTGTGCCATTGCCACCTGCATATTGAATATTGAAATTAAAAATATATGAACATTCTGGGAATCGCCAACCTTTATTAATGTTTCACTTCACACTCAATCGTACTTCGTGTTTCGAGTGAAAATGTAGCATGCATCATTGGCGTGAAGTTTTAAATTTTACATTCCACAGATTCTTTTCAAAATCAAGGCTAATTGATTGTCATAGGTAAAATTTGTTTTCTTTTCAGAAGCTTTGCTTTAAAATAAAGACATTCAAAGATTAGATTGCGTTCATTTTTCAGTTCACGAAAGGTGATTAGATTACTATGGCCTAAAAGACCATTTGAGATCGTGAAATATAAAGTTATAGTAGGTACCTTTTCACAACCCTTTACAGGAGAAAAAGCTGAAAGAAAATTTTGGAGTACTACATTTTTGCTTACAAAAAGAGACGTCTTCAAATGTCAATTTAAAAATTTCACGCCAAAGATTTTCTACGCAGATTTAATTTGTACGCCAAGTGTGTACTTGACTTTAGGCTTGCAGCAGAAAAGAATACAGGATAAACTCAAACACTTGAAATTGTCTAGGAAATATACCCATAATTCTTTTAAATGAATTCTTAAACCTCTTTTGTCTACAATCTTCTTGTTCAAAACTTGCCATCTCAATTAATCATCATCATTCAAACATTTATATATCATTAAATTTTTGTTCCGGTAGTTCTATTTCGATATTTGGAGATCCATCACTAATATTTATATAACCATATATCTAAAACTATTCTATACTTACATCTATCTTCCAATTGTATCTTAATCCACATCCCACACTTTAGCAATCATTATCTTTTTCTACCTACTTCAATTATTCTATGGTCTGTCTTTTCCATCAAGTCACATTATGAATCTATGAACCCCCATGTAAAATACAAAAAAAAAAAACTTAATGCCAGTTGTATGGGTTTCAATTTAAAACCAAGGTCGAGTTTGTGCTCCAAGAACACCTTTGACAATCATTTCGGCGGACAAGTACACGTAAGTATGTATAATATCACAGGAGAGACACATTAATACGCACTCAGGTGTGCCATGAGAGGAGACAGAGGAGACTTAGAGAGTCTACTAAATCTTGGTAACTGATATTAGATTTCCTATATTTATGCTTGAAGTATAGGACATGTTAAGCGAGTTCCATAACATAAAGTGACATATAAAACAACACCTTTAGAATATCCGTCCAAGTTCAACCGACCGACCGATTCCAAAAGACGACACGACAAAGTCTCTACCCAAGATAATAGTTTCGTTTTCATTTCATTCGATGATGCAGTTCTATGATGATGGTGATGGCGATAGTATCTCACCAGCCCACACTTAAAAGTACATCACAACATCACCACCACATCATTCGCAGAAAAATTATTGTGTTCATATGCCATCTTCTCTGAGTTTCTGAGTTAACTGGCGACTAGGAGAAGCGGCTGCGGCAACAGAGATGCCTTCTTATGCCCCACATAATGAAATTGATATCGAATCGTGACTCTTCTCTATAGTTGTGGCGTGCGTCATAATTAAAGCTTACAAAAAAAAATATTATTATTCCTCCATTGGATTTGGCGGTTCCATTACGTTTGGCTTCAATATACACCTTAACTGACCATGTGAGCTTCTTCAATTTTTTGTAAAGAACTCTAAACTTTTTGTTTACATTTCCGCGCACGAGATGAGTGTTTTTGTTTTTTATAAGACTTACAATAATCATGCTTGTCGGAGATTACCTAGCTTTCAATGTTTTTTTGTACGAATACAGAAGAAGAATAATTGAAATGCTAAATGAAGGTAGTAGCTTTAAAACAAATCCCTGAAATATACATACTGGCGCCACATTCTTAACCTTGTGAAACATTGTAGAACAATACTTTCAAATTCAGAAGTATACGATTTCATTTTAAAGCCTAGTTCTCATCTACCATGAAATGACAACAAAAATTAATAGATTACAAAATGATTTAAGCTTAATCCATCACAGTTCGAGTGAAAAAGAAATGTTCATACAAAATCGTAGGCATGAAATTTTTAACTTCACATTTCACAGCTTCTATCTGAAACCAAAGAATTTCCTAGTTGAAAATGTTTTGGAAAAAAAAAACACATGTTTTGAAAAAAAAACTCATATTTTGTAAAAGCACATGTTTTGGAAAAAATACATGTTTTGGAAAAAAAAACATGTTTTGGAAAAAAAACACATGTTTTGGAAAAAACACATGTTTTGCAAAAACACATGTTTTGGAATAAAACAAATGTTTTGGAATAAAACAATTGTTTTAAAAAAACACGTGTTTTAGAAAAAAAAAAACTAGCATCTAAATACGTCGAAAACTAACAAAATTCAGAAAGACAACTTGGATGCTTACAGTGCTCCAATGTACAAGTAAAGGGTTTTCCAATAAGAGGTGTTATTTTGAATAGCCCGCTATTTCGGTAGTTGTTACTTTTGAAGCTGTAATTTGACAAGTAGAAACTACGCCATTAATAAAATTGGAACGATACACGCTTCAACAACGCATTGAAATTATTAAAATTCACTATAAAAAATGCATGAAAATAATCCGGAATTTTATCGAAAAATCATCTTGGCCACCTCGGTGGCTACGTCAACGAGCAAAATTATCGCATCTGGGGCTCGGAAAACCCAAAATGTATTGCTGAAAAGCCTCTCCATCCTCAACGAGTAACTGTTTGGTGCGGGGTAATTTGACCTTACTTTTTCGAAAATGAACTTGGAGCAGCAGCTACGGTAAATGGATTGCGCTATCGAGAGATGATTAATAATTGTGTATGGCCGGAATTGGATGGTATTGATCTGAACAACGTTTACTTTCAACAAAACGGCGCTACGTGCCACGCACAAGCAACGAAACCATCGATCTTTTACGGGAAAAGTTCCAACACATTGCGACTTCTTCCTTTGGGGCCACGTGAAAGATAAGGTCTACGCCAAACAGCCCATCGTCGTCGATTCAATACCTAAAAGATGGAATTCGTGAAGCTATTGAGGGCATACAGAAGCCACTTTGTGATTTGGTGATGGAAAATTTCATGAAAAGGATATTGTTGATTAAGCGTAGCCATGGCGGCCATTTGGCTGACATTGTTTTCCATTATTAATGGCATACTTTTCTCTTTATTGTGAAATAAACATACGATCATTTATCTCAAAAACTGCCATTTTTTCTTTGAATATCAAAATAACACTTCTAATTGGAAAACCCTTTACATATATGAAACCTAAGTTAAATGGAATAAAATAACCATAAATATTTTTAACTTTTTATTTTAATACAATTATTACAATTATAGATTCAATATAGCTTTTAACGGCCTTTAGTCCATAAAAATTAGCGTTTCGTCCCGGCGTTCTCACTTGGACTCTTCAGTTGACAGTGAGGGTCATGTCAAGACGCAATTTTTATTAAGTTCAGTCCAGCTTACATTCATTTTACAGCAAAAATCAAATGTGAACTATATCCAACCCAATTAGAATTTCTAATCAAGAATTGTTGGAAATTTTGTTACCCGTGGCCTGGCATTGTTTACACCAAACGCCAATTTTTATGGACTAAAGGCCGTTTAAAGCTATATTGAATCAATAATTCAACAAGTCAATTAAATAATGCTAAGTCTTCTACTTAACTCATATATTTCAGTAGTATATAGACAATTACAATTATATTCAATCGAAATATATGTATGTACGTGGACGAGGAAGTTTTTGACGTTTCTCCAGAAAAAATAGTTAAATTCAATGCAAATTTGGAAAAGAAAAATTGCTTACTGAAAAAAACCTATTGTACAAAACACAAACTAAATATCTTCCAAATTTTTAGACTCTTTTAGGTACAATTAAATAGTACAAGTGACCTCAACTCCAGAAATAATAGTGTTTCGCCCAAAGTATAAGTGGGCTCTTCAGAAGCAATTTCAATATTTAAATTTCTTCATCTTCTTATTCTTTTAGGTATGTTTTTTAAATTTATAAAGTATAAAATAATTTACACAAAGTTTCAATACCTATATTGATCACGGACAATTTCTATGTATGAAAGAAAAATGTTCTTAACTTTTTTTTGTTGTTGTCTCTATTTTTTGCTTATCTCTAAAACACCGCAAGAGACACCACACACAAAATTAAAAAGAAAAACATGTGACACCAATTTGTATCTTTAACTTCTTTGTCGGTTTTCGTATTTATATTTTCCCATGCAATGCAATGTGGTCTTTGCAGAAACAAAATACAAAATATAAAAAGCTTAAGGCTAAAAGAACATGAATCCATTAAAGAAAAAGCACTGAAACCCCCCATTCTATTTTAAAAATGGTCAATATTTGCAAGAAGCAAATATTATTTCAGTTCCAGAAAAGCAAATAGAATTTATTAAAACTGGAACGATGTATCTTCGGCAAGTATCTTTAGTATCTAGACCTACAAGAGAATCCAATATATGTAAATCTAAAATACAATAATTAAATATTTTTTTTTAAGATCTTGAAAACAACCTCATCACAAAACAAAAGACACCAAAACAGTTTAAACATCTTCAAAAACCTCTTCAATAAAACATCGATTTTATGTTTTCATAGATTGTTTTCTTTTCTTTGAAAATATAATAAAAAAAAAAAACGATAATTCTGAAGAGGGCGTGTGATATAAAAATGTAAGTGCATTAAAGTATCTTTCTACAAAAAAAAAAAATAAAAAAAAAGCGAGAACAGAAGTCAATGTTGATGTTCATTATAGTTTAAGTGTAAATTGATTTCATCAACTTAGAAAATTGTTTACTATTGATTCATGTAACCTTAAAGTTAAACAATTAAACGCGCAATCAAAAGATAAACAGAATATTCAACTCTATGATGAAGGAGACAACATCGATCGGAGAGAATATTATGATGTTTGTTGATTTATATATTTGTGTTTGTATTGTTGAATCTTTTTAATTGAAACGTTTACAAATAAATTAACGCTCAAGAAGCATAAAAGGTATATAGTTGACGTTATTTACTATAGGTTCTGCAGTAAAGGTAGGTATTCTATTATGACATAATGGTAAAATATGGATTTGTAAAAAAAACGTCGCAAGCCAAAACTTTTATTTGTACAGGGTGTCCAGTAATTCGGGTGCCATAATTTGGGATGTGATTCTTGGTCATATTCTAAGAAAAAAATTATTTTACAGTAAATTCTGATTTTCAACTTTGACATCACTTTTTGACAATTTAAAAAAAGGCTAACTTGGTGTACCCTCACCCATGTTAAGGTCAAGTATCATAAAATGTATGGGTTTTTATTATTGTTTTTTTCATCAGGTAAAAATAAGAAAACTCAAAAACTCAGTGCTGTCTACTGTCGTCAAAACGAAACACACCCCTCATGCCGCTATCCATGAGCGGTACTTGTATTGAGGAAACCGAAAAGCTTTCAGTCCTCGGTATGTGTATCACAGACCACCTTCTGTGGAATGAACACATATTCGACGTCGCCAAAAATGCTGCTAAGTGCTTAGGTTTTCTTTGGCGATGCAAGAAATTTTTCTCCCCTTCTGATCTGGCTGTAATCTATAAAGCATTTATCCGTCCGAAACTTGAGTACAATTCTCATATTTGGGCAGGTGCCCCAATAACCTACTTGAGTCTTTTAGATAGGATTCAAAAAAGAGCTTTGAAAATGATAGGTGACAGAAATATAACAGAAACATTTGCATCCCTCGACCACCGCCGCAATGTTTCATGTCTAACATTATTTTACCGTTACTTTTATAAACACTGGTCTAGTGAAATAGCCAGCTGCATTCCTCCCCTAAGACAATTCAACCGTAATACTCGTACCTCTAGGAATGCACATCAGTTTACCCTCGAGCCCAACTTCGGACGTACTGTCAAGTATAGAAATTCTTTTTTTAGCCGCACTATCCGAATGTGGAATGCTTTACTTGGCTCTATCTTTCCCGACCATTTTAATATTCAGAGATTCAAAACCAATGTGCATCGGTATCTCCTCTTAAATCCTACCATATTTTCCCAACGCTCGCACTGTGTTTAAACATTTTAAGGCAGCCAAAATCCCTTTAGTGCGCGCTTAACTAAAAAAAAAAAATGTTTAATACGCATTTTCTAAAAAAAATGACCTCAAAGTCAAAACTTTGCTTGGACAAGAAAAATTGAACACCATTTAAAATTGAATATCTGGAAACCCTAAAAACAAATCAGCTCAGTTTAAACGTAGTTTTAAAGTCTAGTGTTTCTACTAAAAAAAAGTCAAAAATGAGGACCCTTCCATTAGTACTGACAGAGAAATTGACTTTTAACTGGGTCAGGGTACACCAAAGTTAGCCTTTTTTAAATCGTCAAAAAGTGATGTAAAAGTTGAAAATTAGACTTTATTTTAAAATAATTTTTTTCTTAAAGTATGACCAAGAATCACATCTCAAAGTATGACACACGAATTACCGGACACACTATATAAGGTTTACAACTCTAGATAGAGTTTATTTTAAGGAATATTTACACATTTTTAGATTACTTTTAGTTAAATCATCAAACCATTTAACTCAAACTCGGCAAGCACTTAACTGATTCAAATTATTTATGTCGCACAAAATTTTTTTTTTTTTTAGAAAAACTATGTGCATTTCAATGCCCTATTTTGCGGTACATCAAATAGTGGGTGTAATCGAGTGACCTGCTGCAGGAAAGCATGATTTTTGTTTAATTCAATCCACAAAATTAAAACAGTGAAATCGAGGTATACATAGGTATTCCAAAAAAAAATATAAAGAGCAATTACTTGCGACCTTAACTTGCACTCAACTTTAATAAGTTCCATTTGTTTAATGAATTCTGTGGAAATGTATGTTTTGAAATAAAGAGTGTAGAGCGTAGAGGGTGTGGGTAATTTTTTTTATTGACAAAATATCTGATCATGGTTGAAGGTGTTATTTTTGTTTTTAAAAGAAAAATGCAATCATTATATCTTTGGAACTTGATTTTTTTTTTTTTAATTTTAAATATCTGATTGTCATCAGGTTTTTGTGTCAATTACTTACTATCCATCCAGTTCTTGTGAAATTTTATTGATTATTCAAACAAATCGAATGAAAGGAATATATTTTTTAATTTTTATTATTGCCAATTTATGCAAAAATTAAAAAAAAGAAGCCAAGTTGGTTATCCAGGATCTAATTTTAAGTGATTTTATTTTATTCGGTTAAAATACGAATTTTTAAGTGCGCATCACGAAATTAATTAATTTTAAAAGCAGAAGATTATGGAACTAATGTACATTATTTGAAGATTTGCTAAAGACCCTAAGAATGAAGTTTTCCTAGAAGTGTGGGGCATTTTCAACCTTCAACTTTTAAAGGGAACGATTTATATAGTAAAGTCGGTCTTCTAGCTAAGCACATTTTCTACACAAATTCATATTTAAAACATTTTTTCCTAAAAAGCATTTCTTTCAAAATATTTTGGTTTGGCACCAAAATTTCTTATTGAAAACTTCGAATATCAAAATCCCTTGTTCAAAATTTCGCATATCAAATCTCGCGTTTTTAAAACCGAGCATTATCGAAAAAAAAAATGAAATATTGCAATCTTGGAAACTAGGTAATCTCGCATTGAAATAAATAAAATATTTATACAAATTACCTGCGTTTGCAAGATTGTGTTTTTTTTTTTTTGAGAATTAAAATTCCAAAAATATGATTAAATAGGTAGGCGAAATTTTGAATATGCGAAATTGGAAACTTTCGCTTTTGCTAGTGAACATAATACATTTTTGTCGATTGTACCTACTCCAATATTTTTTTAATTCTACCGATCTTCCAATTGAGAGAATTGAGAAAATGTAGCTTTTAAAAATCTCTCGCAAAAAAATCCGAGTGGATTTTTGGGAAAACGGATGTGACCTTCTTGTAAATTTTTGACTTAAACCAATACTTCCTGGACGAATAATTCCTACAAGAGTGTGAAAGTAGCTGGATTCTAAGAAGTTTTTGAAAGAATTTCTAAGGTCAATATTATAAAATTGTTGACATACATATGTATAATTGTGTTTCTTCGTACCAGTAACTAAGTCAAAATCACGTTTCAACTCTTAAATGTACCTCTTGGATAGTTCTTGGTTAGAATGTCAAGGTATTGGAATCACATTTTATGTGGTCCAATTAAAAGTTTTATGATCAATACAAATACATATCAAACAAAAAATCAGAAAAGCATGTTCTAAAAACTTACATCGTCTACAATACGAAGAAGCGCAGTTTTACTTAGTTTTCAATATCAAACAAAATTGTCGCTTAACAAAGTTTTCAAGGCATTTTTAAGTTTTTGTTTAAACTTGAACAAAATCACCTTGAATTTTCTTTAAAAAAAAAAAAGGATTTACAAAATGCCTAATCATTCATCAAAAAAAGGGCTATAGAACAAAATGTCACTTCAAAATCTCGCAGTTAAACATCAGTCATTCCTCTTTACATTCATTAGGTATTGTTCCATAATGATGCAATTATCATTTTTTTTGTTTGGCAAATACAGAAAATAAAAATACATAAATAAAAGATCAAGAGCAATAAAACATAAAACAACAATTTGTCACATCAAAAAATCATTAGGCACAAAAATTTAAACTTCACCGTGACACACTATTTATTTATGTGTTCTTTTTTGAATTTTTGTTTAGGTTTATTACCACTATAAAACAAAATGTATCCAATGTTGTCACAAAATTGCACACTTATCTTGTATAGATAAATTATTTAATTCGGTTATAAAATATTTATCGATTCAAATATATTAGCGCGATCGCGAAATCACACTTTTAAATCCGGCGATGCAATATTAGCTTCCACGCTCTGCTATTCAATTTGTGATAAATGGTTTTCATTTCGCACGACAATCGTTACAAGCCAGATTGAGTTCCACGTTATTCACCCACATTGGCAACAACAACAACACAACAAAAAAGCAAAAACAACACCCGATCGAGTGATTTATGAGAAGTTATCTGCAAAAAGATACAAAACTATCTAACACACAGCAAAGCTTTATGGTATATGGTTATTCTATCTGTTTGTGCATATTGGCTTGAAAACTATTCACAACTCATCGCGAACATCGAATGCAACCAAACGCCAGTGATCTACGAGAAGTATCTACGTGCAAAAGATACAAAAGTATCTAACAAATATTATTACTGTTGGTATCTATATAATTTGATAATGCTTGAAAACTTTAAAGTATTTATGAATCTTTAACTCGACAAACAACGAACGAAACGAAACGATCTTCAGCGAGACTCTAAGCGCACTGAATGCGACCAAATTGGAGTTTGGAGTACGAAGCCAACCCATCCATAGCCAGCCAGCTAGCACTATGACTCCCCAATCCCACTTTGAAAGATACAAATTATTTGTATCTGTGCATACTATCCCCCGCTTTTTTGGTGTCTAGTTTGGAGTGAATTTGGTTCGTAGAAGGAGAGGTGTGTTGCTACTGCTGGCTGGTTTCTTGTTGCATTAATGTATTTCTTTAAAATTGAGTGGAAACATTGAGTGAAAATTATTATTTTGAGTGAAATTCATATGCATTCTGTCGCATTTACAACTTTATACAATTTGAGAATAAAATTTTACTAACGATACAATTGTATTGAAATTCAAACTTTTCGAGTGAAAATGAATAATTTTGAGTGAAATTTTAAACCAAAACAAATTAAATACAAATGGAAAAAAAAAATTCATTAACAATATATTTTAATCAATGAAATTATTCCGATTGAGTGTCTTTTCCTTTGTGGACTTTTTGCTATGAAGTTTAGTTTATTTGTTTTGTTATTATAAAACAAATTTTCTTCGTAAGGCATTTTCATTCATATTCATTTCACGATGTTTAAAAAAAAAATAACTAAGAAACAAATGAATTATTTACAAGACATAATACCTAATGACTTCATAGACAACAAGCTATTAAATTTTATAGGTTTACGATTGATAGCCATATGCGAGTGAGAAGCTACAGATACCTATACGAAAAAAAGGCCTCGTTTAAGATATTTTTTCTAAGCAATATTTATAGCTTAAACCAATCAAGAAATCAAATAAGAGATATAAGTTTAAGGTTTATGTTAATTGAGTTTGAATATCACTGTTCGTTTTTTTTTCTAGTTTTTATACGCATTTTGACCGCACACCGGAACTACAGGTTGACATACAAATTTGACAGAAGTCGCTACGTCTTATGTTTAGACACAACGCTATTGGATTTAATCGAACTTTCGATTCCCGTAAATGTTGGGCGTTTTTCCACTTTAAAAAGATGACTTTTTGTCTCTGACTCTTTTTCAAATTTAATGAGTGTGAAAGGAGAAAAAAGATCTGATTTCACCTTAGCATTCATTAAATTTCATGTAAAAAGTGTTATCACTAATTATTCAATGCGCATCTGTTTGTTTGAAATTGTAATTGTATTGTAATTCATAATCGTTCCTTCATAGCATCCTTGAATATTTCAAAAATGTATTTTCATCAATAATTAACTATTATACAAAGTAGCTGCACATTCTACCACTTGATTTACATATTAAATATCTAGTATCTTGCAGCGCTTTAAGACTTAAAGAATCAAACTCTTGGTTTGCCAAGCCCTATGGTCACAGCAATATCACAGACTTGATTCCAATGGAAATGTTTTCGACTCTCACTGACTACTGCACCCCTACAATGAGTTAAATTTCCATCCAGGAAGGATTGGAATGATAACGTCGTGACGAAAGATTTCGACACAACTATCTTTACTGATGGCTCAAAGATGGAGTGTGGCGTTGGTGCAGGAATCTACTCTGAGTCCCTAAATGTATCTTGGTCCTTTCGGCTACCTGACCTTGCTAGCGTCTTTCAAGCTGAATTGCTGGCAATCAGGGAAGCTTGCAACTTACTTAAAGCAGATCCAAACCAAAACCGTAATGCAGCTATTATTACAGACAGTCAAGCGGCTGTTAAAGCCATTAATTCAGCTACAGCATCCTCCAAACTAGTCCAGCAATGCCGGAATGAGCTTGCGGGTCTGAACACTGACCTCAATGTCACTCTTATCTGGGTGCCGGGTCACAGTGGCATTGAGGGCAATGAACGGGTTGACAAGCTAGCCAGGCAAGGTTCAGCCCTTCATGGCTCACTTGCGGAAAGAGTCAACATTCCGCTTGGAGTTATGAAGGGCAACATTCTATCAATTTATCTTACTAAAGCAAACCGTAGGTGGAGCAGTTTATTAAACGGTATTATATCTAGGAAGATTTGGCCCACCTATGACAAGAACCGAACAATTGATTTAATACGCATACCCAGGCAAGACATAGCCAGGGTAGTTGCAACCTGTAGCGGACACTGGCCAATAGGAGAGCATGCAGCGAAGCTGGGCATACCTCACAATACTCACTGTCGGAGCTGTGAGGACCAGCAGGAAAAGGAAACAGTAGTTCATTTCCTCTGCAAATGCCCTGCTCTGGCCAAAGCTAGAAAACAGTCACTCCGAAGAGCATTCTTTGACGACATTAACGAACTTTCTGAAATGAAGATCAAAGACTTGATTTCTTTTCTCAACGCGACGAAATGGCTCTAGGACAAATTTCGGCTACTTCTGCATTATACCTTCCGTCGATTCCCTATGATCACAAGATAGTGGACTAGGGTTCTGGTGGGGGTTTGTGGTGCACAGCGGCCGGATGATCATCCAATCAGATCAGTGGACGCTCCAGTGCCAGCCAACGAACTGCCTAGTGGGCTAACTGTGGATGCTGCGGGTGCGGGTGCTGATCTGGTTGAGTGAGTGATCCACTTTCTGATGATTGTGCTAAAAGCTACAACAAAATCCTATTCTAAACTAAATAAAAAGGGACAATATCCTGAGGATATGCCCATATTTTCTCACTTCAATTCAATCCACAGGTTCAAACGAGTTATGGTATCAAAACGGCGCACTTCAGCGCTAATTGGGCTATGGGCTAGACTGCCCGTGGCCGCCATTTCTACCTACCTACCTACCTACCTACCAAACAAAAAATGGAATTTTGGGAAGCAAATTTAACGCTTGAATAACCCGAACTCTCTCATAATAAACCTTCCATTTTTTTACCAGTAAATTCTTCCGTTTGAATAACTTGAACGAAAAATCTAAACCACACTTCCTTCATAATTTTTAAAATAATAAAAAAAATATATATATAACTTGATCAATTTCAGGCGATGTCAACTTTCAATCAATATTGAATCTCCAATCGAATTCAATTTATAATGAAACAACCATCTGGGTACAATGTTGCAGTTTTTTTTATTTATGTCATTCATCATAAATCATTCATAGATAATAAATGAAATAAAAGTATAAAAGAATCATTTACCAAAGCCACAAATTCAAAACAAAAGAGGAACGTTAGACAAAAAACAATACACAAAAGAAAATTGAAACAACAATAAATTCTGGAGCTAAAAATCGTGATTTGGTAGATTTTTGTCATAAAACCCTAATCATATATACATACATAACTAAAAAAAAAAATATTTAAAGTTCTCAGTTGGAATAGGATGGATGTCTAGCATGAAGGAGCCATAGTCTGTTGCATAGCGATAGCTTCAGCTTCCTACGAAAAAAAATTCACTTCGGTACAAAGTTAATTCCAAATTGGAAACAAAATCGAGCCAGCAAAATAAAGGTTAATTTTTCAATACTGATTTAACTCTAAGTTAAACCAAAGTGGGCCAACCCTTCATATAAATAAATTAATTGTTAAATTAACTTTATAATATTTTTTAGGATTAACTCAATTTTAACCTCGGAAACTCGGATAATATCGCTTTGGAAAAAAAAACTGGGCCATACCAAAGTCAGAATTTACAATTTACAACTGTTTTTACGAATTGAGTTGCAAAAGATATGCACCCCTATTGCGATTTGCGATTGTTAATTGATAGTTGATTAATATTTAAATTCGATATTAAACCACAAAACCGAAAAAGTTTTGGTTAGTTAGTTTTTAGTTTAAGTTGACTCTTTATTTTATCAGATTTAAAATATTTTGTATATACAATGTATATAATATGAAATAATTTTATGGTTTGGCCTATGGCCGTCTACCAGACTGACATTTTGAATTTAAATACATTAGTGCACAAAACAAATTTGAAAATTGATATTAAATAATTTCTTAAAAATCCTCATTTATTATACAACTCCTATAACGAAGTGTAGCGACAATATATCTATAAAGGACATCCCATCCAACATTTCCATTTAGTATTTCAATTAGCTCAACTTCATTTAGGCTTTTTTTTTCCAAAATATCTCATCCTGAATTCTTTCATGACTGGACAAATCGCAATTAAATGGTGAATGTCTTCACGAACACTCAAATGACAAAGGCTGCAAAGTAAAGGTAGATCGGGTCGATGAGGCATGAAGTTAAGATTAAGTAGTTCCCCTCTTGTTTTGAATATTATGCTGATTTTTTTTTAATGAGTTGGAATTAACTAGGTATGCTTTATTAGACGGTTATAGTAACATCTATAAAGAGATGATCGAGTTTCAGATGCATTTTTGTCGTACAAAAAATGACCAAGTTGTTCTAAAAGACTATTAAACAACAATCCAGGTTGTTCATTTTGTGTGACCATTAGATTCATGCTGCATGTAGTTGCCAATTTTTCCCATTCCACTACCATGTGACCTGTCATCTGTATTGAACTCCTCAGTACGATTTTGGGTATTCTTTCATCATTTTCATCATTCATTTGAAAAATTTTAAAAATATAGTTGAAATGCATACTAAGAGTTTCCATTATTATGGGAGGCAGTCCTGTTTCTAGATACAACATGTAATTTGGGGTATTCTTTGGAAGACGGAAGATTCTTTTGATAAAATAACGGAGAAACTTTTCAATTGCTTCGAAAGAACAGTAACCCCAGACCTGAGCTCCATATAGTAAGATCGACGACGCTGTAGAGCGGAAAAGTTTTTGCTTTGCACTATGGTTAATAGAGTCGCTCTTGAAACAGCGTTCCCACACAGTTGAAATTGCTCGTTTTGACTCCGTTAATTTTCTTTCCAGGTGTTTTTTCATATTAAGATTCGATGTAAATAGGACCCCCAGATATTTATACTCTCGTACAATTACGACTGCCACGTCTTTGAAGGTCCATTTCTCATTCCTCGCATTCCTGCCGCCACCCCCCCTGAATACCATTATCTTGAATTTTGTTAGATTAACCACGAGATTCCAGCGGTCACAATAGTCCTTTAGCCTGTTCATCATTAGCTGCAGTCCATCAACCGTCTCTGCAAAGAAAACTATGTCGTCTGCATACATAAGTGCGGGTATTTAAGCTCCTCCAAACATAATTCCACCTCTGACTGCATCAGTTATGTCATTTATAAACAGTATAAAGAGCAAAGCACTCAAAATACACCCTTGTTTGAGACCCATTTCTGTGTGAAACTCTTCAGAGATAAACGTTCCGTCCCATACGTAAGCTGTGTTCCCTGAGTACAAAGCTCTTAAAATGTTTATTATTTTACTTGACAGCCCAAATGTATAAAGCTTATAAAAAAGCGATTCACGAACGATAGAGTCGAAAGCAGCACGGAAGTCAACAAAGAACACATTTAATTTTTTCTTTCTCCTGATATAAGAATCGGCAATGTTGTACAGTGAGAATATATGATCCGTTGTAGAAAAGTTCTTCCTAAAACCGGCCAAGAACTCTGATAGGATACTTTTCCTCCTCACCCATTCAGTCAATCTAAGCCCTGCGAACAACTTAGCACTTGCTTCATGATAGTTTCCTTTTTTGAACAGCGGGAAAATTATTGATTTTCTGAAACTTTCTGGAACCATCGCGTCTTCGGAAATTCGGTTGAATTCATTAGTAAGCAGCAAAACAAATTCATCGGTCGCGTACTTATAGTGCTCAAAAGGAATGCGGTCATCTCCAGGTGCCTTATTTACTTTCGCCTTCTTAATAACTTCTTTAACTTCATACATCGAAAACGGTGCATCTAGAAAGTCATCCATTATCAGCGGGGCTGCGTATTGTACTAAAGGTGAGCTAAACGTTGCGTTAAGGAGGTTCTTGAAGTGATCTTTTAGACTAGGCGCTTGTAATCCTAGAGCGATGATATTTGTAGTTCCATTTAAGATTTTAACAGCCTTCCAGAATTCAGCAGAACTACGGGTGCAATTAATTATCGATACTGTCTCTTGCTCAAAAGCTGATTTGTTTGCCAAACAAATTCTTTTGAAATTAATATTTGCTTCGGAGTACAGCTTTTTAAAAATCGGTAAGTTTCGTGACCGGAATAGCTTTAAAAAATTAAAAGATAGTTCCCTAGCTTCTAAGCATTCAGAGTCAAACCAACTCTGCTTATAGCATTTTTTCTTTTTTCCTAGCTGGTTTTGTGGGTTAGATTTCATTATGATTTTCGTCAGAACAGTTATGTCTACTTGTTCGCTTGTTTCCTGAATTGCTCTAAGTTCATTTCTCATGTTATCTTGAAACTTGGTCTTCTTTCTTTCAATCCATTGCAATTTAGGGATCAGATTAAGACTTTTTGCCCCAGCTGGTGTTTCTGTTCGCGATGTTGTAAAAGTTACTTCCAACGGCATGTGATCTGAAAAAGTCTGAGCTCCTACTCTAAAATCACTCACAGCATTGTTCCACAATCCAGACACAAAGCAGTAGTCAATTGTAGAGCTAGCTTGACCTCTTATAAATGTCAGTTCACCCTCTGAATCTCCTGTGCAACTACCATTCAATACTTGACAATTGTATGCATCGGAAAGTTTTAAGATTTGTTCACCTTTACGATCACAAACTACGTCCTTTGATTTGTGATTGAGGCTGAAGACAGGCCATTGCGTGCAGAAAAAGTTGTTTTGTGACAAGCCAATCCTGCCATTGAAGTCTCCAAAAAAGCAAAAAAAAGTTTTGGTCATTGGGATTAATGCAGACCGTTGTGCATTATAAAAAAAATTGACAAGAATATCAATTAATAGTTGGTCACATTTTCAGTAAATTCAGTTTAAAAATCCAAAATAACAATATTTATCAACTATCAATCAACAATCGCAAATTGCAATAGGGGTAATTGATTCTCCAGTTTTACATAAATGTATTAAAAGAAAAAAGAATGCCTTCAAAAATTTTGTTCCCATCAGTTTTTTTTTTTTATTTTTGCAATTCAATCAAATAAATCTTTTTCAGAAAATATGCTTTGATACGACTGCTCAAATAAAACCTCAATAACAACCACCCTTAATCTTTAATTCGAAAAAAAGAAGTGTTATTTTCTCCTTTAGTTTGTCCCACTGTGCGACTATAAGTACTCGTAGGTATAAAAACAACCTCTAAGTAAAATAGATAAAAATTAATTATCTCTCAAATATTAACAACGCCTATAAATACTATTTTACCATTTCTGTTAGTAGTTTGTATGTTTTTATTTGAATTGTCACATCGATCTCAAAAAGACCACAACAAACCAATTGCCAATAATTTGTGGCACGTGGGTATTTTCTATATAAATTTTACCGTCATTCCAGTTCCAGTTCGACCACTTTGAATCTTGAAATGCATTTCCAGCTTAAGTAATATCGTTACATACACAAGATATCTAGTATAGGCAGGTATAACCTACCTACAGCAGCGCCAAACGCAAAGTATACAGTAGGCGGACTAGAAATAATCATAGAAACGTTGACGAATGCCAAAAACTCAAATGGCTGACTAAGTGATTTTTATTTTATTTTTAAATCTATTTTTTTCTTATTTTTTATTATTTCAATTCGATAAAGCGGAAATGCAATATTCCGCACCGATCTATCCCAGACGTGTTCTATTGTGGTTGTTTTTGTTTGACATATCAATTTGACAATAATAAAATTAATTTCCATCATCGAGAAACGGAAACCACCACAAACACCTTCACGCAATCAATTTTTAAGTGAGCAATTGATTTTGATTTTATTATTTAAAATGGATTTGCGAATTTCGTTTAAAGAATAGCGAGCGGTAGGTAGGGTCAATAATTTGTTTGCAATGCCGATGAGGTGAATCAACTATTGAAAGATGCGTTAATTCAAAGACTCATGAATTCGTTATATTTATACTTGGATCTGACGCAATATACAGTGGTCAATTTTTGTAGAAGTTTTGGTAATAAAATTTTTCAAGTTGGAAGTTTATTAAACTGAAATATTTGGTTATGGTACAATCCATGCATGATTCTAGACTCTAGAGTACTTTTTAATGTTTTGTCTATTTTTTATTTTATTCTTTGACTTTATTTGTTCGTAACAAAAATTATTTATTCGAATTTGTTGGCAAAAAGTTGATAAAACCGAAATCGTTATATGGCAACTACCAAAAAAAAAAATATTTACATGTACATCAGGACACACCACAGGCAAACAGACGGACGCACGCGAGGTCCGTGTGACCGAAAATCATGGACGTCTCCATTATAGTGGTGTTGTTATTATTGATTAAAACATTTTCTTTTAATAGACCAACTAATAATTTTTTATTGATCATGATTTTTGCAACCAACAAATTTAAAAGAAACCACTGTGATGTTCAAGTTTAAGTTTATACTTCAAAGACGTGGGCTACTGATTTTTTTGGTCGGATAGCTGTACTTGAATCAAACAGTTCATAAAGGCTTTCGAGGTTACAAATTGTAACTAAGTAAACAATAGTTTGAAATTTATTTCTTAGATCAATTCAAGAGCTGTAAGATTACTTATTAATTCATTTCAACGAACAAAATAAATAATGAAAATTGTCATCAATTATGTATGTAAACTCAAACTTGTAAATTAATTTATTGCCTTTTCTCAAATTCACAAATAAAAGTTTCTATTTTTTTTTTTACAATTAACAGAATAATAAAAATATAAAATAAATTATTCATGGGCCTACATCAGAGATTTGAAATAAAAATATGCTAGATTTCTTTAAATTCATTCACCCCTATTATTATTGTCGTTTCACTAAAACGACAAGGCTCTTAAGGCGACAGTTGGCGTTTAAATAAAACCAAATCTTCGGCATCTTCCCCAATAATTTCCAACCATCTCATCATTTTGACGAAATTCGTTCGAATTAAACATCAATTGACGCCTCCAGCGTCGTGTCGTTTTACTGTCGTTTAAGTGAAATGACAACCGTAATAAGGGTGATTATCTACATAGTTTAAGTTTTATTCAAATTTGATTTGAGTTCATTTGATTTGAATTCACAAAAAATACAATCCTATTTAAGTTCAAAATTAATTAATATTTAATTAAAATCAGGTGCAGTTTAAAATAAGTTTCGTTAATAATAAAATGTACACTAGAAACCCGAAATTAACATAAGCAAAATATGAATTAGCAGAAACTTCCAACAAGTCACTTTTATAATCTCAAAGTGCCACCGAATGTAAAAAAAAATCTTTGATAAGATCTGAAATAGAATTCCTTTCAAGTCAAAACCGACCGCTGACTGGGCTGGTTGTATGTCGGCGGTTGAAGCTTTTTAAATGGTCACGTATTAATTAATAAAAAATGATGGGTGTGGATTTGCGCAATGTGTCTGGAAAATAGTTGTTAACCCGTCCAACTGATATCTCGATTCGAACTGCAATCAATCCACCCTTTACGTGTTCAGACAGAATCTGGCCGCAAGATAGGATACCAGCCTCGGGGCTTTTCTATGTTCACAGAGCTCAATAAGTCAAACCTAAAATCATTGGAGAATTTAAGTATATGTATCAACCGCAGCAGTTCTTTATAATAACTGCCTGCCCATGTTTTATGTGACAAGTAACTCGACTTCATAGTTATTTTTGTGTGTTCTTTTTTTGTAAATTTGTTTATTAACAAGATGGAAAAATATCAATTTTTATAATGTCAACACCCAGATTATTATATTTCATTTTTGTTCTTTTGTTGATTTTCTCTATCAATCTTTGCCTAGCCTTTTTGAAAAAGGAGTCAAGTTTTTTTTTTTGTGCGGTAGTAGGTGCTAACAAAAACCAGTCAAGTTGTGAATAAACTGCCTCACAAAACACGCAACCCAAAAGCTTGCTGCACTTGCGGGTACTAGTGGTTTAATATTCATAAACTCCGAGACAATAGGAATTAAAAAAATGAGGTTGAGGAATTTAATGTGTCTCAATTGATTGCAGATTGGGAATTCGGGGTGTAGGTGCAGGTTGTTTCTTTTGTGTTCAAGAATACAAAATGATTGAAAACCTTTAGACAAGAAATATCAATTAAATACACGACTGGGCGCACGTATTGGCTATATTTTTTGAAACTCCTTTTCTGAAAATTCTTATTATTTCTTAAAACTCGGTTTTTTTTTAACACTACGGTTTTTTTAAATTTTGCTTTTTAAATTCAATTTCTAGAGGGTGTGCTTTTTAAATTTTCTTTTTTTTTTCAGAAATCTATTTTCTAAGAATGTTGTTTTTTAATCTTTGCTTTTCTTCCTCTTCCAAATTTTTTTTTGAGAGTTTCGATTTTAAAACATTTTATTCTTAGGTTAGATTAGGTTTGCAAACAGCATAATTCGAAAAAAAACTTTTCTTACTTTTTTGAAAATTTTGTTTTCAAATATTCAAAAAAAGAAGTATTCAGAAGTTTAAAATAGCCTAATGAAACCCAATTGGTATTTGTTAAAAAAGGCAGTTGTTTACGAAAATATACTCAAAACCTTAAACCAAAATCCTCAAACTTAGTTTTGTTGAACAAAATTGGGCATAATTTACATAATACTTAAAAACTGTTAGATTTAATCAAAATATTTTAGAACTTTTGTTATGGTTCCAATATTTGCTATTTAGAAAAAATAATGATAGAAAAAAAAAAACTGACAATGACAATGTGTTATTGTTATAAGTAACAACACCCACAGGTGGTATATATGTGTTTCTAATATGTGTATGTCTGCAGTTTGTTAATCTGGGATAGGCGTTTGTTGTTGGGGTTTGGTTAGCGTGTTTGCAAGTGCTGATACTGGTACTGGCGTTAGTTGCAGTTATGTATAGCTATTTGAATTCCTTGTACATATTTGATTATTTCACAGCCAACGCCGCCGTTGTAAGTCAGTCGGTACATACAAGTAAGGAGTGGGTTTTATTTCACGAAGACCTTGAAACTAACGATAGTTTGTTTAGGATGAAAGGATAATTTGTGTGAGAAGTCAAAATTGAATTGAATCTACACAAGCTTCAATCACATGGATAACATTTTTTGTCAACCTTCCTAAAAACTTAAGGAAGCTACTTTCCTTAAGTCAATGAATATAGCGACCGTCAAAGCTAAAAGGAACAAATATAGTATACAGCGCTACAATGTGAAGAAAACTACTTTTTGTTGTCTCCCTCAATCTACAAATAATTTAAAAAAACAAGTCTTGCAATATTCAAGTCCGAGTCTCAAGAAAAAATCTTCGACAAACATAAAACACATTCAAATCCAAAACAGTCCCAATGATTTCCTCTTTTTTTTCTCTTCGAAATTTCGTCTAGCTTTTTGTTAAAATTGAGTTCATATTTTGTATGTGCAACACGCTTATACCAACCGCAACAAACCACCGTTTAGTATAATTTCTGTCGTCCCGGCTATAATAACACGATATGTATGCGGTGCAGTGGTGGCGGATTAGATTTGTTCGTCCGTCGCATCGGGTCGGTCGGTAGGGAATAAACGATTGACGTTTAGCTACGTGCAATATTCATTGGCTATGAAAAGCGGTGATAATTATTACATGAATTGTTTTCCCACAATTGCCCAGAACCACAACCAAACCAACCGCCGCACGCAGAACCCTACAAATAGCTTGATTAAACTTCCTGTCTGTCAATCTATGTATCTCTTTCTTGGATAGACACAGTGAGTTGGACACACCAGTTCTGTTTACATATTTTTCTGTTTTGGTTTATTCATGTCTGACTTGATTGGAGGTGGACTACGACCACAACGGACGCAATGATGCCGATGTTTGAATCTGCTATGTTCAGTGAAGAAACTGTTACCCAAGAACTCAAATAGAGTCATTGTTAGGAAACACACACAAATAATTATTATAGGTTGTTTACATGCATCGCCCAAGAAATATTCCCGTGCTGCCCCCTAACCCTAAAAGCGAAACGAAAGATCTGTTGCTATTCCGTATGGATTTGAACTAATTTAAAGAAATACAAAAAAAAAGACATCACGTTAGGGTTCATTGAGTCTGAAGACTCATTGCATTGATGTATGCGGAATTAAATGCGGCATAATATGAATGTTTAAATAATAAAAAAGCGTAATCATTTTATGTCGTAATAATACGCCAATCGAAAATTCATTTTTCACTCACTGGCTGCACTGTATGAACTTGCATGTTGTTTAGTGTGGTCGCAGGCTCTGGACACACGCATATTAATTAAGATTGACTTGAAATAAATTTGCATCGTGCACAATATTATTTAATGACAAACAAGACGAGACTGGTTGGGTGGTATCGGTATGTACAACAGCAACAGAACACGGCTAATATGGCTTTGTTCCAAAAAGGAAGCGATATTATTTGTAGTAATTTGCGTGTAAGTTATCAATTTAACGTCAATTTATTTGATGTCTTTTGATTGGCACCAATTCTATGTCATGATCTCGACTAGGGTCAGGAGGAGCTGCTATGTTATTTCTTAAAATAATTTAGGGATAGAAGTCTTGGTCACAACAGAAAATAACAAATTTATGTATATAAATTTTAATGGATTACACTCAAAGGTTTCTGGTAGAGAGATGGGTCATGGTTTAGTACTTGTTGATCATGATTATAACTAAAAAGATATCAAAGACAGAGTGAAAAAGAACTTCATTAGGATGCCATACTTTAGTATAATTTCTGCTAAAAGAAGAGGGCAGAGGCTAGTTATATAAGCAAATCGATCTTTTTATTTGCTTTTTACATAAAAGTATACACACTTGACACGTGTTAAAAATACAAATATCTGGTAGCGAAAACGGTTAATAACAACACGACGAAATAGAATTTATTTGAGTAAAAACATTATGTAACATCATTGATTGTAAGAAAGGCAATAAACAAAATTAATTAACTAAACATTTTATGAACAATTTTCCCTGAGGAGAGTAATTTAACAACTTAACTAATCAGAATGCTAATGATTTCAACATGGTGTCATTTGATATTCTTATTCATTCATATGTATTTAATTTGAATAAATTGTCTGTTAGTAATATATGAATTTACATAAAACAATGACAATAATTAATCATTTTGTTATTAAAAGAAAATGTTCTCAATTAAAAACCTCAACTAAATCCGCCTACAGTTAAATATACCCTATACGTCGATACCTTCTAGACAACGAATGACCTTCCTGACAATTAATTTAACTATGAGTACACATAATTTCCGCACATTTTGTTAAATTGATTTTTAGTTAAAAAAAAAACCTACAATGGTGGAAATGCGTAAATGAACCGTAATTAAATGTTAATACAAAAATGTAAATTTTTCTTCGGTGCACAGGTTGTATACGTATTGTATATGTATGTGCCTTGCTTTCAAAGAAACTATTCTGAGAATAATACAAAGTTCTCATGAAATATAGAATGATTATAGAGATAGAAGATACCCAGCGACAGGTATTTTGGTTGGTAATACAAATTCCAAAATCAGGAGGACCGTTTTTCTAATCAAACTCCGGAGCTGAAACTCAAAAGTACTAGAGTTATGTTAACCATACAGACCTTTGGTCAAGATCATGAATTCTTTGGGAAGTATAAGAAGTATTTACATTATAGCTTTTTCTATTATTCGTCCGGAAGCCTCCAGGACCCACAAGGTTTTTATTGTTATTAGGATTGTTCTTTGAAATTTCGAAGCGATTTGAATTCAGATAACGTAACGGTAAAAGTTGATAGCTTTGAGAAGCTCTGGCACTGAAATTCAAATGAAATCGTTGCATACTTTTAGCTAGGTACACAAACTGGGTTGTTGTAAATGATAAGCAAAAAAAAAAAAACACACATTTAATGTTTCTTGTTTTATCGTACGAGATTGAGATCAAAAAGCTTACCTACTCTTGGTCTCCTCTTGATCATAATGCCTTAAAGATCTAATTATAAACACAGAAAAACTACATAGTATAAGTTCCAAAGTAAAGTAACTCACCTGCTGTTTGAAACGCTTGCTAGCACTTCTCTTCAATGTATTACAATCGACTTTGACAACTTTACGATCGACTTCATCGGGTTCAGTTGGACTTATCATGCATCGACGACTCAATTCAACTAATTCCGAAACTGGTTGCACCTGTAAGAAATACAAATAAATTTAAAAAAAATATATATAGGTATATACAAAGATAAAAACAAACTTACCTCAACAGTTACTTGATCCCCACTATTCCTAATCATCTCGATAATTGTTTCTCGTGTCAACTCACTCACAGTAGTGCCATTTACTTTGAGCAGTCTGTCGCCTGGCAGCAAACCTGTAGCACCACCACCAGCACCAGGTTCGGCAAATATTACCGGCTTGAAAACAGGTGCAGTCAGGCATTCACTCCGGTCCAGACACATTGCCTTGCGCAGACTAAAACCAAAATCATTTCGTGGGGACTTTTGCCGTTTGATGACAAACTCCCGCGGTGGCGGTAGTTTGACTAGTGTAATCGGTGGCAGTGGTAGGTCGATGTCTTCGAAGGTGTGCACTCGGGACCATCGTTCGGTACCTTGCGATTCACCGATCGGACTCAGCGAGAATGGAGGTGTGGCAAATGAAGAATTAGTTGTATCGGTGAGGCTCTCAGCACTTGGTGATGGCGATGTCATCACATGCAGATTACTCAATGGGGATTGTGTTCCCAAACGGGGAGACGACATACTATATCCGACAGTGTTGTGGGAATAATAGTTTGATGGGCCAATTGCCGTACTGGGACCGATATCGCTGCGTAGACTTTCGGCTGAAGTGTAGGCGGGATTTCCAGAGCGATGCTCAATCGAATCGAATGCTATAGATTCGTTTTGTATAGTATTTCGCATGAGAAGCTGTCGTGAGTCGGGTGAAGGGTTTTGAGGCAATTCTTCTTGAATGCTGCCGCGAGATCCTTTGAGAATACCCCGTTTTGGTGGTTTTGGTGGAACTGGAGGTAGAAAACGATTCTGGAAACAAAAAACAATAACATAAACAAATGTTTTTCTTTGTCGTTTCAAAGTCCATCGTAGTTGGATTTGGATAATTTACAATTGAATGGGAATGGAATTTGTGTGAAAGACTTTACTTCATTCGCAGGTTCATTATTCGTATTGATTTATTATTTTACTTTAATTTTTATTTTGCGCTCATACACACAAGTGGCACACTTTTACTATATTACCTTGGATTAAAATATTTCTAGTTTAGGCCTTGAATTGTGTGAAATCGTATAAAGAACAACAAATCGATTGCACTGTCGATTGCTTATTGATTTTAAGATTTTTTTTTCAAAAGCAAATAGATGTTAATAAGAAATAGTACAAAAGAACAAAATTTAAGATTTGGGTAAAAAAGTTAAACACATTAAAAGACGTTTGTTGTCGGTATGCAAGTTTGGCAGAAACTTTTGTTTTTTAGTACCTATCAAGGTACCCGACCTGCTGAATTTTAATTTAAAATTATTCATTGTTTACTTAAAGCATTTATAATCAAAAATCAAATAAGGGTAGCTAGTGAGCACAGTACACATATCTAAGGTATTATCAGGCGCAGCTTGTCAAATTTCAAGATGGCTGCCCCTTGTGTAAGTACACGGTAAACAAAAACGAATTTGTGGTGATTGTTTGAAATTAAATTTTCTTACTATTAATTTTGACAACATGCGCAGAACTGAACAAAAATGAAAACGCTAGTGATATTACCTGTCATATACGTATGTATCTTGGCTAGTGAGTAGAAATTATTTTGTATTATGTATATTAGAGTGTCTGTTATCTCCCAAGCTAATTTTTTTTGATAGCACACACCGTCAATCGAAAGTATATGCCGAAAGAAAAAATTATTGACAAAAAAAATTTTTCCGAGGTCATTAACCCGTGCCGTACTTTTCCCATACAAATTTGTATGGGAATTTTGCACTTTTCACATTTTATTTTTTTTCTCTGGAACTATAATAGTTATTCTAAATTTTGTTTGGGAATTTAAATTATAATTTGTTTCGAATTCTTAAGTTAATTAATACATTAATATTATATATTCTTCTCTTATTTTTCTCTCTCGATCTTCTGCAGTTTTTGTTGTTTATTTTAGTGATTATCATAAAGTTATGAGTTTTTTAAAAAATTGCATTAAAAAAGTAATGAAAGGTTAGGTTATAGTGGCTGCCAGCAAAGAAACCGGACACACTTAGACCATCAATTGGTCCATTGTGATACCACATGAATCTAAGAATTTCTCCTCACTCGCTAAAACCAATTGGAGCTTTTTACAAAGCGCATGAGTTGATGTCCGAGCTTGCTAGATCTGTTAGATCATCGAAGAAGAAATCCCCAAGATGGAGTTTACGTCTTTGAGATAGGGCGGGACATTTACAAAGAAGATGAGGAATAGATTCTTCTTCCTATTCATCCATACAGCTTCTGCTAAAATCATTTGCGAATACTCTAAGCCGCGTTGTGTGATTGCCTATGAGGCAGTGTCCAGTAATGACACCAATCATGGAGCTGATCTGTAATCTGCTAAAAGATAACAAACACTTAGAGTTAGAGCGCCTTGTGTACAACTCTGGCCAGATCTTTTTAGTTGCCAGGCAAGTGGTGATGTTATTCCACCTCAGGCTTGTTCTCCTTATAGCATCTTGCTTTAGCAAAAGTTTGCAAGTAGCGATAGGTAAACCGACTTTTGGCGAGTTCGTCAGCTTTGCAATTTCCCATTGTCCCTATGGCCGGGCACCCAACAAAGGTCAATATTGAACTGTTGTGCCATCTCTGCAAGAGATGAGCGACAGTTTATGCCCGTTTAAGAGTTTGTAGAGACAGAGTCCAGAGATTTCAAAGCAGCTTGGGTATCTGAGAAGACACGGATATCCTAGGTCGATACCACGTTTTCTTTGAGCCACGACAAAACTTCCTATATCGCCAAAAGTTCCGCCTGGAACACGCTACAATGGTCAGGAAGACGAAATGAGAGACTAAGATTTAGTCTGTCTGAGTACACGCCTCCACCAACCCCATCATCGGTTTTTGAACCATCCGTATAAAAGTAAATCGATTCGTCTTCCAAGAATGTCACATCCTCCCATGTGGATCGGGAAGGTATGCCAACCTGAAAGTTCTTGTGGAAGCGAAATTGTAGGATGGTGTAGTCAATGATACCTGGGAGTGAACCGTATGAGTTCAGAATAGATGAGTGGCCTATATCATTATTGATCCACTGTGAGGAGGCTTTAAGACGGATTGCCGTACATGCTGCCGTTTGTTTATAAGTAATGAAAACAAATTAGAAATAATTTATTTCGATTTTTCAAAATATTTTCTTACCAAAAAAAGTTTTTTTTTTATTAATTTTTGAATGTGGTTTTTAAACAAGATATTGGTCAAAACAAATCATTCAAAAAAAACTTTATTTGTTAAGAAAAAAAATTAAAAACATACAAAAATCAAAATATTTAATATTTTGAAAAATCGAAATAAATTATTTCTTATTATTTTTCATTACTTTTTTTAATGCTTTTTTTTTTAATCTTATAATTTATGATAACCATTTAAAAAAACAACAAAAACTGCTGAAGATCGAGAGAGAAAAATAAGAGAAAAGTATATAATATTAATGTATTTATTAACTTAAGAAATCGAAATAAATTATAATTTAAATTTTTTTAATACATTTTTAAATGCAGTTTTTTAAAGACTGAAAATCAATCAGAATTCCCAAAAAAAATTTAGAATAACTATTATAGTTGCAGAGAAAAAAAAATTAAATGTGAAAAGTGCAAAATTCCCATACTTATTTGTATGGGAAAAGTAATACGTTTTTAAATGCAGTTTTTTAAAGGACCGATAAATCAATCAGAATTCCTAAAAAAATTTAGAATAACTGTTATAGTTTCAGAGAAAATAAAATGTGAAAAGTGCAAAATTCCCATACAAATTTGTATAGGAAAAGTATGACCTTAGAGGCACGGGTTAATGACATCGGAAAAATTTTTTTTTGGTCAATAATTTTTTCTTTCGGCATACAATTTCGTTTGACGGGGTGTGCTATCCAAAAAAATGAGTTTGGGAAATAACGGACACCCTAATGTATATCTAAACTCTAGCACAATATTGTCTTTTTGAGAAAGGACAAAATAGATTTAAACAAAACATTGGAGTAATGAAGATTTTATCATAACCAAGACTCGAAGAAATGTTTCTAATAGAGAGGGAAAGATTTTGAATAGATAACTAGGACCCAGACAAAACTTTTACAAGCTTTTCGATGTTCTGAATTTGAATCCAAACTCAGAATTTCTGCATCTGGTTGGGAAATTCCTTTTAAAAAATAAAACCTTAAGGTGAGATAATAGTTCTAGGCAAATTTTGTAAAGCATTCTGAAAGTACCAATTTTTCTTGCCAATGTCATTTTAAATTTAAACTGGGACAACAGCTTTTGCTATGCATGCACAACGAGAAAATAGAATCTAACGACCGCAGCAAGTCAAAATATGGGTATTTTAATTTTTTCGTCGGAATCAATCTTCGAATGGAATTGAATTGCTTTCAACTGAATTCTTCTTTGAATATGTAGTCCGTGTGGTCCGCAGATTGATATTAATATAGGTCTTTGCTTACCGTTGATGTTTGAAAAGTTAATCTAACTTCCTCCGCCGGATGTAGTATTCGGATTGATAAGAAAAATTAAATATATGTACCTACTTATAACTTAAGCCTTTAAAATTTAAATCTTTGTAATTCATACCTATAACTCGCAAGATAAGGGGTGGAATTGGCTAAAGTCAAAAATGATTATCACATTTGTGATAGTCACATGTGACCAAATGAAATTTTTCTTCTGCGTAAAGTGATCACAAAAAAAATTGTTATATTTGGCATCACTTAGCCAAACTGACACTTGTCATATATTTTTTTTTTTTATAAGTTGGTTTTTGTTTCGGTGTAAAAAAAAAACATTTTATATTATGTTAGCTTTTTGTTCATGTGTCTGGTGGCTTCAAAAAGATCATAAATTATAAAAAAAAAAACAATAAAATATAAGCTACCTAATGTTATAAATTAATTTGTAAAAACTGTTTAAATATATTTCTTGCATTGTTCACAGGTGGAGTCATGTTAATAAAGAAAAAAAGAGGATGCTCTCATCTTTCATGAAAAAAAAATCCCGATTTGGCAAAGTCTTTCACGAACAAATCAGCGAATGCTAGAGATTCCCATAGGCATTTGTGCGAAAAACTCTTCGCTCCCCTCAATGCGAATGGGCCACCGACGAAAACAAACAAGGAGTGGAAAAGAGTAAGGAACCGCTTAGGTACTCTCGGTGACAAAAAATTATTCTTTTGTTTTTCGTAAAGATTTGGGCAATAAAGAAGTACAATACCAAGAAAAAACTCGTCAACAACAAAAAATTCATAGTGAAAACTGGAGGAGGACCATATTATGCTGAGGAGGTTTTGGATGAAAACGAAGAAGCCATCATCAAAGCCTGCGGCATAAATGCAGCAATTGAGGAAATAAAAGGTGCAAAAAGTTTTGGCTGTGAAGAAGAATGTACGAAGGATTTAAATATACATATGTACACATGTATGTATGCAAATGTAAATTTTCTACTCGTAGATTACGAATATAAATATTTGTATTTGAAGAAGAGTCCAAATAAAACAAATTTAGAAGCCGACCCAAATATTGAAGCGGAATCGGAGCCAACACAAAAAGACTACCCAAATGTTAAAATGGAGCCGAAACCAACACAAAAAGATGCAGGAAAACAACGAACAAATAATGCTGTTAAGAACAATTTGCTTACACATAAGCCAATCGATCTTCAAGAACAATTCATACAAAATCAGAGTGGGAATACGGGATCTTTAATAAAAGCACTCAATGAAATTAATCATTCTTTTCAAGAATTAAAAGATTCCATTGTTTGTTTGTGCGAGGTTAAAAAGGAATACAAGATTTACAATTATGCTATTTTTTGTATAAATATATGTACATAATGTACCTTCAAAACAATTAGATTTAAAAAGATACTCAAAAGTGAATGCGATTAATTGTGCTGTGAATTTTTAACTATTTTTTAATAAAGTTAATTTTATGTTATGTATTTATTTGATTGGTTTTTATTTTTCTTGTTGGTTGCTCGATGTCCAATGTAGTATTCTGGATACTTACTTTTCTTTTGCTGATGTGGTTTTTTGTGCTTTTAAGGTTTGCCAGAGGAAATAAGTACCCTTAAAGAGTGAATAAGATAAAAATCTTAATAAGATAAAGAAATAAGTACCTACTCATGTTGAGATGTTTTTATATGTTATTCTAAAAAAAAAATGAAATTGAAGAAAAATGGTGACGTCCTTAAAATAACAAGACCTATTTATGTGTTAAGTTTGAAAATGTATTTTTCTATAAACATTTGATAAAAAAGTAAAACAGTTATTCAAAATTTGTACCACTTATGTTTTGGCACAAATCGTTAAATTTTCCATTCACGTTAAATGACTGTTTGTATCTTAATTTCTTGGACGATATACCGTATTCAATTGCGGATTTTTGAACCTTCACCATTTATATTTTGCGCTTGCTGATGGTTTGAATTTTCTGGTGATAAAACTACCCCTTCTCTTTCTTCTTGAAGGGGTACATTTTGCTTACAGCATATGTTGTGTAGAGCGGCACAAACATTTATTATTTGGGCCGATCTTTCTGGAGAGTACCTTAACTTTCGTTCTTCCAAAACACTTCTTCATCGGCACCAACTTGTCTTTGGTAGCCACCACCTCCAAGCAAATTTAGCGTTGTAGCTAATTGCAGAATGGGAGGAAAATGGGTAGAAAGAACTCCAGCTGGCAAACTCAAAATCTGAAGGATATTAACAAATGTCTCCTATGTAACACGACGTTTCTTATGAATCTGTTGAATTATTCGCATTAGTTTAAATTTATATACAAAACAAGAAAGTAATATTCACTTACTTGAAAATTGGGAGGTCTAAAATATTCATGTTGTTTCGGAGGTTTATCCTAAAAAGTCGAACATTATAATTTTCATTTTGTTGATGATTTTCCTCGAAAAACAACTGAACGGGCATAAAAATATTCATTTTTTTCTTGATTGCGCGAAAAACATTTTAAAAAAATCAATTTTCTATGAAAGTGACAACTAAAAGGCTGTCACAGGAAAAAATCACAAAAATGTGATTGTCTCAAGTGATAATCACCTTACACAGATGAAATTTGTGATCTGTGACTATCATTTATCAAAAATGACGTTAGCCGATTCCACCCTTTGTAGGTATTTATTATTTATTAAAATGTACCTACACATAGCTAGGTATAGGTACATAAATATTTAACGTAGTATATTAAAAACAATCGATAAAAAACCTCTCTCCACAGCTTCAATAGCCAACCCTCAAGAATGAAAAAAAAAAAAAAAAAAAAAAAAACCGTATAATCTTAAGAGACCACATCCCACATCTCGTTTAACCCGTTGAAATCACCACCTTATTTTTTGCATTTTTTACCTAGTTATATAAACCTAATAAAGCAACAACAAAACGACAACTTAAAAAAGCACCACTAACCCAACAACCATTCAACTCAACTCTATATAGATAAAACCAAGTTTGTGTGAAGAAATAAAATAAAAATAAAACAAACGTGACTAACTCACCTTGAACATAATGACATAATCTTAATGCCATCTAGACTAGCTATGTCCGTCCGATGATATATACTTTTAACCGAAACCAAAAAAAACGAAACGAGAATCAAAACAAAAACGAAAATAACTGTACCATGTCAGATTTACATAGATTTGTAGTACGGTTTACATTAAAACGTAGGTACATTATGTTATATGCAAAGGAAAAGCGACATAATACATTGTATATTTATATATACTCATTCACCAAAAGTCTGGTAGTCAGCTAAATGATTCAACAAATTTGCTTTGTTGAGTCTGAGAAAAAGACTAAACAAAATTCTAAGAAACCTAAATGTCAAAACAATATCCCAGCTACGGTTTGGTCTTCATTCATACCTTGATGGTAGGGAAGGTTAGTACCTTGGTACCTACTACAGATACGAAAATAATTTACATAGGTAGGAGCTTATTTATAAATCAAGATGAGGTTGTTAGGTAGTGCGCTGTATTTAATTAAGCAGTATGTATGGTATGTCCATCTAGGTGTAGCTGTAGGTATACATGTTTTTGTTCAATTTTTATAACTCAAATTACAATATTCAATTAATCAATATTCCAATGTTACTAGTATGATCTTATGATCCTTTCCCAGAGAACCAGTACCGAATGAAACTAATTTATAAATAATGGTACACTAGGACGTATGCGTACTTATTTTTTAATTATTTAATACCTATGTACCTAGGTAGGTATACAATACGTACTTTAAATTGTCAATGTCATTTTTGGCAGTAAAATTGATGAATTTTCGTGAAAAAAAACTTGCTAGGTAAAGGTATAGGTATATGTAGTATGTACCTATATTCCGAAGACCTCTAAAATCTGAGAAAAATTAAGTGGTTATAGGTAGGTACCTACTTGTTTTATAATAATTTAAAATAAACATAATAAAAATTTAACCCAATTAACCAAAGTACAAATAGGTAGGTACCTACCTACAAACACACTCGGCTGCCCTAGCGCACATTGTTATCATTGCAAATCTAAGAAAAAATCATCAACTTAAAGGTACCTACATTATGTACCTTTCTACCTATTATACAAAACAACTGTCATGTCAAAGTGATAATGATAACGAATTGCAACGAGTAAAAACATTTAAATTGATAACAACGTTATCTTTATGACTTTTATCAAAAGAACCAAACAAAAAATAATATTCCTACACCTACCTATTGCTATATACCTACCTAATTTTTATAACCACACACGAACAAAATTTTGGTCTCACTTTACAACAACAAAACAAAACCAACAGAAAAATTAAAAAAATATATTGTTTTTGTTGTTTTCTCTACCAATTTAATAGCTATTTTGTTTCTCTCTATATTTTTGCATTTATTTTCATTCGGTTCACATGTAGTGTTTGTAGCAAAACTTATAAGGGATACCAATAATTCACTAGAAAAGTTACTCTGGCTTCTCTTCAATGTCGAATAAATCTTTCGCCTTTTACTAAAGATTTCCGTGGAGAGGGGCACTCTAATGAGTCTAAAAATAATTTTTTGTTGTGCCCTGCCGCAAGCGGGGCCATAAATATACCATCAAAATAAAATAGTAAAAATAAACTATTATCTAGTCTAGTTAAGTAGTTAGCTGTAGCTTTATAACTACATACATTCCATGCAAATAAATAAAAGCTGAACAGTGAATATTATTTTGTAAAATTTAATTGAAAATTGAAATTGAAAAATTGTATTGAGTTGGACACAAAATAATAATAACATACTTCAAGAAGCAAAATCAAAACTCAAGTATGTAAGTGATCTTTGCTTCGTACGGTCGCAGTAGTCGCCTAGAAGCTAGTAGGTCTAGGATCTAGGTATTCAACACAGCATAGCAGTTTTTTGTTTAAATGGGCAAATACCTTACCTACCTACCCCTACCTTGGTTAAGTACGAGACGAGAATACCTACCTATAAGGAATGGTTTCATGTCATTACAGGTATATATTTTGGAAATGCGATTAAATCATATGCAGATGCATCCCGTGGGATATGGATAAATAAAATAACAATATGGATAAATAACAATATGGATTAAAACATCATAACTCATGTGATATCATCTATACTATAGCTACTTTGAATCCTGATACAAAATAAGTCCATGAGTGAAAATGATAGCAATTTTGTTAAGGTTGATACCTACACAATAAAATATAAATTAAAAAGCATTTAGGTATTTCGTTCTCCTGAAAATTCTCTGAACCTTGGAAAATGCAGGTACATACCTACTTCTTTAGGCCTAAAGCTAGTAAAACCAAGAATTACAAACCTACCTAGCTAAACACAAATAGAAAGAAGTGTTTTTGTGAGGCACACCATGGCGAGTACATACTATTATTGTATACCTCTTGGGTAGATGCCTATACCTACCCACAAAGAAAGTTTGCAGATTTTGTTTCCAATGTTCCGCTTAGTATAAGAAGATTGGCTTTTAAAAAGGCTTTTTAAAAAAAAGATTGGGGCCTATTACGAGATTCAAATAGACTTTAAGGCTAGTATTCACCGATCGCTCATAAACTGCTCTTAACTTTATGAGCTTCTTAACTTGGAAATTATTTGTGCTATTCACCAACCACTCATGAGTATTTTTCCATGTTCGAAAAAGAGAGCCAATGTTTGAATATGAGAGCAAATGTTCGAAAAACCAACCAAACATTCTCAATTGGAAACGATAGACAGCTGGCTAGGCAGACGCCAAAAGAATATTAATAAACTAAAATAATTTTTTACTTTTGTCTGTTAATAGGTATAGTCTCTGAACAAAAATAATAGGTAGTAGTTTTTTTAAGAATTTAACATTACAATTATTTTATTCTATTATCATCTTAAAATAACTCTTTTGAATGCTTTAATTTTGTCTTCTTTAAACAAAAATTAATAACAAAAGATGATTGTGAGCTCTGTCGTCATAGAAATACCCAGAAATACCATGATGGCAAATTGGGTGTACCAAATGAGCATATTTTTTTCTGTTTATCTTGGGGAGAAGGGACGTTTGATTGCGAAAGTTTTCGGACAACCTTTCGAAGAGAGCACTCGTAACTTAGGAGTGGTCGAGACCACTCATAACTTTTGCGAGCGCTCGTAAATGTCCAATAATATTGCTTGGTGAATACCTAGTTTTATGAAGTTATGATCGCTCGGTGAATACCAGCCTAAGTCTATTGGTAGGTAGGTACCTACATATTTCAAAAATCAAACAATTTTTTTATTTAATCATTTGGAATTTTTCCATTTCATAGACATTTGAATTCTATCAAGAATTTCTGGTCGACTCTCGTTGTAAGGGTCTTAACTTTAGCTATTTTTACAGCTTTTACATATTATTAAAAAGGAGACTTTAAAATTGGCTCAGAATTTATTTTTGGAAAAATACTAGTCTTTTAGTAGGTATCTTATAAAAGAACATTTTGAATCAATTAACTTCAGTATACAAATAAACTCCATTCTTTTGAACAAATATTCTACGAAACCGTAGATCGAATCAATGAATAAGCGAATAATTTTTAAGCACTATTATAACAAAAACCTATTTTCTCCCATAATAAGGCATCAAAATGATGAGGTGCAAAATAAGTCAAACCTAATTTGATTTGACTCAATAACGTAACAACAACAACGACTCACCTTAATGCTATTCATAGTGGAATGTATTGCTGATGGTTCCGAACTATCAGCCAACTGACTTTGACTTACAAACGATGATGTGGACGATCTATTCGGCCCGCCACCATTATTATTATAAGTCGACAATGGCGGTCGATCGATAATTGTTATTGAAGAAGCAACAATTTCCTCATTACCACGATCCAATTCGATATTACCACCACCACCATCGCTGCCGCCGCTGCCAGTTAGAACTCCTAACGAAGACGCAGATCGATCGACTTCCAGGTGTGCAAAGAAGTCTGCAGTAATATCGGCGGCTGTGAGGCCAGATCGTTTCTCTACTTTATCTTTGTGGCGACCACGAATCTTGAGTGTTTTTCTGACCTAGAAATATAAAACGAGGAGAGAAAAAAAAGAAAGAAATTGTTTGTAAAAATGAAAAAAAAAGAGATGAAATGTTTTGTGTTGTGTTATAGTGTTAGTTTTTCTGATCGATTTTTTTTCTATTTTTTGTAATTGTTTTTAGATCACAAGGGTAAAATTGTGTGCTAAACAAGGCGAACAAAATTTCTTGTTTCCTAAGTTTTTAGAATCATTAGTGTTGTGTTTTCCAGGCTATAATTTACGATTACGATGTTAAAATTGGTGTATTTTTAAATTGACAGTTCATTAATCAAGGAGCCACCACTGCCGCTTTGACGAGAATATAAGAGAATCCGTGTAGTAACTTGTAAAGAAGACTGTTGTAGGTAGCTCGGTACATATACAGAATAACTAATTGCATCTGCTGGGTTAAGTATCTTTTGTTTGGAAGAGAAATTAACAGTAAGATGTTGAATAGCTATAGGTACAAAAATATAAACATTTATCCATCAGAGTGGAAATAAGAAGATTGAATTTAATTATTGCGTGGGTGGTATTTTTTTTTCTAGCGTGAATGAAAATGCAAATTTTTAGAATCAATAAAAATATACATATTGCTTCATTATAAATACAAGTGTGAAGATAAAACTTTATTAAGATGAAATCTAGGTGAGTCAACTATGGAAGTGGATAGGTATGTATGTATATGTGATGCAGTACAGTTTCAAACAAACTTTCACTCAATATCAAAATCATCAGTTGTTTTAAAAACCATACAATAGGAAGATGGTTGGTAAGAAATTCTTGTAAGATTTGTCAGCTGCAAACGTTGAAAAAATACTCATCATGCCCCAAATAGTATATTATCGATTTTAAGTTTGCCTATGAAGACAGACAGCAAAAAAAAGTATTATACAAAACTAACAACCAAATAATCAGCCCTATCGAGGTATCCGTTCGGAGAAATTTTGTTTCCGATCTATTCGAAATCGGAGAATTTTCTACCGAGGTATCCGTTCCGATTGACAGATCGGACAATCTTTCGATAAAATGTAACGACTATCATCGCATAGCAATGAAGTGCGTTCAGTCCAGAATTGTTGACAGTTGTGCGTTAAATTTCTTCCGAAATTCTCCGACAGAAAATAGTTGCGGAATATTTTACGAAAAGTAAGCAAAAAAATATAAATAAATATAATTTTGTATCTTTAGTGCAATAAACAACGAAGACGATTCAGCAAGAGGGTTGGTTGAAATAACAAATAGATGATAAAGCAACACTATCATTTTTGTGGACCAATTCATAAACTTTTACACATCACAAAGATTTTCACTTATTGAACTAATCCGGCCGAATGTGTCAAATGAATGCGATTGTATGCTTTATACATCGAATACCTCGAACGAAATCTAAGTTCCGATCGGAACGCACTATCGTTTCGGAACTTTTTCCCAACGGATACCTCGATAGGGCTGAATAAACGTAAAATTTGTTTCTGTTTTTACTTCTGCAGAAAGCTGTTTGACAAGCGAAATTTAGAATTTGGCCAGATTATTTGGAAGTCTCAATTTTTTTTTTGCACAGAATTGATTGACGGGGCCATAAATTATGTGCGAAAACTTATAAGGCATATTATTACATTTAATTCATAACAAAATAATCTTGTGTTATTGTTTGTTGTTTTTTTTTTTTAACAATTAATAAAACTCTCCATGAATATTTGTTTGCTGTGCATTTCGTTGTCTTATTGAAGACACAAAATGTTGGTTTTGAATCAGAAGCGCCCTAGATTTCAGTACGCTATTATACCTTACAGTGAATTTGATAAGATGTAAGATGTAAACAATACTGATAATTGCCTGAGCCTTTTGCTATATTTTTGCGTTTGTTGTTTCTTTCATTAAAAAATTATAATGTGTGATTTCTTGTATTTGGTTTCTTATTCAATTTATGGGCACGAGTACGATAACTTGGGCGCCAAAAATTGATAACGGAAAACACTTTTTACTATGGGGGTGGGGGGGGGGTGTGGTCTATCTCCCCCGTTTGGGCGGGAGGGGCAATTTAATGAAAAAAGTACTTAAAATGAAAAAAAAATCATTAAAAAATAACGGTAATACCTACAATTAAGTATTATATCTTTTTTGAAAGCCAATACTCTGTTTTATTAGCCAGTTTTTAAATCAAGTGAAATCTATCTATAGATTTTGAAAACTACTTTCAAACTCAAAATTTGGGAAAAAAAACATAAACAAATGATTAAATTGTAATTATTTCAAAACTTTGAGATTTTATAATATATTTTGTTCTTAGAAATCGTTGCTCATATTAATTCTTAATCAGAAACCGAAAACAAAATGATTTTATGTCTTCTAGTTTTCGTGAAAATTAAAAATTACCAAAACTACTATTTTAAATCAATTAATTTTTTTTGTTTGAGTATTTTACGTTGTTTTATTTTGATAGTAAAAATAGAATATGGATTAATTCTTACACAAATTAACTCTTAATTATCATACTTTCCCAACACCCAGCCTTACGGCGTATAAACAGTGAGGTAGGTTTGGTGGGGCATGCTGATGCCCCCCTGCAACCCCCTGCTTGGGCTCACTATAGGATTTGGGGTATGTGCGTTTAAATAAAGTGCTAGTACCCAGCATTAGACGGGCATTTTAAAAGCAAGGTATGTATGGGGGGGCATGTTGCGCCCCTGCAACCCCCCTGCTTGGGTTCACTATAGGATTTGGGGTATGTGAGAGGTTCGGTGTATGCAAAATTTGATGTTTAAATAAAGTGCTAGTACAGCATTAGACGGGCATTTTAAAAGCGAGGTATGTATGGGGGGGGCATGCTGCCCCCCTGCTTGGGCTCACTATAGGATTTGGGGTATGCGCGAGGTTCGGTGTATGCAAAATTTGATGTTTAAATAAAGTGCTAGTACCCAGCATTAGACGGGCATTTTAAAAGCAAGGTATGTATGGGGGGGCATGTTGCGCCCCTGCAACCCCCCTGCTTGGGTTCACTATAGGATTTGGGGTATGTGAGAGGTTCGGTGTATGCAAAATTTGATGTTTAAATAAAGTGCTAGTACAGCATTAGACGGGCATTTTAAAAGCGAGGTATGTATGGGGGGGGCATGCTGCCCCCCTGCTTGGGCTCACTATAGGATTTGGGGTATGCGCGAGGTTCGGTGTATGCAAAATTTGATGTTTAAATAAAGTGCTAGTACCCAGCATTAGACGGGCATTTTAAAAGCGAGGTATGGTTGGGAGGGGGCATGCTGCCCCCCTGCTTGGGCTCACTATATGATTTGGGGTATGCGCGAGGTTCGGTGTATGCAAAATTTGATGTTTAAATAAAGTGCTAGTACCCAGCATTAGACGGGCATTTTAAAAGCGAGGTATGTATGGGGGGGCATGCTGCCCCCCTGCAACGCCCCTGCTTGGACTCACTGTAGGATTTGGGGTATGTGCGAGATTCAGTGTATGCCAAATTTCGTTTGCATTTAAGGAACTTTGAATGTTTACTCTTTTTTTTTTTTTTTTTTAGAAAGATTGATTTTTATTGTGTACATCAAGATAGAATACAATTTGTTTCTCCATTAACACACAAATAAAAAAAAATAATGAAAGCATGGCTGTGCCGTCTGCTTGTTTGACAATAATTGTTTAACACCTTAAGCATCTTATTTAAATTATATTACAATATTGGCGTTATTATCGAATACATACATTTTTTTTTTTTTTTTTTTTTATCAAGATGGAATTCTCTTAATTTGTTGTGTTACTTAAAAATTTTTGTTTTTTATTTTTTCTCTGTAGGCTAAGGATATCTGGCAATACCGGAACAAGGTTGAGATGTTAGCATCATTTAATAGGCCAAGGACATTCTCTTCCGACAGGAAGTCACTTCCTAAAACATGTCTCCTTATTTCTCTTAGTGATGGGCACTTACCCACAAAATGAAATGTGTCTTCTCTTTCTTTCGTATTACATATATCGCAAAGTATGGGTAGATCATCTCTGTGTGGGATAAAGTTCAAACTTAGCAGTTCACCGCGAAGTTTCGCTACCATGGATATTTCTTCAATCTTGATTTCATCTTGAAAATTATTTTTGGGGCCTAAGTTATGATCCAGTCGACTGTATATTGCCCTGTACAGAGAATTGGCCGCTTCTGCTTGAAAATTACTCATGCACTTTTCATCTAATTTTTCTAGTAGTTGGTATAAGCTTCTTTTTACCTCTGTTTCCAATGTCAACAGCTACATATATGATAAATGTAAATTTATGAAAAAATAAAAAAGTACTTCTAGTAATTTTCAATTTTCTTAAAAACTAGAAGACATAAAAGCTTTCGGTTTTTTGTGTTCGATTCAGAATTGTAATGAGCATTGATCACAAAAAGATTATTGAGTTTACCATTTCACAATTTTGAGCAAAATTGATCCAATCATTTCTTTTTGCGTTTTGAGTTTGAATGTAAATTTTTTGAAAACTTTTGACACAAATAATTTAATTTAAATGTAGGATTAAAGATCAGACTTCTGGCTTTTTAAACCTTTATTGTTTTGCATTTTAAGTATTGTGTTTTAATATTTGTTTTTCCATTTAAGTCGTTTTTATCGTAATTCGCCCCTACCACCTAAACGGGGCGAGATACAACCCCCCCCCCCTTCCATAGTAAAAAATGCTTGTATTTGACCCTTCTACAAAGATCCGTCATCAATTTTCGGCGCCCAAGTTATCGTACTCTCCCCAAATTATGAAACTCTCCATGAATATTTTTTTGCTGTGCATTTTTATATTGGAGACTAAAGACAAATTTTGTTTTGCATCAGCAGTGAATTTGATAGCAGTCGGTAGATTATAAGAAGAAGTTTCCACTTTTTTCGCACTGAATTCATTTCCCAAATCATTTGCTTTGCATTTTTTTATTGGAGACTACAGACAAATTTTGTTTTGCATCAGCAGTGAATTTGATAACAGTCGGTAGATTATTATTTTTTTTTCGCACTGAATTCATTTCCCAAAACATAAATTTTGTTCAAAATAGAGATATTTCTTTGTTTTATTCATGTTGATTTGTTAAAATATAACTTTCTGCCACCTGTTGTTGCAAGTTGGTGAAACTCTCCAAATAAATTCTGCCACTGATTTTTAAGTGTTTAATTCTCTTTTGCTGTGGATACCACAGATAAATTTTGTTCGCATCAAAACTGGTACTGTAGACTTCATTCGAAATCCAATTCAAATATAAAATTAACTCCGACAAAAATCAGAACAAGGTTGCAAATTTCAGAATTCTACAACAAAGCATCATAATATAAATTTAATTATTTTTTTTTTTGTCAAAGCGGTTTTCGATTTAGATCATGAAAATTCAATTAGAGGTCAAGACAAGAAATAGAAAGTAATTATTTGTTTTTTATTCAACATTATAAATCTTGATATTGATTAATGAATTCTTTTTAGTTGGGTGCGCATAGTTAGTGTACTTGTATCTATGTATAAATCATTTCTAGCTCGTGAACTAACCTACCTACAATTTTTTACACAAAAATTTTAATTGAAATTGTCGCAATATTATATAAAAAGGTATCAATAGCGAAACATTTAGCACAATTAGTTTCAATCGCTTCAATAATTATCACGCTATTATGATGTTATTGGAATTTAATTATCATCTAATTTGTGTAAGACATATGTACATACTCTTAGCTATACAAGTGGGTAATTTTTAGAGAAAAAAAAATTCATGGGAATGTTCGTTTTGAAATATCATCATTGAACCAATTAAAAAAATACCTAATCCATCACACACAAAGCTGCTATCCGGCGTGAATCGAAACATTTTTTGAAATAATACTATTTTCTAAATTTGACATTTGCGACATTCGAATACGATGCCAGAATAGTGCTGCCATTTATGTCAAAAGGTATGCTGAAGACTATTCATATTTGCAATCAAGTGATTGGTTGTCACTTGCATTAAACAAATGATGTATGTTGGTCTAAAAAATCGAACATTTCGTGAAACAATTTATTTTTTTAAATGAATTTAAACACTATTTGTGGCAGTTTTGTACAATGCTGTCAAACAATACATGTATCAACCATTTTTTGAACGTATATTGTTAGTCAACAGGATTAGAATGTCAAAACAGTGTCACCTAAATGAAAGGGAATGAATTACAGCATTTTTAAAGAAAAACAAACAAAGGAATACTAAACTTAACTTACTTACTTTACTTACTTTACTTTAGATGGCGCTCACAGCCCAGGATGGGCTACGGCCTCAACTAACAAGCCCCTCCAGCCAGCTCTGTCCCTAGCTAGCCGCTTCCAGTTAAGCACACTGAGTGCTTTGATGTCGTCATTCACTTGATTGCGCCACCTGTTACGGGTTCTTCCTCTGCTGCGTACCCCATCGGGGTTGGATTCGAAGACTCGTCGGGCAGGTGCGTTGCTGTCCATACGCTCCACGTGCCCCAGCCATCTCAGCCGCTGTATTTCAGCTTTTTGTCGTTGAATCTTCTCCTCCATACTCCTTCGATACACACCGGACCGAAAATCACACGAAGAATCTTCCTCTCAAAGCACCCTAGCAGATTTTTATCCGAATCTTTCAATGTCCATGCTTCTGACCCATAAAGCAGGACCGGGATGATTAGGGTTTTGTATAAAGTCTTCTTGGTTCTCTGAGAGAGGGCCTTACTACTTAAATGCCTTCTTAGACCGAAGAAACAGCGGTTGGCAAGAGTAATTCTTCGCTTGATCTCTGCACTGATGTCATTCTGCGATGTAATAGTGGAGTCCAGGTAGACAAAGTCCTTGACAACTTCTAAGTTATATCTGTCCATCGTGATATTTTGCCCGAGTCGACGATGTTGAGATTCCTCTCTCGATGACAGCATATACTTCGTCTTGTCCTCATTAACCGCCAATCCCATTCTAGCCGCCTCCGATTCAATGCTCGCAAATGCTCCTGCCACAGCTCGCTTCGTTCTGCCAACAATGTCTATGTCATCCGCATATGCAAGCAATTGAACGGACTTTTGATTTGATAGATTGTACCGCTGGTGTTGACATGTGCGTTGCGTACAATGGCTTCAAGAACGATGTTGAATAGGTTGCATGATAACGCGTCACCTTGCCTCAATCCTTTCTCAACATCAAAGGAATCGGTGGTGTTCTTACCAATTTTGACGGAGCAGCGAGATTTCTCCATCGTCATCCTGCACAAGCCGACAAGTTTGGCAGGGATGCCGAGACTCGACATGGCTCTGTATAATTCGTCCCTTTTCACGCTTTCATACGCGACTTTAAAATCGATAAAAAGGTGGTGTGTATCGATCTGGAATTCCCGGGATTTTTCTAAAATCTGTCGGAGTGTGAACATTTGATCGACGGTTGACTTGCCTGGCCTAAAACCGCACTGATAAGGGCCGATCAGATCGTTGACAAAAGGTTTTAAGCGGTCACACAGGATGGCCGACAAGATTTTATAAGCGACGTTTAGGAGACTAATTCCTCTGTAGTTGGTACATTTCAGAACATCTCCCTTTTTATGGATGGGGCACACTATACCGAGGTTCCATTCATCGGGCATACTTTCCTCCGACCAAATTTTGCAGATGAGCTGGTGTATGCTCCTAGCCAATTCATCTCCCGCTGATTTAAATAGTTCGGCTTGTAAGCCATCCGCACCAGCAGCCTTGTACGACTTAAGTTTGGATATCGCCAGCCGCACTTCGGTTAGGTCGGGTGGACGGAACTCTTGGCCATCATCGTCCAAGTTGAATGGAGCGTTCTGCCTATTAGCGGCATCTTGGCTGTCTTCGCCATTAAGCAGTCTAGAGAAGTGTTCTTTTCAGATCCTCAGCACTGACTGTGTGTCTACTACCATATTCCCACTCTCATCTCGGCAAGCTTCCGTTCTAGCCTTGAATCCTTGGGTGGATCGCTTCACCCTCTGATAAAATTTTCGAACATCTCCCCTACCGCTACAACCCTCAATAGACTCTACCGCCCGCTTCTCGTGCTCTCTCTTTTTCCTCCTGAGAAGTCGGCGTTCCTCTTTTCGTTTCAGCCCGTAGAGCTCCCGGGCCACTCTCTCAGCAGCTGTTTTTCGAGTCTGCAACATTGCCTGGTAGGCCTCGTCCTTAGCTGCATGCGCTAGCCGGCACTCTTCATCGAACCAGGGGTTTCGTTGTATTCGCCTAGTGAAACCCAGCACATCAGAGGCGGCAGTTCTGATGGCTTGTTGACAGTGTTCCCACTGGTCCTCTGCACTTGATGCTGGTGGCGGACCTCCTGAGAGATTAAAAGTTACGTGGTCTGCAAAAGTTCTGGCAGTCTCTTGTGATTAAAGCTTCTCGACATCGAATCTTTTCACAGCATCTGCTCTGCGTTGTCGCGTCATGGATATCCGCATACGTAGTCTAGCTACCACCAGGTAGTGATCCGAGTCAATGTTGGCACCTCGGAACGTTCGGACGTCCAAGATACTGGAAGCAAGTCTCGCGTCTATCGCAACATGGTCGATTTGGTTGACAGTTACTTGATCACGCGACCGCCAAGTCCCCTTGTGTATATTGAGGTGTGGGAAGTAGGTGCTTGAGATGATGACATTTCGCCCCGCCGCAAAGTCTGCCAGCCTGTGTCCGTTGCCGGAAGTTTCGTCGTGTAGGCTGTGTCCTCCGACTATCGAACCAAAGATGCCTTCCTTTCCGAATCTTGCGTTGAAGTCACCAAGAATGATCTTCACGTCGTACTTCGGGCACATATCATACGTTGTCTCCAGGAGATCGTAGAATGCTTCTTTGGTTGAGTCCTCTCTCCCTTCATGGGGGTCATGAACACAGATCAGCGAAATGTTCTTAAATTTGCCCTTGATGCGGATTGTGACCAGGCGCTCGCTTACACTTCAGAAGCCCAAGACTTCTTGCCTAAGTCTTCCCCTTATCACAAAACCACAACCAAAGAGCCGCTGACCCTGTTCCTTCAAGCACCCGCCGTAGTAGATGTCACACGTTTTCAGTCTCCGTATGCCCTCTCCATCCCATCGCACTTCCTGGATGGCTGTTACGTCAGCCTTTAGCCTGTCCAGGTTCTCCACTAATTGTTCGGCTGCATGTGTTCTGTATAAGGACAGGACGTTCCACGTGCAGATCCGAAATTCATTGTCCTTGTTTAAACAAACTTAACTTAAACAAAATCGTTTTATTTACATCGCTTAAAGTGCAAAATATGACATTCCTATTTGAAATTGACACTTATCAAAAATAAAAGATGCCACAAGGTTCCAAATTCAAGCTTAGTCGAAATCAATAAAAAATACAAACAAACAAATTCAATTGTAATTAATCTCTAATCCCGCAGACACCCTATAAAAGTAGACGATTTCAAGTAATTATTGCTGTGTGTTTGTACTTCAACTGGAAATTCCAATCAAGTTCAGAATTAATCCAAACACAAACTTACTTTAAAAAAACAAATATCCGTTTGGTCGAGTGGAATTCTATATGCTAATAAAGTTCTATCCGATAGAGTGTCTAAAAATTAATTGAAACTTCAAGTGGGTGTGCAAATATAAATAAACATAAAAAAAAAAACAAATGAAAGTGAAATGAAATTCAATAGCGTCAATCTTATTTGTTTTTTTTTTAAAGGGTTGGTTGAAAATGTACAATATGTGCATTAGGGTATCCGTTATTTCTTAAAATAATTTTTTAAATCAGACACTCTTTAAATAAAATGCTTATGTCGACAAAAATGTATTTATCAGAAAAATGTGTGTATCTTCGAAGGCAATACAATTATAAAATGTACGCATTTCTGGTAAACTTCATTTCATTTTTGAGAGGAAACGTCAATACTTCACGGGTTTAATTTCAATCAATTTAAATACTACTAAAATTGTAGAAAAATTTCTAACCAACAATTTTTGTCTGCAGAAATTTAAGGATAAGTTGTTCCAAAATTGTACATTGCAGACTTAAGCCGTGGCTCTAACGCTGTACTTTAGCTATGCAAATTTGTATCGGAATTTTCCAGTTCCATTAAACGTTTTATAAATTAATAAACTAATTTTAAGGCATCAATAAACTTAGTCTAGTTGTTTGTATTTTAAGTTTTAATTTAAAAACGTCAAAGAATTAACTGAAACGGAAAATGGGAAAATTATGGGAGATATGCTTAAAGATAAGTCCTAAATAGGGCAACATTGGGGTAAAATTTCAGGATTGCCACTTTTCTAGAAGTAGTTTTTTTTTTAGGTTGAAGTGTGAGGTTGTCATTTTTCATACAACATAATAATTGAGGTACCTATTCAATTTGTGTATCCTTATAGAAACAATTCTTTGAATAAAACAAAGTAATTCCAGAACTTCATCATTTTGTATTATATGCATGCACGCTCCATTCTATTTTACAATTAAAATTTGCATATATAAAGTAAGAGTGCAGGAAGTGCATCTCCAGTGCATCATCATCATCATCACCATCACTGTTTCTTCATCTGAATAAAAATGAAGGCATTGAACAATGTGCTAAGAAAATAAAACAACAGAAACCAAATAATAAAAAAAAACTCTTTTAAAGAAATATCTAGACAAACATAGGTATAACGTAGGTTCCTACATAATGTACTACCTATACTTATGTATGTACTTTTTTGTAATTATTTTTTTTATTATAAAACTGGAGATGAAGCAAGGTACCAATGTACGATACGAATATTACAAAAGATTCCGGAACTGAATGCATATTTTGCACCTCTTTGTTGAATTATACCTATACCTGCATTTTTATAAGCCTAGTGGTTGTTGGTTTTATCTGTTTGCATTCAGAATATTACAAAAGTTCAGCTTGCCAATCTCTAATAAAGATTTTTTTTTTCATAAGTTCATTCTTTGGTTGCTTGTCACGCAGGCTTTTGTTTTTATTTTTTTAAAGCTTTGACTTATACACTGAGGTACTGAGGATGAGCATGGTAGGTAGGTAGAAATGGCGGCCACGGGCAGTCGAGCCCATAGCCCAATTAACGCTGAAGGGCGCCGTTTTGATACCATAACTCGTTTGAACCTGTGGATGGAATTGAAGAGAGAGAATATGGGCATGTCCTCAGGATATTGTCCCTTTTTATTTGAGTTTAGAATAGGATTTTGATGTAGCTTTTACCACAATCATCAGAAAGTGGATCACTCACTCAACCAGATCAGCACCCGCACCCGCACCATCCACAGCCCACTAGGCAGTTCGTTGGCTGACACTGGAGCGTCCACTGATCTGATTGGATGATCATCATGGTGCCGCTGTGCACCACAAACCCCCACCAGAACCCTAGTCCACTATCTTGTGATCAAAGGGAATCGACGGAAGGTATAATGCAGAAGTAGCCGAAATTTGTCCTAGAGCCATTTAGTCGCGTTGAGAAAAGAAATCAAGTCTTTGATAATCATTTCAGAAAGTTCGTTAATGTCGTCAAAGAATGCTCTTCCGAGTGACTGTTTTCTAGCTTTGGCCAGAGCAGGGCATTTGCAGAGGAAATGAACTACTGTTTCCTTTTCCTGCTGGTCCTCACATCTCCGGCAGTGAGTATTGTGAGGTATGCCCAGCTTCGCTGCATGCTCTCCTATTGGCCAGTGTCCGCTACAGGTTGCAACTACCCTGGCTTTGTCTTGCCTGGGTCTGCGTATTAGATCAATTGTTCGGTTCTTGTCATAGGTGGGCCAAATCTTCCTAGATATAATACAGTTTGTTAAACTGCTCCACCTACGGTTTGCTTTAGTAAGATAAATTGAGAGAATGTTGCCCTTCATAACTCCAAGCGAAATGTTGACTCTTTCCGCAAGTGAGCCATGAAGGGCTAAACCTTGCCTGGCCAGCTCGTCAGCCCGTTCATTGCCTTCAATGCCACTGTGACCCGGGACCCAGAGTGACATTGAGGTCAGTGTTCAGGCCCGCAAGCTCATTTCGGCATTGCTGGACTAGTTTGGAGGATGCTGTAGCTGAATTAATGGCTTCAACAGCCGCTTGACTGTCTGTAATAATAGCTGCATTACGGTTTTGGTTTGGATCTGCTTTTAGTAACTTGCAAGCTTCCCTGATTGCCAGCAATTCAGCTTGAAAGACGCTAGCAAGGTCAGGTAGCCGAAAGGACCAAGATACATTTAGAGACTCAGAGTAGATTCCTGCACCAACGCCACACTCCATCTTTGAGCCATCAGTAAAGATAGTTGTGTCGAAATCTTTCGTCACGACGTTATCATTCCAATCCTTCTTGGATGAAAATTTAACTTTGAAATCCTTACTGATACTCATTGTAAGGGTGCAGTAGTCAGTGGGAGTCGAAAACATTTCCATTGGAATCAAGTCTGTGATATTGCTGTGACCATAGGGCTTGGCAAACCAAGAGTTTGATTCTTTAAGTCTTAAAGCGCTGCAAGATACTAGATATTTAATATGTAAATCAAGTAGTAGAAGGTGCAGAAAAACACTTAATGGCTAAAACAGATGTTCAGCGAGTCTGCAGGCATCTCTGCATGCAGAGCTGCACACGAAACACATGTGCATAGTTTCTGACATTCATGATGCATAGTTATGTCAAACAAATACATGAAAGCACAGCGTCGCCGATGTCACACAATAGTGTTGGAATGAGATTTTCTTCGTTGGACGATGGTAGGGTGGCAACGCCGGCTTCATGGATTCTTAAACAAAAATCACCAACACAAACAATTTTTTTAAAGAATGGCAGGTGATGTCAATATGAGAAATGCCAAATAGCAATTATTTAGAAATTTTCGTTTTTCAGTTGTGGCTGCAATGAAACTAGGCAGCAAATTTAGAAATAGAGACATCGTGCAGCGCTGCGCTGCATGCAGACTTTGAGTGAATCGGCTCCCATAAGACCCTGTGTAATTTAATTTCACTGCATGGAAAAAGCTGCACATCTGTTTTAGGCATAAGGCATCAGTCGGACAGGGGCTGTCGTGCCAATGCTAGCAGTACTTTGAACCTTCCTAAGTCTATCGATGTTATATTTTTTGTTAAGTGCAGGCCACCATACAATCGAACCGTATGTGAGGATCGGTCGTACCACGGCTGTGTAGGTGTACAGGATCATCTTCGACTGAAGCCCCCACTTTTTACCAAAAGTTTTACTACAGGCATAGAATGCTATACAGGCCTTCTTGACCCTTTCTTCAATGTTCAACTTCCAATTTAATTTGGGGTCGAGAATAACACCTAAATATTTAGCTTTAGAGGAGAGTGAGAGTGTTTGGCCGTTGAGTCGGGGTAGAGTGAAGGGGTGTATCTTAGGCTTGGTAGTAAATAGCATCAGTTCAGTTTTGCTTTGGTTAACTCATAGTCCCCAGCTCGTGGCCCAGTTGCTGACCTTCCTTAAAGCCATTTCCGTGATCTCACTTAACACAGGAGTAAACTTCCCTGACACTAATATCACCAAATCATCAGCATATGCCACCGCCTTTACTCCACATCTTTCCAACTTAACAAGAATTTTATTCATGACTAAAAGCCATAGAACCCCACCCTGGGGTGTACCTCTACTTAGATGTTTGGTTGAGTTTATATTACCTAACGTAGCTTGAATCCGTCTGTCTCTGAGCATGGATATTATCCATTCCCTTATGTAGTCTTCTAGACCAAAATCAACTAAAGACTCTAGAATGGATTCAGTAAGCACGTTGTTGAAAGCCCCTTCAACATCTAAGAAAGTGGCAGGAGTATATTCTTTATAGTTGTTAGTTCTCTCAATAGTGCGCACTTCCTCATGCAGGGATGTTTTAGTGGATTTGCCTTTAAGGTATGCGTGTTGAGAGTTTTCAAGTGGAAATACATCCAGGATGATTAAAAAGATACATTTATCAAAACTATATTTTATCATAGTTAAGGGTTCCAAGTACGTGTACAAAAATCAGTGCCAACTTAAGTGTCCTATTTTGACCACAGCAATGATGCAAAAATAGCTTGTTGCACTTAGTTAACATCATGTTTCTTGCCAAAACTATTTGACCGATTTGGATCGAATTTACAAATTTTGTCTTATAATACTCTAGGTTATTTTGAGCACAATTGGACAATTTTTGACCTATTTTTTGAGCGCTTCAAAATTGCTTAGTTCATCAGAATTTTTGTTTTTACTCATGGTTAGATAGCAACTCAAATAACAAACGTGGTCTTGTAGAACATTTTATAACAAACAAGAATATAGTGGATGGTTTTTCCTATGTTGCATATTTCCAAAGTTATAAAGGAAAATGTCGGAAAAAATGGGCTGATTTTTTCGTTTTTTCATTGTTGCATTTTTCCTGCAGCGAGCACAGGTTTTTCGAAGTTGCAAACTTAGCTACAATCTACTCTAACATGCCCCAACAACATATCAAAAATGGAGAACTACATCGCACTTTGCAAATTTATTGTCGAATCTGACTGGGCTATAGGGCTTAAAGTGCAGCCAAAGGAAATTTTTTTTAAATTTGAGATTTTTCATTCAGGGGGCGTGTTATCTGCCCATTTTCATAGAATTGATATAAATTAATTGGAGCACTTCTGACTGTCGTGGAATGATGAAACTTGGTACAGCGGTAGGGATTAAAGTGTAGGCAAAGGGAAAATTTGAGATTTTACATTCAGGGAGCGTGGCATCAGCCCATTTCAATAAGAACTGATATCAATTATGAGGAGCACTTCTGATTGTCGTAGAATGATCAAATTTGGTAGAGCGGTAGGGCTAGAAGTGAAAGCAAATGCAAAATTTTAAAAATTTGAGATTTTACATTCAGAGGGCTTGGCATCCGCCCATTTTCTCAGATTTGTTATTAATGGATCACTTCAGATTGTTGCAGAATAATAAAATTTGGTTGACTGGTAAATCATGTGGTCAATACAAAGGAGATATTGGAACATTTTAAATTATCCATCCAGGGGCGTGGCACCCATATTCTCAGAATTGATATCAACTATGTAGAGAACTTCTGATTGTCGTAGAGTGATGAAATTTGGTAGAGCGATAGGACTTGACATGCAAGCAAAGGGGAAATTAAAACTTTGAGATTTTACATTCAGTGGGCGTGGCAACCACCCATTTTCACAGAATTAATATTTATTGTGCAGGATTATGAATTTTGGTAAAGTGGTTAGTTTTCAGGTGTATACAAAGAAAAAGTTGAAATCATGAACCTTTTCATGCAGGGGCGTTTCATCCACCCACGTTTCCTGATGAAAAGAATCTTTGCAAAAAGTAGTGAAATCACACCAAAAACATAAATGTTAAGTAAGGAGCCAAGTTCTTCTATATATGGGTGATTCACCACTAAAAGCTCCTTTTCGTGGCCCCGACCAAAAATAATTCAACAAATTAAAAAAACTTATTTATTTTGAAGTCAATAACAGCGCTAACTGGGCCACTTCTAAATTTAAAATATTTGCAGATATGTAATAAAAAAATTAATTGTTTTTATGGTCCAAATGTCGCGTGTCTCCTCCTTATTTCAGAGCGGAAAAACGGATTTTTTGTTTGTTCTTAAATGCATAAATTTTAATTTGACTGAGTTCCAGGATTAAGAATATGTAGTTAAATACAACTTCCCTAAAAATTAAATTTATTCATTTGAAACAATTAACTTACAATCTTTCAAACATGTGTCTCCATGTATTTGCATCATTTCCGTAAAAAAATGTTAAATGCTTATAAATTCAAATAAACGGCCGTCAGTTTATAAGATTTAGACTAAATGAAGAAAATAAATCATGCTTTCTTTGAAATATTTTCAATTAAATGGGTGAGACATCAGTTTCGTGTGTTATTTTAAAGTAAGTGGTTGTATTCGTCACGTGTTTCATCAATTTCGTCATTTCCGTAGGTGCATATAATTTTAGTAGGTGATAGAAAAAAAAAATATTTTGTAACAGTCTTGTGAGGTTATGTTGCAGTTAGTTATATAAAATTTAAAAAAAAGTATACTTTCTATTTTTCTTGTTTAAAAAGCTAAAAAACATCGATTTTCGTCATTTTCGTCGCGTCATTTCCGTCGCCTTTAGATGTGTTTTTTCTTATGAAAATCATGAATTTATTGCCAATCATTAAAATGTTTGTGCATGCATTTAAACCCCCTAAAAGGAAATTGCAGGCCGTAAATCTGAGATTTGTGGGGAAGCGAAAACGTAACAAATTATTTATCTTTACTAGTTAAATGTCATTTCCGTACTACACAATCATTTCCGTAAATCGATTTAATTTAGATTTTAATAATTTTAAATAAATTCCTGTAATACCGTAAGTCTTTTAAATGCATCCCGAGTCACACGGCCCTTGATACAAGGAATATTTTAAAAGGAAATGTTTTGTACTGATACATTATCATTTCCGTATCGAAGGCGTCATTTCCGTATCAAGCCTAAATTCTCAAAAACGCCTAAAATCAAGTGCCGGCACATTAAATCATTAATGTATTCCATAATTTATAACAACACTTGAATCTACATAATTTTTTCTTAAATTTAGGTAGGGGACATTTTTGGGTGCTAAAAAGGAGCTTTTAACAGAGAATCACCCATATTACAAACACGTTTCCGTAACCAGTCAGCGGTAAAAAGTAATGAGATCTAAAAGTACGCCGAGTTCTAAGTTTATTAATGTTGAATACCAAATATTTTAGGTAGAGTAATATGGAAGAACCTCAAAATTATCAGAGAAATCTGTTATTTAATGATTACTGACTTAAATTGAGTTAATTTACTTGGCAAGTTTTTTTTTACTTAATTACTCTAGTTTAAAATGAAGAAGTTGGCTCCTTTTTTAACATTTATGTTTTTGGTGTGATGTATATTGCGGGATAAAAAAGAAAAATATTTTCCCCAAAAGCAATGCGTACTCCAATAACATACCTACTTCTGTTGATTATTCAAATGTACGAGTAGATACTTGTTATTGCGCTGTTGACTCGACTCGGACTAGACTGCATGTTTATTACATTTTCCCATGGAAATTACACTCGCACTGATTTGCTTTAATTTCTCGAGTATATGTACCTCAGTCACACTCTATATGTATAAGTATATGCAATCAGCCGACGACGATGACGATCACGACTAACACGACGAACGTCTGTCTCTTGGGTCTCATGGATGATCTTGCAGAAAAAAAAACAATACCAAAGCCACATAGCACTTTTTGGATTTCAGTAACGGAATATATTTCTCTGGATAATTTACACAACAAACCTAGTTATTTTTTTGTTGTTAAATATGTATAGGTACGTAGGTAAAATATTTTGTATTTACAACTTATGCCATTGGAATGGGAAAACCACATCTGAATACAGTTGGAAGGTATAAAAACACATACTTACATATATGATGAAGCCCACCAAACCTAGTCTTGACATATATAAACTACTCGAAGTTAGTACCTCTATACATTACTTTCTTGTGAAACGCAACAAGCTCAAAAGAGCCGGAATTAAAATGAAAAAATAAAAAAAAATACTTTTCTTTGCTTTGTTATACTGCAATAATTGTAAGTACGAGTATATTACTCCCATCTTATGTCTCTCATCTATCAGTTCCAAGTCCCAAGTGAGACAACGGTCAATGACACAATATCTCAATTGACATATAAGTGTACATGTAGCTTTGGAGCAACTTAAACTACACTTAAAGAAAAAAACGGTATCAAAAATAATCAGCTTCTCTGCCAGGCTGGAAAAATGCCCAGTTTCTGTCTAGTTTCAACATGGCACTAGTCAGTTTTCTTTAAGGAAAATCTAGACGAGGAAAACTTGTCAAATATACGTCAGGCCCTTGCAAGTTGTCAGTAAGTACAATTTAGACGAGGAAATTGTTTCATACTCTCGTGAGGTTCTCGCTAGTAAGAACTTGTTGGACATTTTCGGCATCCTATCAGAATTAAGCACTATCGTTATTGATACATAACATATGCAAAATTTTAAATAAATAAATTGAATCGAAAAATACAAATTTTAACTTTTATTATAATTGATCAGTTTTGGTTTCAAAAAAAAAGTTAAAAATTTCACGCTCTTGCAAATCCTGCTAAGATAATCATATGTGTATTTACTTTCGAGAATCTCTATTTTCCTACCCCCGCCAAAGGCTTTTTAAACTTTTCATTAAAATTAATCAAAAAATATAATTTACTGTCTTAAATTATACTTTATTCCAGATGGTTCATCTCAAGTGGTTTATATCGGTTGTTTTTGTGGTGGGATGTAGTTTAGATTAAGCGCATTTTTGTACACGATACAAATTTTAATATCGTAATAAATTCATAAAAATCTGCGCTATTATTTTTATTATTCAGGTTATTATTTTTGATCTGATTTATTTTACTATCGGAACACAACCGATAATGTTTCTAGCAAAAATATGAACAAATTTAGTTTTTGCTGGTCCGGGGCCTAGAGTGGATTTTCTGACGAGGCAAAAGGGTTCATAATCGACAAGGCCCTAGTTTTGGCCATTACTCAGCCATGCTAGGGCCTTGGGAAGAATCTATTTGAAACTCTCTAGTGCCATGCCGAACAATAGAATGTTTTTCTGCGCGGGTAGTGCTTAATCTGATAGGATGCCGAAAACGTCCAACAAGTTCTTACTAGCGAGAACCTCACGAGAGTATGAAACATTTTCCTCGTCTAAATTGTACTTACTGAAAACATGCAAGGGCTTGATGTATATTTTACAAGTTTTCCTCGTCTAGATTTTCCTTAAAGAAAACTGACTAGTGCCACGTTGAAACTACACAGAAACTAGGCATATTTCCAGCCGGGCGGTTAACGTCAATATAATGAGCTAAAATTTTAGTTTTTTTTTATTTAGAACAAATTAAGGGGGGCACCCTAATGTAGATATCGCCAAATTTATGCTCCAACAACAATTTCTCTTAAAATTTTAACTTTAGAGAGAATTTTGTATGTGATGTGAGCTAAAGTTTAGCGCGTTTTTCTGTATTCGGGACTTAAGCTCTTGAAAGCTTGCAGCACCTTTTACAGTATGCTCAATAGATGGTACAAAAGGATTAACAAGATATTGCCTAATGTCCTAATGTGGAAAATGTGTCCATCATGCGTTGAATTAACTAGAGGTGCTTATCAAGTTTTTCTTTAAGTGTACAAGGTTTTTACACCATGAACAAGGAGACGTAGTAAAATAATGAACGGCGTACGTGTATACATATGTAGGTATTCAAGAGATGATGTTTGTTTTAGGTTTCCAGCATTTGTCTCTAGGTATAGACATATAAATGTAATTTACGTAGGCCGATGAAGCTAAGCACATGTCATCTACAATTCAAAATGCTCATGAGCTCCATCATATAGGTAGTAGGTTCCTATATTTACCTACATTCTGGCTTTGTTTTTCTAACATTTTTTATTATGGCTTTTAAGTTTTGTTCTTCGTAACTTACTACCGTAAAAAAAAAAAACAAGATATATGTACCTACAAGTAGATACAAGCTAAACTCTGGATGAATGGATGGCTACGGTAGTTTGGGTTTTGGTTGCCAGACTATGCTCGCACTAGCACGGTTGCCCTCTTGGCCCAGTAATTAAATTGGCCGACTGCTGAATTTTAAAGTGCTTTTCTTTTCTATTTCATTTTCTTTGAATGTTTGTTTGTTATTTATTTTTTGTTGGTAGTGTCATGGTTGGAAGATACTTTATTGTATTAAGACAGGTGCGGGTAGGTATACCTATATGATTTTTGTGTTAAGTTATGTTGTTTTATAGATAGAAAGATAAACCGTTGTTTACATAAGGAAGCGCTATGGTATTTTTCATGAGTTCTTGAAGACGATTCCTAGAAATTTTCTATGGAAATCGAAGTTTCTCTATTGAAATCGAGAATAACATCAGAGTAAGTGGGTGGTCGTAATAAAAATGCAGTAGAACGTTTAGGTAAATCTTGGCCTACATTAACGAGAGAATTTGCTTCTATTAGATAACTAAAAGGAGAGTAGTTGGGTGTAATTTACTTTGGAGCCAGTTACTTAAGTTTCATACACCTTTCAATGGTTTCATATAATGTAGGTAAAGTAAGTTAAGTTCAATTTTCTAATCTACAAACATACATACTTATCTATACCAATCATATAACGTTGAAAAGCTCAAACTCTATTGACAAGCCAGGAGACAATGTCACATACAAGAAAAGGCACAACAAACAAAAAATACTACAACATATCTTCAATAAGAAAGAATGCCGATTTCTGTAAACGGACCAAGCCAGCCATCACCATCAATTCAAATCAACTAGCTAAAATCAGCACAGTACAGCACAATATAGCGAAGCCTCCTCGTCTCTATCTAAAAAAATTGAAAAAAAAAAAACAACCAGAACCCATCAAGGAATGGAATGTACGCAAGTATAGGCAAACACAAAAAAAAAAAATGAGAAAAAAAGATAAACAAAAAATAAGCGGAATCAGTTGATCTGTTTTGCGATGCTACAAAGTTTGTTTTTAATTTTGTTTTCCTCTCGATAGGTTAAGAAACGAGAAGCCAAAGCTCCACTAACTCTATCGGACGATAATGGAAAATTGTAGTTCTTCACCATTCGAATGCGCAGAAAATGAAAAAAAAAAACAAAAGAAAACAAAGGGTGAAAAAACGCATATCCTTATGCAAATACCTTCTCATCTCAAGACTGTACATATTGGAGCACACATCCAATTAATGACGTGATGATGGTGGAGGAACGAGGAATTACTAACACAGGTACTCCCGGGCAGTGCGACACAAGAGAGGCATCGCATACTGAGAACAAAATGGCAACACAGGAAAACAACATCAATGGGTGGCGTTGGAGTGGATATTTTAATGTACCACAATTTCGAAGTGGATCCCTGTATGATGATGCCGAAGTAGTTGTACATTGGGGCAACCATAATAGAATTTGGGAATAAATTTGAAATTTTTAAACTGAAATTTTGATTTTCGAAAAACTTTACCTTTACCTAATTAAATCTTTAACAAAACCTACAAATATAATTATAGCCAAAAAGAGGGCGTGTTTGTAGGTGTATTACACTGTTTTACAACAGCAATAGACAGACATTGATTTGTTTTTTCTTTTTTTATTTATTTTTTGAAAATTCTATTTTCCAATTTTTAAATCTATTTTGCCCCACTCTGCAACCCTGGATTCTTGTGATGATGTGCACTGCTTGTGTTCTGTATCGGATTCCGATGTACCAATGGAATGGAAACAAGGGGGTTCATCGACCACGAGATGGCGCATGTTCGTCTATATCTTACTTCAATATACCTAACTGTTCTCGTTGTGTGTGATGTGTTGTTGTTTTGATTTGGTTTTCGTTATCTGAGAATTTTTTTTTATACGGGATACCACTTTGGAAATCGATGTTTGCTGAAATAACTGACTGCGAGAGGAAGAACTTAAAGGCATGAAAAGCGCATTGTTGGATTCGTATTCTTTTTTTTTTATTTTTTGAAACAAAGGAATGTTATATTCTTTGGGGAGAATTCTCAAGTTCATTGGCGATGAATGGATGCATCAAGGGCATTGACAATGAAATTTGTTTGCATGTTTGTTTTTTTTTTTACGACAAGGGAGTTCCCGAGTTAGAGTTTTACGCGTTTTTTATTATTATTTTTTTTTATATAAAAGACTAAATGATGGAGGTTCTTCTTTTAAATGTGAATTTTAAGTGGATGCGTTCGTGTTATTTGTGCGAAAAAGTATTTTCCTTTTTTTAGTTTTTTTTAGAGGTTGTTACTTTTTAATGGCTAAAGCGAAATACCCACATGCTGAGCGTGCTTAAGAAAGATAATAAAAGTTACATTACATTAAAAGAAAAATTCAATCTTCACGCAATGTTATTCACCCTACAATTTTTAATAAGAATTTTAGCTCTGTTTGACTGTTAAGTATTAATTTATACTTCATTTAATATTATTAAATTTAAATTTCCGTGGATAAGACAATTTTTCAAAATGTTCTTACAATTTTTGTTCTAAATAAAAGAAAAAATGGGTGGCGCAACGGCTCGCTAAGAACCAGAGCCTAGTAACTAACAACTCGCAACTCGCGTGTAGACAGGAATAGGAGGGATCTACAATTTTATGTCGAATCCGAACGGCTAGACCAGAAGCACTTATTCATGACAATTGATACTCTTGAAGGATTTGTCAATTCCTCGCAAAAGGCAGTAGCCCTGAAAAAAAAAACTATTTAGTTTTTTAGTTGGACGAGGCTGAGAAGTGAACCCAGACCTCCAGCAGCGTGACAGTCCAACTCACTAACTATTACGCTAAATTTTTGTTCTAAATGGTCTTCTAAAATCTACCCAGTATTTTCGGCTTAGGAAAATTTTAAACGGTAAGGGTAGGTATTTGAAAAATATATTACGCCAAACCTATTAGTAAATACATACTTTAACTGTAAGGTGAACAAAGCGTGTCAATGCCTTTCTTCATAGGTACCTACACATTTTGCATACGCGTTATTTAAAACCCCTTCATAATTACACTACAATATACCCATTACTTGCATTTAGGTACTTTGTATCATGTTTGGGCAGGAGCTCCAAGAACTCACTTGAGTTTGTTGGACAGAATTCAAAAGAGAGCTTTAAAAATGATAGGCGAAAGATCTATAACAGAAACAATTACATCTCTCGAACACCGCCGTAATGTTTTGTGTCTTTCTCTATTTTATCGCTATTATTATAATCAGTGTTCTAGTGAAATAGCCAGTTGCATTCCCTCCCTTAAAAAATTCAACCGTAATACTCGCGCTTCTAGGAATGCCCATCAGTTCACCCTCGAGCCCAACTTCGGACGTACTGTAATGTACAGAGATTCTTTCTTCAGTCGCACCACACGAATGTGGAATGCTTTAACTGACTCGACTTTCCCCTCCCATTTCGATGTGCAAACGTTCAAAACCAATGTGCATCGGTATCTCCTTCTAAATCCTCTCCTACTTACCTAATCGCTCGTGCTGTGTTAAAAACATTTTAAGGGTAGCCATAACCCCTTTTGCGCGCGTGGAATATAAAAAAAAAAAAAAAAGACAGGTACTTTATTTTGGCAGCAATATTCAAAAAGATGAAATAACAAAAAAAAAATTAACCCTTTATTTCAAAGTCATTTAAGGGTTACAAATTCTTTCTATTTCATTAAACAAAAAATAAACATTTGTATGGCTTCGGTAGACTTTTAAAGTCTGAAATTTAAATTGATACTGGAGGTCGTGCTTATACGGAAATCTTTTTCTATGTCATCATAAACGAAATTGTTAAAAGCAAACGCTTTCCATCAAGGAAATCAGATTAACAAGCTTAAAAGCTGCTAAGTTAAAAATGTCACTATTTTACAATTGTTTTCTATTTTCCATTTTAATTCTTTTAATTAGTTTCTATTTGCCAAGTTTTCTTCGTTTCCTTTTTTTTCTTTAATCTTTAGAATGTTTCGATTGACGTTGCAGAAAATGACGCTTGAACAAAATCGAGAACAGTAAAATATATGACAGACATTTAAATTAGTATTCATAGCCAGCCTTTTAAGCAAAAAAAAAATAACAGTTAAACTTTCTTGATATGAATTGGCGTATTATATTATTGTCAAGCAAATGACTGAATTCTTTGCATTCAAAGTTAGGACACCTTAAGAATTAACAATGAGTCGGTATACCTACTATCCTACCTACCAAAGCATTTTGTTTTCCTTCAAAGCTAATATGTATGAAGCATATTGTCTGCTTGAGAGTGAAGATTTTTGGGGTGATTCAGATTGACTATTATTGACTTTTAGTTTAGTTAGCATGACGTATGCGCATAACTTTCTTAGTTTTAGAAAAATATGAAGTCACAAATTTAGGAGGCACATATATACTCGTATATATATGTATGTATGTACTGTACATTACTACGTACCTTTTACAAAATAAAACAATTGTCCAAAGCAAAAAAGTTTATATGTTAAAAGTCTGTGTATGCGTATTTCTCATAATTCGTAATAACTACCAACAATATCGCCATCTAACTCTTGTAATGGTCTTGCGTGATTGACTATACTTAATATAGCGTTAATTTTATACCAAACGTTGTTAACACAATTCAAATCTAATTCATAAGACCATATGTAACATTAGGAAATGTGTTAGTTTTTTGTTGCTGTGAAAAAGGTGTTGCAATGTGTTTCAGTAGTTGAATAGTATGTTAGATAAGCTACCTACCTAGGACCTATATGAAATAATAAGCCATCTGTAGAACATTAATTCTGTTAGTTTTGCTTTTTATGTGTGTGTGATTATTATTAAGATCTAAATAGATTGACATGTTAACAACAGAAAAAAAAAGAATAAAATAAAGTAGGTATTTGTAAATTCAAACAGAGACAAGTGTTTTCTTAGAGTGGGGTTTCCAACACCACTCGCTCATGACATTGACAATGTTTATTGATTAATTTTTAGAAATGATACAGATTTTGAGCGGGTAAATGTTTGATATCTTCCATTGACATGGGTGTATCAATAATCACTAGCTAAACTCGTGTTTTAGTAAACTATAATTTAGTATCAATCGATTCAATGAAAAGGTTTAAGGTAGGTACACGGTTTAAGGTAGTTACACGCTTTTGGACAATACTGTATAGATAATAATTTAATGAGATAAACATAAGCTGCTGTTGGAGTTTCAAATCCTCCATCATAACCTTGGGGTACCTAACAACCTATTGTCATCAGCTGATAAATATAAAGGAGAGTCGGAGATAAAACAAATTCCTGGAGCGCACCAGTACTTCTTTTGTAGATTTCAGAATCGTCAAATATCGACAGGTTTTTATTTAAAAGAAAATAACTATATGGTTAGGAAAAGGCGTATGAAAGTGGTAAAAAGTAGAACGGAAGCCTGGCGAGATGAGAGTGGGAACATGGTTGTAGACACACAGTCAGTGCTGAGGATCTGGAAAGAATACTTCTCTAGACTGCTGAACGGCTAAGAAAGTCAAGATTCCGCTAGTAGTCAGAACACTCCAATCAACTTGGACGATGATGGCCAACAGTTCCGTCCACCCAACCTAACCGAAGTGCGACTGGCGATATCCTACAAGGCTGCTGGTGCGGATGGCCTACCAGCCGAACTATTCAAATCAGCCAGCGGGAGATGAATTGGTTAGGAGCATAATTTGGTCGGAGGAAAGTATGCCCAATGAATGGAACCTCGGTATAGTGTGAAATGCACCAACTACAGAGGAATTAGTTTCCTAAATTTCGCTTATAAAATCTTGTCGGCTAGGTATCCTGTGTGACCGCTTTAAACCTTTTGTCAACAATCTGATCGGCCCCTATCAGTGTGGTTTCAGGCCAGGCAAGTCAACTGTGCGTCGGTCAAATGCTCACACTCCGATAGATTTTAGAAAATACCCAGGAATTTTAGATCGATACACACAAACTCTTTATCGATTTTAAAGTTGCGTATAATAGCGTGAACATGACGAATTATACAGAGCCATGTCATATCTCGGGCGACCTGCATCGTGCCTGATCGGGAAACTATTGATTGCTCAGAACTTGGTCTGGGCCAGTAGCGCAACAATCAGTCACGATGAAGTGCTTGTTTTACCTCCTCGTGGTGGTCCCCGGGCAACTATTTATGTATCCCAATATACATAAATAGGCTAAAATTACAAGTGCGAAAAGGCCTAGCTTTCTAGGATAGGTTACGGAGGTTAGCATTCTCCGTAACTGAAATCAACCCGCTACCGAAACCAACACTACGCCTCGGATAATTAATGATAACTCGTTGACGACTTTTGGCTATTGTACCCGGACAAAGATTGGTTTCTGGAATGTAAAGACGCTTCTTGACAATGGAAAAGAAGGTCCTCAGAATGCCAGATTCCTGCAACTAGAGAAGGAATTCATGCGGTATAGGATGGACATCTTAGGGATAAGTGAAGTTAGATGGCTGGGTTCGGGGAAGTTCAAGTCACCAACCCGTAACACTGTACTATTCTATTCCGGAAAAACACCTGGAAGCGCTCGGGAATCTGGCGTTGGATTGCTGCTTTCCAAAACAGCTCTCAAAAGCTTAATTTCCTGGGAGCCTTTAGGTGACAGGATCCTGAAAGCCAGGTTCCGGACTAGAGTACGTTGCGTCACCATCATACAGTGTTACGCCCCAACTTTGCTCTCTTCTGACGAGGAGAAGGATGCCTTTTATAACCGGCTGAGTGCTGCTTATGATAGCGTTCCACGAGGTGATATAATTATGGTGATGGGAGACTTAAATGCCAAGGTTGGCAATGACAACACTGGGCTAAGGCATGTCATGGGAAAACATGGTGTTGGTAACCGAAACGACAATGGCGAACGATTTGTCGATTTCTGCAACGCCAACGGCCTTGTTATTGGAGGGACCATGTTCGAGCATAAGACGTGCCACAAAGTCAGTTGGGTGTCGACTGACAGACAAGCAACTTCCAACCAAATTGACCACTTCGCGATCAGCCGGCGTTTTAGAAGCAGTCTCCAGGACGTCCGTAACAGAAGAGGTGCTGACATGGGAATGGCCCGGGACCACCATCTGATGGTTGCTACCGTAAGATTGCGTACAGCTGCAGTTCGGAGATCCCAAGGAAACACTCGAATGCCCAAGTTTAATACAGATAGACTAAAGGATCCTGCAGTGCGCCAACAACTAGGGGACCACCTTTCACAAGGACTGAACGCAATCAGCAGCACGGAAACCACATCCATCGAAAATCATTGGTGTGCTGTGAAAAATGTGTTCATATCCGGTGCTGAAAGTATAGTCGGCCGGGCGCAAGGAAGAAATAGTGCTTGGCTTTCCGACGAAACTTGGGCAAGGATCGAAGAAAGGAAACACCTTAAAGCTCGCATCGCAGCTACCCCAGCAGCAGGGAGAAACGAGCTTGAGTCTACGTACCGCATGAAGATGAGGGAAGTTCACCGTAGTGTGCGACGTGATAAGCGTAACTACATCAACGCACTGGCTACAGAAGCAGAAGAAGCCGCTAGTAGGTGTGACAGTAGGACCGTCTACAGAATTACCAAAGAGCTCACTGGTGTCCAGAGCTCTAAACAACACCTGGTTAAAGACACAAACGGATCCCTGCTAATTTCGGATGAGGGCCAGCTCATAAGGTGGAGGGAACACTTTTCTGCGGTTTTAAACTGCGTTTTCGCAAGTGAAGTGAACCCTATTCCCACTGAGCTACCCGAAGTAACAATTTCCCGAATACGCACCGTACCCCCCAGTAAAGAAGAAATTATCACCGCCATCAAAGCACTGAAGAACAACAAAGCGGTTGGACTTGACGGTATTCCTGCAGAGCTCTTAGGAGCAGCCCCAACGACATCGAGCGAGCTACTGCACCCACTTATTAAGAGAGCTTGGGAAGCAGAGAGCTTTCCTGAAGAGTGGAAAAAAGGAATGATTGTCAAGCTCCCAAAGAAAGGAGATCTCACACAGTGCGAAAACTGGAGAGGAATATGCGTTCTGCCTGCAGTAGCCAAGATAATAGCAAGGATAATATTGGACCGAATTAAAGACCACCTCGAAGACACACTCGACGCCGAACAAGCAGGTTTCCGCACTGGATCTTCCTGTGTTGATCACATCAACACCTTGAGGATCATCATCGAACAGTGCGTTGAATATCGATCACCACTTCACCTGCTGTTCATCGATTTTGAAAAGGCGTTCGACAGTGTCAATAGAGATTTTATTTGGCTTGCTTTGCACAGGAGGGGCATCCCAGATAAATTGATTGCTATTATCAAGGCTACATATGATGGATCCAGGTGTCACGTTTTGCACAAAGGTAGGCTGTCAGAGGAGTTTGAAATCCAAAGTGGAGTTAGGCAAGGCTGTATACTGTCACCAATACTGTTCCTGTTGGTGATAAGTGACGTACTGCACGCAGCTTTGTCAAATGGAAATGGGGGAATTCAGTGGACTCTGCAATCTCACCTCAAACATCTGGAATACGCGGACGACGTATGCTTACTCTCTCATAGGATCATGGATCTCCATCAAATGACAACAAGGGTGGAGAGAGAAGCAGAAATCGTAGGGCTTAAGATCAACTCGGCAAAAACTAAAAGGATCAGCCTTGGAACTTCCTCATCAATCCAAGTAAATATTTCTGGACAACCGGTAGAGATGGTAGAGGATTTCCAATATCTTGGGAGTATTATCTCTACGGGTGGCGGAACTGAACTGGACGTAAACAGCCGAATCAGAAAAGCAAAGGCTGCGTTCGGAATGCTGTCCAAAATATGGAGAAACAACTCTTTTAGCTTAAAGACCAAGCTACGACTGTTCCGCTCCAATGTTGAATCCGTTCTGCTTTAAGGCTGCAGCACTTGGAAAGTCACTGAAATTGTCACTAGGAAGCTGCAAACCTTCGTTAATAGATGTCTACGAAACATCTTGAGGATTTTCTGGCCCAACCGTATCTCCAATGCCGAACTTCATGCGAGAACGGGTCAGGAGCCCATAGACTCCATTATACGAAGAAGAAAGTGGCAGTGGATTGGCCATACGCTTCGAAAAGGCGATCGGTGCATTGCATCTCAAGCAATGCAGTGGAACCCGCTCACACAGGAGGGAAGACAAGTGGGCCGGCCTAGAAGTACATGGCGAAGAACGGTCGAACAGGAATCGGCACGACTGGGGAAAAGTTGGAGAGAGCTGAAATATATTTCAAGAAATCGTACACGATGGCGCGTAGGTGTAGTGGAGGCCCTATGTCCCGTAAGGGAAACATCACGGACGTAATAGGTCCGAGGACCTAAGTAAGTAAGTAATTGTCATATCTCGGCGTCCCTGCCGAACTCGTCCACTTGTGCAGGATGACGATGGAGAAATCTCGCTGATCCGTCAAAATCTGTAAGAACACCATCGATTCCTTTGATGTTGAGAAAGTATTGAAGCAAGGCGACGCGTTATCATGCAACCTATTCAACATCGTTTTTGAAGCAATTGTACGGAACGCACATGTCAACACCAGCGGTACAATTTATCAATTTTTCAATACCGAAGGAGTGTGGAGGAGAAGAGTCAACGACAAGCTATACGGGCAACGCACCTTCCCGACGAGTCTTTGAATCCAACCCCGATGGTGTTCGCAGAAGAGGAAGAACGTAACAGGTGGCGCACACAAGTGGAGGACGACATCAACCAACTCAGTGTGCGCAACTGGAAGCGGCTAGCTAGGGACAGAGCTGGCTGGAGGGGCTTGTTAGTTGAGGCCGAAGCTCATCCTGGGCTGTGAGCGTCATCTAAAGTATGTAAGTCGGTTATAAACAAAAGTCCTGGGGCGCACCAGTATTTCTTTTGTAGATTTCAGAACCATCAAATACCGACAGGTTTTTATTTAAAAGAAAATAACGACACTGTTAAGAAAAGGCGTATAAAATTGGTACAGAAATACCGTGATAAAATTGCAAGCTTTAATATTAACTTCAATGTCACTCTAGCCTGACTGTGATTTAACAAACGGTTAATGGAAAGATGAGCGGCCACCCACAGATGTGCTTACCCAGGCTAACAGGCTCGTTAACTATATAGGTACCTACATTATGTATATTTCTATATGACACAATCATTTTTGTTGCAAACATTTTGTTTTTTATAACAGCTCTGCATCTCCTTGGCATACTCTTTATTAAATTTGAAATAATTGAACTTGGAACGCTGTTCTAAGCCTCTTTGACCTGAATAAAGAGGTCGTTCACATTTCTAGAATTTTCTCCAATCTACGATAACCCATAGATTTTCTATGGGGTTGAGATCTGGAGACTGCGCCGGCCATTTCATGACATCAATTTTTTTTAACTTCGAACCATTCCTTGACTGTTTTAGAAGTATGTTTCGGGTCGTTGTCGTGTTGGAATGTCCATTTGAGCGGAAATTCCTTCTCAGTTTGTGGAAGAATAACGAATAACGTGTCTCGGCCATCAATTTTATGTATGGGTCCCACTCCGTACCCAGAGCAACACCCTCAGACCATTATATTCCCGCCTCCATGTTTTAGAGTGCCTTTTGTACACGTTTGTATACGTTGGTGTCCGTCCGATCCTTTCAAATTAAATTTAGACTTATCGGAAAATAATACCGTCTTCTATTTTGACACTGTCCAATTGATATGATCTCTGGAAAATTTCAATTTTGCCCTTCTGAAATAGAAGACTTTTTTACAGCCCTATAAGATGATAACCCGCCCTCGACAGCTCTCTTACGTATTGTTCTTTCATTTGCTTCTAGCTTAAGTTCATTCTTTAATTCTCTTGAGGATATGAAGGGATTTTTTTTTATTGTTTGTATCAACATTTTATCCTCCCTAAATGTTGTGACCCTTGGCCTACCACCTCTATGAATCGTTTTCACGGAATCGTTGAAAGTATACAATTTAATTAAATGGGATATCACTGATTTGGGAATGCAATATTTGTTTGGTAATTGGGTTTGAGAAGATCCACTTTTAAATTCATTAATTAATTGTAATTTAAGCTCAGTAGAGTATTTATTTTGCGCCATTTGAAACAAATTGGTAATTTGTATTGTTTAAGCAAACTGTTTTTCATTGTGACACGTAAACCAATTCAAACTAACGGTTATTTTCATCGGTTGTCATCAAATTACTAGCAAAAAAAAGGGAGCTCGAAAGTTCCTTTAGTTTTGGCCAACTGTAAATTAAATTAAATTCAACTAAAATTCTTAATTTTCCTATAAACAACTGATTAAAGGCCTTCCACACTAGCCCACTGTGTATTCAAAGACATTTCCTAAAGAAAACCCTTAGGAAAGTAGGTAGGTAGGTCGGTACTTATACATTTAAGTACCTATATTAACCGTTTTTAACAAATTCTTACTATTGGTTCTTAAGATATCAGTAATTAAAATCTATATACAATCACACACAAACTCGTACTACCAGAAGTGTCATCAATAAAAGGTCGATAACCCCTAAGTGACTTGATTAGGTAAAATGTCTCCTTGAACTCATAATTACCTTCTTCAGTAAGTAGGTTGCTAGTCATTAAAATCTCTTTACTGTGAACAAGTTTGCAAAACTTTTTATCTTCCTACTGGTTTATGACTTCCTCGTTTCTCCCCCTCATATTATATAGTTATAAATAAAAAAAAAAAGAATCATAAAAGAAAACGATAAGAAAAACTAGGTAAGTATTTGACAAAAAATATGAAATAAAAAAATAAGAAAAAACCTCTTACCTCATCTAACCGCAGTAGTTCTTCTGTACTCATACTGCCCGAGACTCCTTTTGCTTCCTTTCGAAGTTTTTTCTCCTTTTTCCTGCGCTCCTTCTCTTCTCGGTCGGATTTTTCCCGGTCCTTTTCGCCGGTTCCCTTTTTCATAAAGTTAAACATTTTTCTGGATGAAAAATTTAACTTATTTTTCGAGATACAGAGAAAGAGAGTGCACAAAAATGGGCAGGGTAATTATTGATCAAGGTTTGGAGGACTTTTTCTACAACTATATTGTATCGTCTAGCACTTAATTTCACACCCGAAAATTTATACCCACAAAAAAATGGAAAATTTGCACTAAATCGATAGTTGCCACGGCCGGTTACACACAAAAATTGTAGAGCACTCCCAGAAATGGACCGAGATATCCAATAAATCCACACAATGCGAATTTCCTGAACTTAAATTGTATTTTTTTATTTTGATTTATTTTCCAAAATTTAAAGAAAAACTTTAAACTGTTTGTTCACATAATACAACAGGATCAAGTGATTTTAGTTTTTGAGGCGATGAAGAAAAATTCTACCATTTATTCGCGGTGAACGCGAATTCGAAACATCCCGTTTGTGTATTTCATGGAAGAAAATTAGTTTTTCTTCTACAATGCTGAACCTGAAGCAGTAGGCCACCACAAACAACAACACCAAGCAGCAGCAGCCATTCACAAACACACCACACTCATACTGTTGAAAAACAACAAAAAACAAACAAAATTATGAGCTGTCAAAAACGAGTTAAACGCCCCTTAAACTGTGGTAGATGGTTTCTTATTCACCACACAGGTTCTTTTCTTCTTCCGTTTTTATTTATCTATTTTCCAATTAAATTTCTTGTTGGATTTGTTGTTTTTTTTCAATAAATATTTATGAATATCGAACTTTGCACCAAAAGTTTTATGTATTTTTTCACATTTTATCAATCAATCAGAAGGTAAAGTACCGCAAATCGCGTTTGCATTGAGTGCAATACTCTCTCTGCTTGGAACTGTATTTTATTTTGGTATAAAATATTTTTTTTTTTTTTTGCATGGAATGCAGACGACGACGATAGAACAAGTTTTTTCTTCTTTTCCTTCCTGTTTTTTTTTACACTTTTCGTATGGATTATTTGCACAGAAATTCATTCAGTTTATTATTTCATGTTCACTTAACATTTTAAAGTAAGATAATTTGTGAAAAAAGTTAATTTATGTACGCGATAAAGTTTTTTCCGACGAAGAAAAAATGTTACTTCCACCGACGACGACTATACGCGAACTCAACTCAATTCAAGAAATGGTTTTTTCACATCTCTTTTTTGTTTTGTTTTCAGATTTTATTTCACCACATACTCTTAAATTAACTGTAAAGTTGTCTCTTATTTTATTCAAGAAATGTTTTTAGTTGCGTCTCTTTTGTGCGTTCTTGGATATGATGATGTTATCTCGTTTTTTGTGAAATGTTTGTATTTTGTTTGGGTTTGTTTTGATTAAATTTTATACCAATAAGGTGAAGAGTTTTTTGATTAGAGGTAAGTGATGCCAATTTATTATATCTTAATAAAATTGTTTGAATTGTAAAGGATGATGGGCAAATTAGCCGTTGATCCAACAGAATTAAAATATATCTCCAATAAAAGGTATTTAGGCCTATTCGGCGCAATCTTTTGGGGCGACTTTCCATTAAGGGCGCACGGCTAGAATTTTGAGTGAGCTAGGGGTCTTTATAGAACAGCTTTAAAATATTACGGTGAGGAAAACCCCCTAAATATGATTAAAAAATGTTTAAATTTTTCGATTTTGGCACTTTTTTCACACTACTCAAGTTTCCCTTAAGATAGCACACATTTTCAATAATTTTAATATCAATAAACTTTTATTTCAGTTTTTAATAAACATTTAAAGTTAGACAATTGATGAAATCTGAAAAAAAATCATACAATTATTTTGACAGTTCTATTCAACAACTTTGCTATGATAAGTGTTGAATGGCGTGTGGGATTTTATTTTGGGATTTTATGTTGGGAAGTTTTTTGCGAATTAGGATATTTTTTTTTTCGATAGAAAGTAGGTTTGGGTGGACCGCTTCGCGGGTTTAGAGATTTTAACTCCTTTTTCGGGTCCTCAGTCCCGCTCACGCGACTCCGTCGCTCCGCTTAGGGTATGCTCAGTCGTCTGGCAGGCGCCTATGTTGTCAGTCGTCTGTTATCAAAGTTTTTTGTAGTAAACAGTACCTTGGGTGGCCCGCTTCGTGGGTTTAAGGATTTTAAGCCCCTTTTCGGGTCCTAAGTCCCGCTCACGCTCAGTCGTCTGGCAGGTGCCTATGAGCACTAGAAGGACCGCAAACTTCCCAAAAAAGAATAAAGAATTCCTCTTACAAATCAACGACAAAAAAATATATATTGTCAAAAACTCCCAAAAAAAAACCACATATCCCAACACTTACCATAGCACAGTAACATACTCTTACTTGTGTGATGGCAAAGCACAGTACACATACTACACATGTATATACCCTGATGGTAAAGAACTGTCAAACGAAAAAAAAAACAGTGCTTCGTGGTCGTCAATTGCATACATTTTGTATGAAAAATTGAAACTTTAAAAATTAATTAAAAATATAAATAAAAGTTTCCTCACTTTAAAATTGTGATATTTATTACTTTTAGTCATAAATCTATTAAATAAAAGTATTCGCATGTTAAAATTCGTGCGCCCTTAAAGGAAAGTTCAGCCCAATCTTTTATTCTGTTATTCTTTAATCAATTTCCATACAAATTTTCGAACTGTCAAAAAACCTTTTATTCTTTTATTAATTAATATTCTGCATATCGAATTCTGTTATGAAATCTGTTATAAACCATAACAGAATAAAAGACAGATTTGTTTGACTTTTATCATAAAAGATTTCAATACATGAAGTAAAAACTTTTATTTCTTTAATAAATTGTTCTTAAAAGTAGACAGATATAACAAAATAATATTAAAATGCATAATTACAAACACAAAAATAAGTAATTTCAAACTAAATTATTTTTATACACAAAAGCACAGAACACAGTTGTTGATGGATGAAACGTAAAAAAGTAGGTTGTCGCTTTATTTTGCCCGTGTGCGTTTCGTATAACGTGTTAAATTGGATATCCCAACTAACAATTTTACTCCTATACTCATCCATAGAAGCTATTTATAATCGTTTATTGCACTCATTTAATCTCTTATTAGTACTCCATAGAGTTAAAAAGGAGAACTTTTTAACTCCTATAGCACCTTAATGAATGAAATTCAGTTGCTATGAAGAACATTCTAAGGGAGTTCGAAAGAAGTGCTTAAGAAGTAAAAAATAGTGTGAAGAAAAATAAAAAAAATCATGTATGTAAGTCTAGGGATCGAGCTCTGGATGCCTCGCACTACTTGTCGAGCTCGCTAACCGCTCGGCCAATCTCTTATATGAAATAATTAGCATTAAAACCGATTAAGTTTCTCCTTCAAAAAATTTTATAACTCATAATTTATCTAAAAGAAAATCTACATATTGAAAGCGTTTTCGCCTGCCGCACGTGAATTAATATAAGAGCCTTACGTTTTCATTGCACATAATTATTTATGCAAATAATAAAGATGCCCAAATTTTTGAAAAACTAAAAAAGCGTGCGCTCATTCGCATTATTACAAATTAATTATTACAATCACATAAAACGTTTTACTTGAATTGCAAATGGTGGCAAAATGGAGACATGGCGTTTGGAATATAAGACTCTCCCTATTTACTTATAAGAACATTAGCCGTGTTTTATTGCAAAATCCACCCATAGTACAGTAGGATTTTACATGCTTATCTAATACAGTATTGCTAGTAGCTCTACAGCCGATAACAAGCTAAAGTAGAATCCTACCGTGGATAGATTTTGGTGCTTATTCAGGTCTCGATTCTACTTTAACTTCTTATCGGCTGTAGATCTACTAGCGATGTTGTAATTTTTAATGCATGTAAAATCCTACTGTACTACGGATGGCTTTTGCAATAAAATACGGCTATTATAGGATCCCGAGCAAGATACTAACTTTAAGGATTGCATTTATATTTCTTTGGATCACTATTGGATATGATTAAAGAAACATCAGTTCATCGCATTGTGACGCTGACGTAGTTGCTAATTGAAAGTCTAATGGATCAGTCATATCACCTTTGACTCCTATACCGATTTGGCTTCCCGTCACTAAAGAAACGAATGACACTTTAATGTCTGAAATCGGAAGCAATTTTGTTAGTTGAGATATTTAATTCACGAACTGTTATAGAGAAATAAAATAGAACAATAATTTATCTAGGCGAAACAAAACACGACCATTCCACGGGTTAATTTTATTTTAGTCACCAGTCAGTGTCGATTTTTTTTTATTTACTACAGCTGACAGCAGATTGTTTTTTCATGTTTCTTTTTCGAAGTTCCATAACAGACTTTTATAGAAGATCGAACTCCTGAATACAAATTATAAGAATCCTTTATGGTGGAAATCTAATAAATTGTTGAGTACTTTATTTCATTATATGGCGGCAAGAACCAAAACCACCGGAGAACAGAGATATGGCCACTTGGATATGAGTATTTCAAACACCATATTTTAGTTTTTTTTTTCGAAATAACTACTCATAACTTTTCATATAAAGAACGTAGAACAATAATATAAATGCCAAATGAAAGGTAATTGTTCCATCTTTCAAATAATATGTTACGTTCAACACATTTTGAGACATTAAGTTTTAAAGCCTTGATTAAAACTTTTTAAACACTGCCTTTGCACACCAATATCTTTAAAAATTCAGTCCTGAAGGATATTTTTTAAGCGCCATAGAAAAGGTATTTTTACACCCTTTAATAGAATATATAATAAAGTGTCCTTTGCTCAGTAAATTCCTGCTTTAAACAAAAAATTTGAAAAGATACCTTATTATGCTTATAGACCGGTAAAAGTGGATTCTAAGTTAAAAACAAAAAAATTATACAGTCTGAAGACTGGTATCGACATATAATTTCAGTCTTCATTTTAATCTACCTAATTAATTTTAATTAATTAAATACAAATACACTCTGGCTCGGTCGATTAAGTCATTATTTATTTAAAAATCTAAGAAAACATCTACCAAACCGGGGTGTATGAATTAAGTGTTGATGTGTGATGGCTATAAATATTTCTACGACCAAATAAGGTATGTAACAATTGCCGCCGCGACCAAAGACCGCCACCACCGAGTGAGCACCGCAAGTGGTTTAACCGCAATTTACTTATATACCTTTTTGTTTGCGCGATGCGTTATGTTTTTCGATATCATCATCAGAACCTTAAGTACAAACATACCTTATTTCGTCACAGAGGTATTTATGGCCATCAAACATAAAAACTTAAATTATACACTCCGGTACTGTAGATGCTTTTTTAGATTTTTAAATAAATAATGACTTAATCGACTGAGCCAGAGTGTATTTTTATTTAATTAATTAAAATTAATTTGGTAGATTAAAATGTAGAGTGAAATTATAAGTCGATACCAGTCTTCAGACTGTATAATTTTTTTGTTTTTAAATTAAAATCTACTTTTACCGGTCTATAAGCATAATAAGGTATCTTTTGAAGCATTTTTTGTTTAAAAGTAGTTATTTATTGAGGAAAGAACACTTTATTATAAATTTATTTAAAGGTTGTAGACATAGCTTCTCGATGGTGCTAAAAAACTTATACGTCACCACTGATTTTTTTCAGATTATGGGTTGTAAAGGCAGTGCTAAAAAAGTTTGTATTCAAGACTTTAAAACTTAATATCTCAAAATGTATTGAACATAAACTTACAACTTTGCTATTATTTAAAATATGGAACAACTTACTTTTATTTGACACCAATATTATTTTCCTACGTTCTTTATATCAAAACTGATGAACAGTTATTTCGAAAAAGAACTGAAATATGGTGTTTGCAATCGCCAACGTCAAGCTCAAATATCTCAGATTTCCCATGCACGATTTTGAAAATGTTGCACTTATGTAAGAAGCTCAACACAACCTTTCATTTGATACCAAATTTATTAGTGTTTAGGTCTGTTTAATGAATCTGTTTGGAACAGAAAAGTACAGAAAAGAACAGAAAAGATCAGAAAAGTACAAGATTGTGTGTTCCATGAGTAAAAACCTTGCACTCAGCTGTTCTACCTTCTGTCACTTTTGTGTTCCATGAGATTTTTCAGAACAGATGAGAACAATATTTTCTGCACCTACTTTTTATGTGGTTCAAGTGCGTGACAAGTGTCACAGAACAGCTGACTGATATCTGTCAGCATGAAAACAAAACAAGTTTTAATTGTGGTTATTGGTTTTGTTGGTGTTTTTTCGAGGAAGTGAAAATAATATTTCCACTGCTGGTATCTTTCTACAGTTCAGAAATAAAAAAGTGTGAAGTATCTGAAGAAATATCCATCTTAAAAAAAAATGATTCTTAATTTATTCTAACCAAATCAATTTCATTTTGTCACTTTTCAGTTAGAAACTGTCAACCACAAAGTTGAACTTTTCTGTTCTAACTTGTTCTGACAGTTTGTGCTGTTTTGTGCTGTTCTGTTCTGATCTAGTTTTTATTCATTAAACAAACCTTTTGTCTAACGACCAGATTTCATATAATTATATTACGTCTAATGTGATGCATTTTATTATAACTATGATTCTTGAAAGTGTTCTGTGTGCATTTTTGGTCTTTTCCGAACCGCGAAAATTGCCATTGAATGTAAAAGAACGACTGTCAACGTTTCTAATAATCCACATGCATTTTGGACTTTGGTCGTTTTGGTGCCAATGATTAATTTTAGGAATTCCTTCTTACAAACATTTGTGTTGTATCCATAGGCGAAAGTCTTTGATGGTGGATTTACATGGAATCATCTGCATGGGATGTAAAATATAAAATTTACATTTGGTGGACAGAGATAGAACACCAAAATGCGGAATATCTTCCTAAATGCTGATTATAGGAACTGCCATAATGCATATATGAAGACCAACACGTTCATCTTCGTAATGGTCGTCTCTCACACATGCAGGTTTTTTGGCAGATGTAGACACATGTCCAGCATCACGGCTCTACCAAGTCAACAAGAAACATTCGGCATGAAAACGAAACTTTCCCCTGTCAACATTAATTTACATGGCTATAAACGAGAGCAACCACAATGAAACGATGCGATTTTCAATGTGAACCCGATGACCAACGACGATATAAACGATGTCAACAGCAAATTTTCCCCTTTGTTTTGAGAGTGCCTGTCCACATTGGATTCTTTATGCTGGGTGTAAATATGTTCGTTATGTCCATACGGTGAAGAGTAAATCCTCTCAGTTCAATCTACCCATCCCTATCCCCCACCCTTGAAATCTATCTATCTTTCACTCACACAATAAAAAATCTATCATTTTGAATCCGAGAATATTGTTTGAAAGTGACGCATCGGTGCATTTTGGGTGGAATCTACACATCTCTTTATCACTCACATAAAATCTACCTGTCTCGCTGCATGCACTTAGCTTTAAAAATCCAATGTGGACAGGCACTTAGGGCTCTCCCAAACGAATGTGAAATCGGAGCGAAACAGCCGCAAAGATTGTAAAAATGACAAAACACACAATGCTAAACAATAACAAAAAACTGCCATCAGCGAATGTTTCGGGTCGGTGCGGGAGAGCATTTAAGGCTTTCCCAAACCAATGCGAAACATTCGGTGCGGCGACGAAACAATCGTCAGTCAAAATTAATTAACATGGTAATAAATGAGAGTGCCCACACCAACGCGGCGGAAAACCATCCGGCTTTCAAAATTTATTTACAGGATGATAAATGAGAGTGCCAACACCAAATTAATTCATATGTTTCTCCGCAGCGTTGGTGTCGGCACTCTAATATATCACCATGTAAATAAATTTTGACATGCGAATATTTCTTCGCCGCAACGAATTTTCCGCATTGGTTTGGGAGAGCCTTTAAGCTTTGATGAAATCCATTTTAAAGATCTGTTCGTTTACTCCCCAAAAGTCCCAGTTTCTAACACTTTTAGAAAATCGAAATGTTTGGAAAGTAAACGAACGAGTCGTATACTACGTTTTCACCAGACACTAAATCGAGATTTAGCCAGATTTACACAAAAATCTCCTCAAATGAAGATTTCAAATAAATCGCATTCAAATCTTCTTGGAAACATTAATTTGCCAAATTAAACAAACTTTTTTTTTGAGAATAATTGTGGAACCGATCCATTTAAACGCCATTTCGTTTATTGACTGATGGAAAGGTAAACAAAACCTACTATCTTACTTCCACTTTATATCAAAAAAATGAAACACCATTTGAATGTTTTGTCATAATCCACTTTTTGATCTTTTTGTGCAGTGGAAACACCCAATAAATATCATTACCTAAATCTAGGATTAGAAGTCGGTGAAACCTAGTATTAAGGCTTAACTACATACACACTTCCGAGATTTAGCAAGATTTATTACAAATCTCCTTCAAATCTCGAAGATTTACCATACAAATTTTAATCTCCTCAAATGAAGATTTAAAATAATTCTCATTCAATTCTTCTTAAAAACTTTAGTTTGGCAAATCAGACAAACTTTTTTTTGAGAATACTTGAAGAGCCGACTCATGCAATATTTCTTTCGGTGACAGATGGAAATAATGTAAAAAAAACTATCGCTTCCACTTTATATCAAAAACAATGAAACACAATTTGAATATTTTGTCATAAATCCACTTTTTGGGCAGTGGAAACACCAAAAAAAATCTCATTACCTTAACCTCGGTTTAGGTTGGTAGGAACGTTTCAAAATTTAAAACCCATGTTTTCTCAAATTAACGAGCATAAAATGTTTTTTTTAGGTCCAAAATAAGTAGGTTATTTAGAAAATTACAGAAAGGGTATTTTTTTATCTATTTTTTTGACAGCTGATTCCATTTTCAATTTTAACTGACCGTTATTTACTGATTGTTCTCTTTTTGTAGTAGCCCGTAGCGTAGTGGTTAGTGCGTTTGACTGTCACGCTGGAGATCTGGGTTCACTCCCCAGCCTCGGCCACCTAAAAACTAAAAAGTTTTTTTCAGAGCTACTGCCTCTTGCGAGGAATTGACAAATCCTCCAAGAGTTTCAATTGTCACGAATAAGTGCTTCTCGTTAAGCCGTTCGGATTCGGCGTTAAATTTTAGGTCCCTTCCATTCCTGTCGACAAGCACACACAGGAATGGTTGCGAGTTGTTAGTCACTAGGCCCTGGTTCTTTACGAGCCGTTGCGCCACCCAATTTAATTTATTTTATTTTTCTCTTTTTGTTTTAAATACACCAAATTTTTAGATTTCCATAGACATTCAAAACTTTTTGAAATAACTTTTTGAAAAAAAGATGCATTTTTCTTTAAGAAAACAAAAATGAACATCAACCTGGACAATTAAATTTGACAAATTGTTGTCAAACAAAATAAGCCAACAACTATATATTTGTAACGAATTTCAGCAATATTCACAATAATACGCCTTAAAGTCTGCAATGATTTGTTCGGGAATTCAAATCTGTCTTGAGGTGTTGCATTCAAACGGCTTTAATTTGTATTTGAATCAAAAACCAATCAAATCAATAAATTAAGAAACACATTTTTTTACAACAATATTAATTTCTTTAACCATGAAATTTTATTTAAATAATTTGAACTTAAAATAGTGATAATGATGATCAGAGTGAAATCTCTCTCGTGTCTAATACTTCTTAGCTCATAACAATAATGATGTGATTTCTAATTGAAATAAAAATGACAAAATTTAAATTAAACTACACAAACTCTTCTTTTCAAACGATTAAAAAGAATAAATAACACAAGTTAAACATAAATTACTCAGCTCAAGAATATTCTATCGAAAGGAACTTTCGTAAAGATCTTATTTGACAATTCTCTAAAGATCTTTCCCATATTCTTTTGATAGCCAATTTTCAGCTCACTAAATACAGTTTCCCAATTTTCATTCAAAAATCGATTCATTGTCTCTGATAAAGTTTTATCGTTGAATAGATTTTCAAAATGCATATACACACGTTTTGGATGGAATTCAACTTTGTACTCTTTCAACTTCATGTACTTGACGCCATCTTTTTCGTAGGGTTCACCAACTAGACGATGTTCAATTTTGGTATTAACTAAAGTAATATTGGCTTTTCCGTTTCCTGTGATGGGTAGTAATAATATCCTTCCGGTCATTGTGTAGTCACCGAAGATTTGCATTCTGTCTGTTTTACTATCACAAATGATGAGATATTTATCCAAATCAGTTCTGTTAAAAAAAAAAGAGATTAATATTATTTGTTTGAGTTTAGGTAGTTGTTCATGAAATACTCACCGGTACTTGGTTACTCTGCTAGTGCTGATTAAATCATAGATTTTAACATCTTTGAGAGTTTGTTTGAGGTTTATTGGAGGTGTTCCAGCATCAACAACCAAGCTTTTCACTTCCAAAGGCTCAAGGGCAGGGATACCGAACTCTTCATTACCTGAAACAAGAATTGGTTTTTAAAAAAATGTACTGCGTTTTTTTTTTCTTTTGATCTGTTCGTTTTCTTAAAAAAAAAAACTACTAATTTTGACCATCAATTCTAGTCCAAAGTTCAGCCAAAGTTCATACAAGTATAAAAGAAGAACTTTAGATTAAAATTGGAAGTTTTGAAAAAAAAATTAATAGAAAAACTGAGTGACCAGTGGAAACCGCCAAAAGTGCCTTTAATATTAAATCGATATCCCGGAAATGACAACATGATGAATAAGATAAAGTCTAAAATAAGCTTTCAAAAAGCGAATAATAAATTTTTAATTGATCAGTTCACGTTTGTGATAAAACGATTGTTTTATCAGGAATATGTGTTGTATTCAGTTTGCGTCAAGTTTGTTTCAAAGTTTAGTATTTGACACTATTGTGTTGAATTTGCATTTGAACACGTCAAAGTTTAATCTTTGTATTAAATTCAATTGGCATATACATTATGTTTTATTTTTTTCGTGAAATCGTAGGTGTCATTTTTCTTTATAACGTACTCTTCATTTGAAATTTACTTACCATCTTTCAATAAAGGTAGCGCCTTATTAACTGCATCTACTAGACACTTGTCAAAGTTCTCATCTCTCTGGCATTTCTGAAATGTATCAGCTGAAAAAAAAAACAAAGAAAAAATTTTTTAAGTAAAATACTCAATTTACTGAAAACAACTAAACAACTGTTTTAACTTTTAGCCAATTATTTATTTTCCATTGAAAAAAGTTAATTTGTAAACCTTAATTCCGGAAGGAAACCTTTTAAAACGTATACTATACCAATTCCTCCTTAAAAACAGTAAAATCTTAAAACATGACGGAAACACATTAGAATTTTGAATGATTTCCAGTGCAAATCTTAAAGTCTCCTTATTTATGCAAATTTATAATTTAATCAAAATAATTTTGGTAAGATGCCAGCCAGTAAAAAATTAAAAAAAAAAGCATGAGTGTGTGTTTTTCAAGTTTGGAATATTTTAACAGAATTTGCAATTATGCGGAAAGTTACTTAACGTAATTAACATAACAAAAAATCTATTATTATATATTCGACAGTTAACGTTAAATGAAGATTGAATTAACAATATGTTGTGTGATTCTTATGCGTAATGAATTTCCTTAATGAAATAAATTAAATATTTATTTTGCTCAGGTAAAATAGTAATTGAAATAACAAAAAAAATAAGTATACAAAGTTTTTTTTTATAATAAAACTCTAAGGAAAGCAATACACTTAATTGATAGCTATCAAAAATCATGTATTTTCAAAGTGGTATAGAAGCTTTGCAGTGCGTGGTACAGGTACTGTCTTTTTGATTGACCAACCGCAACATTTATGTCACTCTAAGTCGTTTTGGTAATTTGAAGTTTATTGCAAATTTTCAAAATTTGTTGTCAAAACCCATAGGAAAAAAATCCAAGTTTGCGAAACTTTGTGAAAATTCTATGTCACCCAAAGAGGCATTTTAAGGGATTCCAATCGAAATAGCCATACATTTTTTGTTTGCAGCCTATGACGGTAGTGCTCACATTGGACTGACTCTCCCGACTATTTTTGACTTCTCTGAAATTTATTTCACTCCCACTTCATAGTTAGAAAGGGAGAAAAGTATCAAATATTTAAAAAAATCAAAAATTTGCGTATTTTTTTTTGACGTTCTCTTTTGTAAATTCGGAGGAGTCAGTCCAATGTGAACACCGTCTATAACCATATACATACTCGTCTGTTTTTCACTTTGAAAATCAAAGTGCCATATGCGGTGTTCACATTGACCTGTCAGTATCCAAATCTCGCTCTTAATTAAAGCGGGGTACACATTATCAAACTTGTTAAACAAATCTGTTGACGTTTGACAGTGTGTACTCTCTGTTGGACAAACATGTTCTTTATTCACAAATTTTGTTGACACTGCTCAAGTGTTTGAAGTCGAACAGGTTTGTCAAACAGATTTGATAATGTATACCCCGCTTTAAAGAGAGAAAGAAACTTTTCACTTGGATATCCCTTTCTCATCATCATAGGGTGGGAGGGGGTGCTTGGTGTGAATACTGTCGGTGGAGTCAGTCCAATTTGAACACATCTTTATGATGAAAATGTCGAAAACTCTTTATTTTAGGCCAGTAAATTTTTCAAAAAAAGTGTTATAACTTTCTATTCAGCGTTCTTTTTGAACAAGCTTTTAAGGGAAGTTGAAGAATTTTAAATCCGTCACCATTGTATATATAAATATCTATAGTACTATCAAAAAACCAAAACGACGGTGGCGGTGCCACTGGCCTCGGAGGGCATTTGCTCTGTAGATAATGCAGAGCTAAAAATACATTGAAAATCTCATTAAATCTCTCTAGCGGTACTCATTAATAGTACTATAGGTTTTATATACAATTCCGTCAAGTCATATTCAACGGAAATCATGTAAGAACGTTCTATAGTTAAATTTGTCAATTTGATGACGTTCATTATTTTCCCTTACGAATTAACTGTCATATAGTTTTCTTAAAATTCAAATAAACGTCAATAGTTCCAACTGCTGGATTGTTTTCATTTAAATTTGTTTCTATGAAGCTCATCTTTTTAAGCATTCATAAATAAACATTGAAACAGATAGTCTCTGATCAAACTATTGACACACGTTGATTGATTAAATTTCAATCAAAAAGTGTAACTCACACGTCTTTATTTATGTTTAACAATGCTAATAAGTTAGTTTTGACGCAATATACTATTAATTACAAGGATAACTACAACATTACTGCGATTGCACTTAATTTTAATACTATTTAAACTGAAAACAATATTGTTTTGAACGAATGACAACTACCTATTTCAGTCAAAAGATGTTGCAAAATTATTAATGATAGGCTTCCAATTCAACTAATCACATTTTGTGCCCATAAGACATAAAGTCTTATTCCTCCGCCCCGCCCCGCTAAACACCTATGCATACATACATAAATTGGAAGTTGAAAAGATGAAGTTTTAATCAAAAACCGGACAAGCAGTCTGTCGGAAGAAGGTTATTGGTCTTTTGGTCAACATTTAAAGACTTTCGGCTGAATCGCCGAAGCTAATGGAAAATGATTTCCTTTTCATGTGACTGCTTCGCGTCGTTGTCGTCGATGGTGCTGCTGCCAAGCTACCATGCCGCTCCGCTGCCGGTTTATGACATTGAACTAGAAATTCGGAATTGTTTTGGTTTGTTGTTTTTTGTGAAACCGGTTAGCGACACTACAAGCGCCGACAACGATGCTAGACGAATTGTTTCGTGATAAACCGTAATTAAGTTGTTTCTTGATTGGATTCTGTGCTTCCTGAAATGCGTATCCGTATAATAGGTTAATCTATCTATGCCAAGAGAGTTCAAGCTGTAGTAAAATAGACTTAATGTTACGAACGATAGAGACTTTTTGTTTGTGATGCAATTGCGGACACGGTAAGAGATTTATATACGGCCTAGTGACTTGAATCATTTGTTTGTTATTATATATTCGTAACGGAAATAATTGTGGGAAATTGGACGCATGTTTGTTTATTATGCAATATACAAACCTAACAACAATTTATATAATTCAATTTCAATTTATGGAGCCAGTACAGTTTATTAAAGTATGATTAGTCTATACACGCAGAGTAAATTTTAGACAGATGTTGCGCAAATGTTAAAAATGCTATGACAACAAATAACATAGAGTTCGGGTGATATTTTTTACATTCCGACCTCCGTGTAATTTGTATCCCATTTTCATTATGGGCCAAGCTTAATAGAGAGGTGATGTTCATATCATTTCATTTTTAAAAATGCTCCAAGATAATATACCTCTTAGGGCCACTTGTTCACAGCTGATTATCTTTAATCCATGATTAGTGGAGCTGGGAATTCCTCAAATGTGTTTGTTGATTAAATTTTGTTTAAAAAATTCAAAGTATGAGTTGCTAATCATGGATTTCACTTATCAGCCAATTTTGGTTAATAAACGTTAGTAAATTAAAGCCTATGAAAGTCACACACTAAATTTAACCCACTGTGAACAAACTGGCCCTTAAACGATGGCAGGACTATGGAACATGTCGCAAAAATCCATTTTCAAGCTCTGACATAATTTTCCATACAAATCCACATCTTTAAAATCAAATTCTGGAAAAATATGTTCCATTCGCTTGCTCAGCTTAGGTTCTCACAAGACAACGCAAAAGCGGCGCAGAACATTCGCCGACAGCAGTTTTTGTTGTTATTTAGCATTGTTTATACATATGTAAATTTTGTTATCATTGTGAATGATTCGACCTGCAGAGCTAATGTTCCTTGGGAGATACTTAAAATTTAATTTTTTACCTCAAAATATGTGCAAATGTTTAAGTATTTTTAAGTTCTCATCCACATAACAATTTCATTTCCTTATAAAAACCCTAAATATACCCATCTCATCAAAACCAATGAAAAAAAAATGTGACCTTACTTTAAAGACATACAATATTTTCAATCTCGATTTTTCTATCTCCTTACTTCATATTTAAAACAAACTCGATTCATTAATAATGCAAAACAAACATCTTCCGCGATCTTCTAAATGAAACCACAAAATAAATTTACATGATGTGAATTTATAAAATCAAATTAAAATTGTCAATAAAAACTATATACACAGTACACAAAATGTGAAAGAAGAAACTTTTTTTCTAGATTTTTCAGTTCAATTAATTTGGGAAAATCTTAAATCTCGCAACGCAATTATAAATTAGCTAACACTATTTCAAGGAGTATAAACACATATCGTCTATGCAATTACAAGAAAACTAGCACAAGTTTTATTTCTTTCAAAAGCATGTTTTCGGTTCAGAGCCAGGGTATTAGCCAATATCCAAACGATCGGCTACAATTTAAAAAGCAAAACTAAGCAACAACACCATCAATATATCTACTTATTATGCGGTGCGCTTTGGAAAGATTTCTTAAGGCGAAACGGGTAGTTAAATTGTTTAAACAAAAATCCAGTATTCACTTCCATGGCTTATATTCGTTTAAGTAGATGAAATCGTTGTACATTTTTTTTTAAATCTAGATACGTACGCAATTCAATGCTGAAAACAAATCCAATGCACAGGAGATAAAATACCACAACACTGTTAGCGGATTTTTTAATAATCATTTTATTTTATTTTATCACAGATGGATTTATAAATTTCAAATCACTTTGACTAAGTTTTATCCAACCACAAATAAACACAGCTTAATTCAAAAACAATGTTTACACTTTGACTTCTTCTAGTTAAATGTTCGTTGAGCCACCACAAAAAAGTTTTGTGTGTGATGCCTGCCTCAACGGAATTGTTAAAGCGCAAAGTTCTCGCTTTAAATTATAACTAGAGTCTGAAATGGATGTTACTCAATCAGAGCTTTTATATGTCCAAAACCTGAAGAGTATAGCCAGTTTAGTGGTTCAGCATAACTAGTCGGCAGTTGGTTGCCGTTGCCGACATCTTTGTTGTTCGTTTTGCTTGGATTATGATTGCTTGATCAATCGATATACCATATGATTGTGAGGTTAGTTGTTTATTTGGCCAAAGAAGTTACATTCATATGTGTACAATAATAAGTAGCTATGCTTTAAGCTTTTAGGATGATAATAGTTTTGTTGATGGTATTTTTTGATTTGATTAACATGGTTTGGTTATAATTATATTCTTTTTCATATCTCAAAGAAGCTACTATTTTCTGTCATTTAATTACGTATGAAACGTCATGGTTGATAAATTGAGTTGCTTCCACATTTGATAAAAAGGATAGCTGAGGCTTGCATAACTTATTCACTCCCTCTAAACGGTATTGTATAGGTATTAGTGTTGCGAAAGAAGAAGGAGGTTATAGAAAAACATAAATCAATATAATATTTTACAAGAACTTAAAGGTGTCCATTGCTGGCGTAAGAGGAATAAACATTTACAATTCTTTTTTTTTTTAATTTTTGCATACACGTTTTTCTAGGTGCATATATGTATGTACATTTTTGTTTATATTTTGTATTAAAGTTATTTTAATTAAATGCCTCTAGCTAAACTTTTTTCTGACATTATAATAGGATTGTTCAGTGAGGTTTTTTTCAGATCAGAACAGAATATAACAGAACAGGATAGAACAGAAATGTCAGACAAGATAGAACAGGCAGCTGCCTGACAGTTGTCAAAAACCTGTTCAAAGTTGTTCTACCTAAAAAGTAAGAACAGAAAATCCTGTTCTATTCTGTTCCAAACTGTTCGGAACAGACTCACTGAACAGCAAATCAGAACAGTTTGGAACAGAAAATTCTCATTGAACAGCAAAAACTTGTACTTTTCTGTTCTAAACTGTTCCAAACTGTTCGGAACAACGTCACTGAACAAAGCTAATATCATCAGGATTATGCTAGGTTTCCATTTGTCGTTGAATTGACACAGTTTGACAGCTTTCAATTTCGTCTTTGAGCGACACGAATGTCAGTTCATTTCGACTTGTGTCTTTAATGGACACAAATTAGTGTGACTTTTCAAAGACAAAGAATTTTTGACAGATACCTTTGTCAGTTCATTGACAAGTATTTCCACTTGGTGCCCGATTACACTATTCGTTTTTTCGGTTGTTTCGTCTTTCGTCTTTTTGACAGATTAGGTGAGGAGAGTAGAAATGTAGAGGAAAGGAAGTAACGAAAGCAAGAATGAAAATTTAAGACTTTTTCTGGTTGAACTTTGACGTTTCTGATTTGGCAACCACAATGCTCCTCGATGTTAGCAAAAAACGATTTGAACAAAAATTATTGAATTGAAAAATTGTTTTTCGTAATTGGATAGACCTAATATACAGTTGTATTTGAGTAATAAGTGATTAAAAAATATTTTTATTTATTACTACTGATTATTTTCTTACAAAACAACCCCAAATTCCATGAACGTCAAAATAACGAATGAAAGTACGTACGTATTTTCGCGAACCATGTTATCATGAACGTTCGTGCCTGTCAAAAAGACGAAAGACGAAACGAACGAAAAAATGACCCGTAAAATCAGGCTCTTGGATTGGTCTTTTCCGAACTGACACTCATGGTCAATGACAGCTTCGATGAAAATTGTGTAGATGTGTGTAGAAGGAGTTTTTTTTATAAAACAGATAGGTAAAGCTTCATAAAGAATAAAAGGTATTTGCAGTTTTGCAAAAGCTTACTGTCTCTTCAGTACCTACTACACCTATGTTTACTAAAAAAAATTATTTTGTTATCATTTCATTTATTTCCGCTAACCGCTTTCATTAAAAAAAAAAAAGTAAATATATAAAGGGTATTCAATTCATGCAACAACGAAAACTTTCCGACGTCGTAAAATCGTAAAGTTTCCGACACAGGTTTCATGAACGCCCCTTTATCTAATTGCATTATGATGCGGTGAACAAATTCGGCAGATTTAATTTATTTTGTTTAAACGTTTGAAAAAAAAAAATTAAAATGCTCTGTGTTACTGAAATACTTGTTGTTGTCAAATTTTGATACATAAAATGGCATAATACTTTTATAAAAAGTTTTCCACGTTGACTATACTTTCATTTACGACGTTTACGACACAAATTCGTGTGGAAAAGTTTACGATTTATCGTAAAAGAATTTTCATACAAATTGTGACAGTTCGTTTACGACGTCGTAAACTTTCCGACGCTTACATGAACGACGTTGTATGAATACCCTTATAGTAAAAAAAAACTTCAACTACATATAAAGGGTATTCATGCAACGTCGGAAACTTTCCGACGTCGTAAAATCGTAAAGTTTCCGACACACGTTTCATGAACGTCTCCTTATTTAATTGCATTATGATGCGGTGAACAAATTCGGCGGACTTAATTTATTTTGATTAAGCGTTTGAAAATAATAATTAAAAATGCTCTGTGTTACTGAAATATTTTTTGTTGTCAAATTTTGATAAATAAAATGTCATAGTACTTTCATAAAAAGTTTTCCACTTTACTATACTTTCATTTACGATGTTTACGACACAAATTCGTGTGGGAAAGTTTACGATTTATCGTAAAAGAATTTTCATACAAATTGTGACAGTTCGTTTACGACGCACGTCGTAAACTTTCCGACGCTTACAAAAACGACGTTGCATGAATACCCTTATAGTAAAAAAAAAACTTCAACTACATATAGTCTAGGAAAGATAGGAAATTTAATATGGGCAACCGGGGACAAATTAATTCACGAAATTGAATTGCTGGTATCGACGCAGAATTGTATCCTCAACAACATATCCAAAGTCCTCCAAAATCCCCGAATTGGTTTTTTGTATAGACGCATTTTAAGAGGTGGAGAGGGGAGGGAGGCGGGAGTTTGTCAAGCTGAAAAATTTGTTGTAATACAATCTAATCATATGACACATGTTTTTAGGGTGCTTTTCAACGCTGATTCTAAAGAGATCAAATATGTAAAGATACATGTATCCTGTGGAAAGTTAATGTCAATTTTATGGAACGATCACTTTTTTTTAAAGTACAACAAGTAATATATTGCCTAAAACTATTTTAAAATAATGGGATATTAATGAAATTAAGTATAAATGTTTGATTTGGCATGCTTACAAAGAATCAAAAGAGTCCCCAAACATCTGTGTCGATACCAGCAATAAAATTTCATGATTTAATTTGTCCCTGGTCCGATTCTATCTTTCTTAGACTAATAATGTTCTGTGCAAAATCAAAAATTAGTAGGTATACGACATCTGAAATATATATTCGTCTATTTTTCAACCATTTTCAATTAACATTTCTAGAGCACTCTCCTGATTTATTGAACTGCAGCACTTTTTAAATTAAAGATCTGTCATCTTCGTTGTCCACTCCAGGAGTAGGCTTCCTATTTGTTTTTTTTAGTTTCCACAAAATTTTATCATCCTCTGAATTGGAATAACTTAATTCTAGTCACTCATTATACGGAATTAATTTTCTTTTACCCACCGAATTATAAAAAATAACTTTAAATTAAAAAAAAATATTCACTTCTATTTAAACTTTATAGCTGATTTCAATTCAGTGTCTTTCATTGACAAAGGATACAAAAAAGTTGGACACAAATTTTCTTTGTTTTTCAAAGACAAAGTGAGATTTCGTTGGTCAATTCAGTTATTTCCACTTGTCTTTGAAATTCGTTCCTTTATTGTCAAACAGACAAACAGTGCCAGTTCAAAGACCAGCAATTTGAGGGTATTTCCACTTGTCATTTTGTGAAAAGACGCAAAAACAGGTCTTTCGTCAGTTGGTAAATGACAAGTGGAAACCTAGCATAAGGGAGACGGTGAAAAAAATATACGTCCAACAATCCAAGACAAACATAAACAGCCTTGATGGATCATCGGCATCTCGGGCGTATACTCATCATTTAAAATAAAATGTTTTAAGACAAAAATAAATTTATATAATTAATTTTCTAATGAACTTATGTAAAGCTTTTACTGTTTGAATACGATACTTTTAACATTGGAATTCCTCAATGCGTGTTGTTGCATAATTTTTAAAAGTTTTAAAGATGATGGTTGATGATGATCTTGTAGAGATTTTTGCTATGGAATTTAAGATATAAGCATGTGAGGTTAATATTTACCATAGCAAATCTCTTAATCATTAAAAAGTTAATATCAAGCGGAAGTAGACGATAATTTTGTATCTATTCACATGAAAGTGGCACTGGTTTTTTTTTATTGAAGTAGGCAGGTACTATCCTTAACATTTTTGTAAATGTAACAATACTGTTCCTTGAAAATGTATGGCAAAGATCAGTCATAATGATATTTAATGTGTTTTTTTATTAGTTCCATGATGATAAACAATAGTTAATTGTGTGACGATTTAACGACTTTAAAATTACATAATATAAAAAGAAGTTAAGAGTTCTTTTTTAGCCAAATACCATATCAACACACGTTCTATAATTGAGCTACAAGCATTAAGCAATTTATGAAGGTATACGTCAAGTTCATACCACTATTGTCTTATAGAAGTTGATAAATTGGTAGAACTTTATGAGATTTTGCTTTCATTGTTATATAAATTATGATGGTTTATCTAAGACTTCGGGCTGATTATCTGTCATATTTCATCATCTCTGTCTAGTTCTTTGTGAGTTATACCTTGACAAGATATTTTTGTCAAATTAATGGACACTCAAAAATTAATGTTAAGTTCGCTGAGATTTAGTAGCCCGTAGCGTAATGGTTAGTGCGTTCGACTGTCACGCTGGAGGTCTGGGATCGCTTCCCAGCCTCGTCCACCTAAAAACTAAAAAAAGTTTTTTTTTCAGGGCTACTCTGCCTCTTGCGAGGAATTGACAAATCCTCCAAGAGTATCACTTGTCACGAATAAGTGCTTCTTGTCTAGCCGTTCGGATTTGGCATACAATTGTAGGTCCCTTCCATTCCTGTCGAAGGGCGCACACAGGAATGGTTGCGAGTTGTTAGTCACTAGGCCCTGGTTCCTCATGAGCCGGGTACAACCCGATTTATTTATTTATTATTCGCTGAGATTTGTTCAGCGAAAATATGTATGTAAACGAACTTACAAATGATTCAATAGCTCATTCATGGTAATATACTTGTGACAAATAAGTATAGGTACTTAGTTAATGCGTCTAGAATACAGTAGGTATATATATTAGGGTGGTCCTCATAAAGGTCACTGTACTGTCTTATTTTGAATAACGCACCCCTCTTATTTGTTCTAAATAAATAAAAAAAAAATCCTGTACAATTTAAGCTAATTATATTAACGTTAACCCAGGCCTCCGGAGTTTTATGTGGGAAATCCCAATTTGAAAAATCTTAGCTTTAGTAATGATTGATAAAAAAAAATTGAATTTTGGAACATATAAGTAGTCACTTTTGTCACATTTATAAAAATGTATCAGACCAAAATTTACAACAGTTATTTCCCTACTTAATATACAAAATATTTTTTTTTAATTTAATTTTAATAAATGTTGTAAAATTTTTTTTAATACATTTTTTTAAACATGACAAAAAGTTATTAGAGTTGTGAATTTTTAAAGTTGGATGTACAAAAATTCATGGGATTTCTCATATAAAACTTCAGACATCTTGGGGGCCGGGTTAACGTTAATAAAATGAGCTAAACTTTTACAGGATCTTTTTTATTTATTTAGAACAAATTACGGGGTGCGTCATTCAAAATAAGACAAGGACCTTTATAAGGACCACCCTAATATATATCATAGATAAATCATTATAGAGATAAAAATCCTTCCATTTTTTGAAATTGTTGTATTTGTGTCCATGAATAAATGTGAAATCAAACAACAAAGTTACCACACATGAACTGTGGGGGATCAAAGAGCTACTTTATACCTATTTTTTACATACACTTTGCATCAGCTCCTCATCAGTCTAGAGTTATGGTTCTCACTATCGGGTTCGGATGATTGCAAAGATTGCTCGTCAATCTTTTGGCAACATTGATCATGTATTTGTCCAGAGGTGTTATTCCGGAAACTTCGTAGAGTCGCTTTTTGCTGTAATGCTTTCCTCGTCGTTGGTCGAAGTATAATAGTGCCGTGCAGATCCGCAGGATTTTTCTCTCAAGTATTCCAAACTCTCTTATTCTGGTTTTGGAAATAGTAAAACATGTCGGAAAGCCGTGATGATCGGTCTCAGAAGTTGTTTATAGAGAAGCAACTTTGCGCTCTGGCTTAGTCCATTCCTTTTCCACATTAGAGGGCTTATATAATGATTTAACTAGGTTATATTATAGCGAGATACATATATTACAAGTTATATCATTAGCATGTTCATTTTTGTTCAGTTCTGCGCATGTTGTCAAAATCAATAGTAAACAAATTGAATTTCAAACAATCAAAAAAAAAATTGTTTTTGTTTACTGTGTACTTACACAAAGGGCAGCTATCTTGAAATTTGGAAAGCTGCGCCTGATAATACCTTGTACTGTGATATTATAGTGCGGGTTCCTTCATGTACACACAGAAACTCAAAAAGTATCAAACTATAGAGCGATAAATGACATAATGCTTGGCTTTTATTGTTTTAATCATTAATATCATTTTGTTGAGCTTTAATTTTTGTTGACATCACAGAATAAAAAAACTTTTGACCCTCTCACGACTCTTCTGTGAAATAAATGAGTTTTACTTTTTGCTGTTAAGTAGATGTGGAAACGCGGTTCTAAGTTAAAATGTATTATAGCCAGTTAATCATATTGTGAAAATCTTCACCATGTGAAAAATACGTTTATAAACGTCGTGATATAGGTACTTCTAGATTAAAGGACTATTCCAAGACTGCCAGTTCGAATCCAAAGTTCTGTCAACTTTATTTTATATTTATGAGAACTTTGGCAGAACATATTGGACTAAAACTGGCAATTTTGATTGGGAAATATACAAACAGACAATTCATACACTGTGATAAAGCTTCTTATAATTATATTATGGCACAAAGATCTTAAGTAAACTCCACCGACTTGGATATCTTAATTTAATATTGTTAAAAACATTCTGTACAATATGCGACAGACCACTTTTGTTTGTTAAACATAAATTCAACAAACACCATATTGTTTATTCACCACGGCATGTCTTTGGCCTTGCATTCTTTTAACAAAAATTAAGAAAATAAAGACCAAATTCCTCAACTTCTAGACAATCCCACAAAAATGCCATACAAAAGGCCACTCAAATATTCTTCTTTATTGCTACCATTGTTTGTGTTCATGATAAAAGTTTTATCATCGAAGAGATGTTAATATAAAACCAATAAACAAGTTCCGGAAGTGAAGAAAAAACAAACAGCGTTAAACCTGTTGACGTTGTTGTTATTGCATCCAAATTGATTTAATTCTCCTTGAAGTTAAGCCGAACGATCCCACACAACTTCTACAAAGTAAGGAAGAGAATTATTAATTGGGCGTCTCAGAAGATATATTTTTCTTACAGCAATCAATATAACGCACTCATTTTATCATTTAAATCTGACTTTGAATGATGCAAAAAAAAACAACATAACTTATCTTGGAGAAATAAAAATTTAAAATAAGAGTTCAACAGCAAGCATTATTCATCGCTATTATGTCTTCGTTGTTTTCTCTCAAATATCACTGGTGCTGGTGATATTCCATTCAATTTAATGTAAAATAAATATACGACGAAAGAAAATGTTTAATAAGTCTCTGTGGTATTGGAAAACGCATTAAAACAAAAATTATTCTCAAAATGCGTATTTTATTTGATCAGGTTATTCAACTATAATCGTAGGTCGTAAGCTCGTGGGCATAAATGGAATTTATTTAAATTTTATTAAAAACAGTTTAAAAAGTGAGTTTTGAAGTTCAGGGTTGAAATAACGCAATGAAGCATTTGAAATATTTAAATGAATTGACTTATTATGTGCAAATCAAATTGAGTAATAATTTGGTTTTATTAGTAGTGTTAAGAAAGAAAAGAACAAAAAATCACATTTTATTAGTAGATCTGGCTGTTATCTATAAAGCCTTTAATCGTCCAAAACTCGAGTACAATTCTCATGTTTGGGCAGGTCCTCCAATAACCCACTTGAGTCTATTGGATATAATTCAAAGAAAAGAGCTATGAAAATGATAGGTGATAGAAATATAACGGAAGCATTTGCACCTCTTGAACACTGCCGTATAATATTTCATGTCTTTCGTTATCTTACCGTTATTTTCATAAACTATAGTGAAATAGCCAGTTGCATTCCTCCCCTAAAACAATTCAACCGTAATACTCGTATTTCTAAGAATGCAAATCAGTTTACCCTTGAGCCCAACTTCGAACGTACTGTTAAGTATAGAGATCCTTTCTTAAGTCGCACTTGAAGAATGTGTAATGCTTTACCCGGCACTATTTTTCCCTGCCATTTTTTGATATTCAAAAGTTCAAAACCAATGTACAACGGCATTTCCTCTTAAATCCTTCCCCATTTTCCTAACACTCGCAGTGATTTTTTTTTAGTTTTTAGTTTTATGACTTTTTTTATTAAACTGTTTAAAAACAAATTATACAATATTTTTACAATATTTTACAAGCATAAAGTCTTTTGGTTTGGCACTAAGCCGTCTACCAGATTAACATCGCATTTTTGTATTAATTAACATATTTCCAAATAATTTAAGTTAAATTAAAAAGAAAAAAATAATAAGTTAAAGTTAAAGTGAAAATTTAAAAAATAATTTTTTTTTTAAATTTTAAAAATCCCCATCTATGATTCTTTTTCTATAATTTAGAGCACTTGTAGAGTATCTATATAGACTATCCCAGCCACAGTCACCATTCAAAGCCGCCGTCAGATCCTCCTTTTGAAGTGTACTCACTCCAGAATACATCCTTCGAATTTCATTTAGAACAGGACACACTGCAACAAAGTGATATACATCCTCTCTCTCTTCACGGTTACAAAGATGCCACAATATTGGAAGGTCAGGACGATGTGGCACGTAGTTCAAATTGATTAATTCGCCTCTTAACATGAAAATAGTTCTTATCATCTCCGTTTTGTTCCCATCCAAAAAGTGTTGTTATTTAGATTGTGATTGACCTTACTATTATACATCCTGTGTAGTGACGATTTTGCTTCATTTAAATATTTGTTATATAAAAAAGACCCTGATTTTTCTACGATTTCTTCAAATTTTCTTCTGAGAGTATTAGCACCTTCACTAGAGTAGAAATTCATGACACATCCGCTGCAACTTGCTAGTTCTTGCCATTCTTTAACGCAGTACGCGTTTTTTTCTAGCATATGCTTCAAAAGAATTTTCGGCAGACGTTCATCTTCCATTTCCATGACTTTAACTATATAGCCAAAATGTATCTTAAGCGTTTCCAAGAAAAGAGGTGGACACACTGTTTCTAGATGGATCATATAGTTAGGGGTATTATTAGGTACCCTAAAGATGCGTTTTATGCAGTAACGTTGGAACTTTTCTACGGATTCAAAGTTACCATATCCCCATACTTGTGCCGCATATAAAAGAATAGTCTGGGCTGTCGCTCGGATAATTTTTTGTTTCGAGCGTTAGAAATTAACTATTTATGCATGTACTCCATACTGAATTAATGGCTCGTTTTTCTTCTGCTAATTTTATTTTTACATGCTTTTCCACATTGAGATTCGACGTTATTACAAAACCAAGATACTTGTATTCTCTAACAACTTCAATGGCCTCCGTTTGGTACGTCCACTGTTCGTTTCTTGAGAATCGCCCACCTCCGTTTTTAAATACAAGGGTTTTCGTCTTTTCTAGATTTACAGTTAAATTCCAAGTTTTGCAAAACTTTTCTAGTTTGTTCATTTCAAGCTGCATACTATTAACTGTATCAGAGAGAAAAACAGTATCGTCAGCATACATAAGACCCGGTATTGTAACTCCATCGATTTCCACACCTCCTCCAATATCGTCTGTTATGTCATTAATTTAATATACAAGATGAATAACAGCGTGCTCAAAATGCAGCCCTGTTTCACACCCATCGTTGTTGCAAATTCTTCAGGCAAAAAATGTCCATCCCATACGGCAGCAATATTATTCTCATACAGAGCCCTTATGACGTTTACTATTTTACTGCTTATACCAATCCTATATAGCTTGTAAAAAAGTGCTTCACGTGGAATAGAATCGAACGCTGCTTTGAAATCTACCTGTTGCGTTTCGGTTTTTTCTACCATTTAGAAGTTTGACTGCTTTCCAGAAGTCTGATGACGATCTGCTGCTATTTAACGTAGAGATATTCCTTTGCTCGTGTACTGTTTTTTTGGCATTGCAGATATTTTTAAATTCTTTGACCGCTTTAGCATATAGATTTTTAAAAGTACTACTGCTGTATCTTCTTAACAATTTGAGAAAAGCAAAAGACTTGGTTCGTGCCTTCATGGAGTCTTTGTCGAACCACTTTTTCTTACTATTACCATTTTTTCCCCTGAATTGCGTTGAATTTGGAGCGGCTTTCTTAATTATGTCTGTAAGATGATCAATATTCGGAGTGGCTTTGACGGCATCCAGGTGAAAGAGTTCAAAGTTTAAATAGGTTTGCTAAGTGTTTGACATTTGTTCATTCCAAAATAATTTCGGTAAGAGATTAAGCTGGTTTGTCCTCGTAATATTCCCATTAATTGCTAATTCGGAATTAACCTCTAGCGGCATATGATCCGAGAAAATCTGCTCTCCAATTCGGAAATCCGAAATCAGATCATGCCATCCTCCAGTTGCGAAGCAGTAATCTATTACAGAACATGATGTTCCTCTAAGAAAAGTATATTCTCCACGTAAATCTCCATAACAACATCCATTCAAAACTTGACAATCGAAAGCATCTGTGAGTTCAAGTATTTTACTTCCGTTGCTATCACTTACTTCATCTTTCATCTTTGGATTGGCGATGGGTACTCAATATTGCAGGGCTTATTCCAGAGACAAAATTATTTTGAGAGATTCCTATACGGCCGTTGAAGTCACCAATCAGAACGAAATTTGTTGAATTAAGTTTATATAAGAGATCACTCAGTGCATCAAAGTCACGTTGCCAATGGTTGCAGTTAAGATAAATAGGCAATATGTAGTAGTTTTTCATATTAAGCTCTAGTTTAATGACATTAAAACTACCTATCATCTCAAAATTCAGTTTAACTCCTAGGTTTTAACGATACGATAAAAGCTCTTCCGAAGATGTTTCTCTTAACAGCAGGTATCCATTTTAGTTCATAATTGATAAAAAAGTTTTTAAATCTACTTTCTTCTACATCTAGTAAATGAGTTTCTAACAATAAAAATATTTGAAATTCTTTTATATAATTGGAAAATTCAACCGAATTAAGTTTATTTTTTAATCCAGCAATATTAAAACATACAATTTTAAAAGTTGTGTTTTTTTTATTCGGGTAGACGGCTGCTTCTCAACAATTTGACTCATCATGAACTCCAGTAAAGTTTACAGCGGATGTTTCGCTTTTTTTTACCGCCTCTTGCCATCCCTGCATTTGGAGCCGAAACTGACAGTTAATTTATTTTATTTTCATTCATTAAATTACTGATAGTATTTTTTACACCTGTTGACAAATGACCTAAAATTTAATTTAAAACTTGTAATCTGTTTAAATTTCCGCATTTTAGACCATCAGAATTATCCCAGGTGAAAACTTTATCGAAAACATGCAACCTATCGTCCCTCAAAACAATTCGTTTCTTTAGATATTCCTGACGCAAGGGCTTCATCAGCGTATACAATTTGGATCTCCTTTTCCTTTGGCGAGAATTGAATGGGAGGTCTTTATTAATAGAGATCCCTGTCGACTTCAGTTGCCCGGTATTGCGCAGTATACTCGAAGCTTTTTGTTGTGATTTCATTTGTACAACTATTGTTGCTTTATTGGGATCTCTGCATGAAACTTTGTAGGGACTCTGAAAGTCATTTTTGGTTGGGAGTTCCTTGACAAGTTCGGCGTTGTTTTCCCGGAGAAGTTCTTTAACTAGGTCCTTACTGAAAGCTATATTATCGTTGGCCATAGCAAGGTAGTAGCTAGCGCCTCTTTTTTCAGTATCGTATGCTTCTGGGGAGGTTTTTGCCAATCCTCTTTTGCTCATTTATTGAGGTTAGGTTGATGCAGTACTTTTCAGACGATTTTGTGCCTTATTATCTACAACTTACTCAGAATATTAATAATTTCCTTGAGCAGGGATTGGGATTATAAAGGTTTACTCTTATTTAGAAATTTGAATTATATTATTTATTATATTATATTCATGTAACGAGATAATTTTTCGCTTTGTAGAAAAATATAATTTTACGCAAAAGGTTACATGGACACCCCATTGGAAATTTTTGCGTAAACGATAGAAACAACCAACTAAGTTAAGTCAAATGTCAAATTAAACGTCACAAAGTTTATAAGGTTTTTTTTCTACAATTTCCTCTTCAAAATTGTGAGATAAAATTCTATATTTTGCAGAAAATTTTTCCCATACAAATTTTGACAATTCATTTCTACCGAAAGAAAATTCTATCGTTTCTAAGCTTTCTATGGGTTTTCTGCGTGTGCATGAATACCCCTATTCTGTTTTTACTTCACTTTTATTAATTTTTCTTGGAGCTCTTGTTTCCACGCCTTTTTTGACAGATTATCAAATGTCAATCTAAGTCTAAACGCTCGCACTGTGTTTAAACATTTTAAGGGTAGTAAGAACCCCTTTTAGTGCGCGCTTAATTAAAAAAAATTCCTTTCTTCAATACGACCCGCTATATTTTCATGTTTTACATATTAGCTTAGCGATATGTATAAGGAATTTCTGTAGGATGTATCAAATGTCGAACTTTGTAAGAGACTACATCCTGATAGCTGCTTTCGAGATTTCAAATTGTGGTAGATAAAACAAACAGAGGTAGATACCTTGAGACTACATATTTCTCAATATTCCAATAAAAAGGGCGATAGTTTCGATACATGCGATAATCTTTTTTTTTTAAGTCCGCTGTTATACACGACGACTTTTATTCGAAATGAAATGATCGCGAAGGTGAGATATGTTCTCATCCGTACTCATTTAATTTTGGAAAAACCAATGACTAAAGTCATCGTCAAGCAAGGATTTAGGGCCAGTTTCACAGTAACAATAGTGGCACTCTTAAGTGTGAATAAGTTGCACTTAAGTATCCCGTGTTGGGCACTTAAGTGTCAGTAACTCAGACTGCGAAAATTACCAAATTACTACAGTGCAACTTATTCCGGTTAAGGTTAGACCGCACTAGGCGGAACTGCACTGCAGCGGAACTGCGATTCAAAATAATTTGTATGAAATTGTATGAAGTTCAGTTGCCGCTTAGTGCGATATAGCTCATACCATTTCATACAAATAATGTTTTGCCGCGTCGTGAAGTGTAGTTCCGCTGCAGTTGTATGCGGTCTAACCTTAAGTGTTCACTGTGAATGTGGCCCTTAAACAATTTAAATTATAATCACAATAAACTTATTTCAGATTTAATGCGTGATTCAAATAAATTCTAGCTAAATTGTATTTATTTAATTTATTTGGGTTTGCATAAACATACAGTTCCCATCGTATTTTATTTTCGTATTCCTAGTACCAAACCTGTTATGAAAAATCGTAGAACTATTTTAGGCCTATTCGGCGCAATCTTTTATTCTTTTATTCTGTCATTCTTAGTCAATTTCCATAGAAAACGAACTGTCAAAAAACCTTTTATTCTTTTATTAATTGGTATTCTGCATATCGAATTCTGTTATGAAATCTGTTATAAACCATAATAGAATAAAAGACAAAATTGTTTGACTTTTATCATAAAAGATTTCAATAGGTATATGAAGTAAAAACTTTTATTTCTTTAATGAATTGTTCTTAAAAGAAGACAGATACAACAAAATAATTAAAATGCATAATTACAAACACAAAAATAAGTAATTTCAAACTAAATTATTTGTATACACAAAAGCACAGAACACAGTGTTGTTGATGGATGAAACGTAAAAAAAAGTAGGTAGTCGCTTTGCGTTTCACGAACTTTTATAGAGAAATAAAATAGAAAATTAATTTTATTTTGGTTACCTCACCAGTCAGTGTCGATTTTTTTATTTACTACAGCTGACAGCAGATTTTTAGGTCTGTTCGTATAAATGTTTCTTTTTCGAAGTTCCATAACAGACTTTTATAAAAGACCGAACTCCTGAATACAAATTATAAGAATATTTTATGGTGGAGATCTGTTATGCTTCATAACAGAAAATTCATAGCAGGATAACAGATATGGCAGAATAGGCCTAACTGCCCGAAGGCCACACACCACACAGGGCAAGTACGGCAAGCAATTTGCAATACCAACACATTTGTTTACTGATACATACAAATACAAACCTAAAGCAACTTGCTTGGCTGGCATGGAATTTCTGAAGCCAGTAGAGAAGCAAGTTAGTGGACTCGTTTAGACTCAACTAAACTATATTAGGGCATATTCATAGTCGCAGATAGACCTAGGTTTAAATAAACTACAGTTTAAGACAATTTTGGCTCAATGAATACAGACCGATTTTAATTACAAATTGTTGGTTTTATATTTTTATAAGATAATTAACTTGGTATACTACACAATTAGCTTCAAATATTTTGAAATGATAACCTTAAAAAAATAGAATCAACGTCTGAAAATTAAACCAAAGCTATGTTTAAGTTAGACCCAGGTCTAAAATGACTATGAATATGCCCCATTATGTAGATACCTTATATCTGGTGAAATTTGATTTTTTTTTTGTCACAACTTTCAAGGAGGGGAGGGACAAGAAATTTTAAAATTTCTAAATTAGTCAACTGTTAAATATGATTGAAGGATATGCCTATTGTCGTTTTCGATCGGAGGTTTGGACTTCGGAGTTACTCCTTTTTGACTCCTATTACCCCAAAAGACTTCGATTGGCTGTTCCGAGCAATGTTTTCGGAGTGTATTTCTGTTCTGGATTATATAAAGGGAGTAGACCGAAACACAAGTTATAAACTATTTCGTCGGATTACTAGTCAAATTAATTTAACTTGACTTAAGGCGCCAAATACACATAAATATCAGACAATTTACGTTCATGAAATAGTTCGATTGAAATCAAAATGGAGTGCGGTACTGTTCCATGAATGAAAGAATACAAGATTACGACACTTCGGATTTTTCGCTTTGTTATTGTAATTTTCAACACGCTTCGTGACTCAAGTGGAGACAACAAAGACTTAACTTTGGTATAATTTGTATGAGATATAGGGGCGCGAAAACTTTAAGTTACTTGAACATGTTATTAAAGTGATTTTGTTACCATTATTTTTTTTATGTTGTGGGCTATATTTTGATGATATAAAAACAGCAATAAAAATAATAATTCAAGAAGGAAATATATCTGATATTTGGTTTTTTTCATCGCACTCTCTATTTTTGCTTCATATTTTGACTATTAATATAATTTAAAACAATTGAATAACAATTAAAAATCATTTTTCGGTAATATTTTTGTGTTTTTAAAATGAAAAACTATATTAATCATAAAACAATTCGCTAACGAAAATTCATCTCTATACAAAGTTTCTTGGCTGTCACATCTGTTGTTACGTTTTGTCTCCAAAAACGTAGGAAGTGGTGTAATCTTGTATTCTTTTATTCATTGTACTGTTCCAAAATCAAATCGAAAACGACCTAATTTTCTCTTCCAAAACTGTTCGGAACAGACTCTTTCGACAAACCTAATAAATAATTTGTGAACACAACCTATTATTTAATAGCGCCACCTATCTCCTTCCACAAACCAAAATTCACGTCAACCAACGCAGCACACCGCTTCCCATCGCTCAAAACTTTCCATTAAACTTCCAATCCCATGCCATTCCACCATTCATTTTCCACTCTAACACCTTTCCAGCGAAAATCAGAACAAAACGCGTTCACATTCACATCGCCGCCATTTCTGAGGTTGAGGTTCTCTTTAAGTCGCTTGTACGAAGAAATTGTCGGTGAACCAAATTAAATATCCTATTAAAAAAAGAAAAGTTAACCCTAATTTCTTCGATAAAAATGATAAAAACCATCTGCTAACATCTCTCAAAGTGCTTTTTGGTAAAATATATACAAAATATACATGATTAAATGAAAAATTCAGTGTGACAAAAAAAAATTGGAATTTTTTTCTTTCTTCCACTCAAAAAAAAAATGCGTTTACGATTTCCAATTTCTTTTCCATTTCAATCCACAAAGAAAGATGGAAATAGTTTTGCTTCTGACACCTAAAATATAGTTTTCTCTTTTTGTTTCTTGTTGGAAGTTAAAATTCTCTACACTTTTGTCGTTTCGTGTTTTATTTTCATTTTGTACCGTATCGCAATTTTTTTTCATGCAAAGCAGCAATTTTCTTGGAACCATCGTTCTTTCGATGACCGTGTGGGCGAAGTGAAGATTTTTTCTTTTCGCATTAAAATTTAAATCGCGCGTGTGATAAATAGAATTTAATTAAATTTATATTGAAATGAATATAAATTAAAACCAAATTTATTAATTTGATAAGTTTTTTTGAAATCGTGAAGCATATTCTTGAGGAAGAAAATAAAAAATCCATACCCTGAAAAAAAAATTCCCATGCAAAAAAAAAAATGAAATGAATTTAATCATTCACAATGGAGTAATTGCTTTCCAATGAAGAAAAAAATTCTTTTTTTTTTATATATATATTTTGTCTCTGCAAATCTGTCCAGGAACCTCAAGAAAATCTGAATTTCCATTTACCACGGCAAATGAAAGTTTTTTATACTTAAATCTTATATATTTTTCTAAACAATTGAATTTTCTTGCATCTCTGTTGACACAGGCAACAAAACTGTTACTGTGAATTGTGACTCTTTCTTAATACATAACGGCAAAATCTAGTGTGTGAATAAATAAAACAAGAAAAACTTCTACAAATTCACCGCATCTCTAAAAATACAATAATCGTACTTGTGTTGAAAACAGTTAAGGAACTAACATGGCTGAACTAATGAACATCGATAGCATAATATCCCGGCTCCTAGAAGGTAATTAAATATTCTTGTTTATTTTTTTAAAAATCTTAACATTTTATAAGTTTTCAATAAGACAAGATGGAAAAAAGAAACCTTTCCGACAACGCCTATGTTACGACGACGAAAGGAGAACTTTATAAGAGAGTTAACCCATTTTTATACGAATATGCGGATAAAAAATATGGCTACACGCGCATTACGCATATTTTCTGTTTTCTTTTTGCCGTTGTCTAGTCTTTTTTTTTTTAGAGAAATGAAGATTTGTTTGATATCTCCAGTCAGGTTGGAGTTGATGGCTTTAATCTTGGAAGATTACCGCTTTCTTCTCCCCCGTGTTTCCTGATACATTTTTATCTAGGCGATGATGCCAAGCTATGTATACAATACATAGCTTGGCATACGTTTAGCTTGAGGTAAAAAGGGAGACTCATTTCTTGAAGTGAAGGAACGGGAAAGAAAGTCTTCTTTTCATCTGCAATCTCCATACCCACACTCTTCTCTTGTAGGTCGGTATTTTTTTCTTGTTTTTTTTTTCCTATTTCTAAATAATATCGACGCCGAGTACAATGAGAGTAAATTGATATAATTTTTCATACGAGGGTTTTATACCTTTTTTAATAAATACACGCTAATTGGCCTTTTTTTGTTTCGTTCAAGTTTCGTTACAAGTAAAATTTGATAAGTAGTAAAATCTTTGAGTAAATGAAGTGCCTTGAACTAGATCCAATTAGCAGACAGGTTGTTTGACGACTGATGGATGTGTGAGGCTGAGGTTTTTGAAAAGATAATAATTGAAGAGCATTATAATAATTAAAGTGGGAAGGAATTAAGTTAAGTTGTGAAGTGCTAACCTTTAATCAATAACTAACTATTATTTAAGACTAAGGTATTAAAATAATTAATTTTATATTAAAGGACATAAAGTTGAATGCATAGGAAGATCCAAAAGATAAACTAAGTGAATAATTTTTAAGGCTTTGTATCCATGCACACATTTATTTTTCTTTGATTTGTCTCCAATTCGATTTATAAGTAGGTAGTTAATCACTAGCCATTTTTGGAAAATGCACAATTCGTTAGGATGGATGATGAAGCTACTCATTGGTCGTAATACATAGTGCATTATAAGTATCTAAACATAACTTAGAAGAGCCCTTTTTTGATACAAAACTTCGAGCATTAAATTTTCACATAATCGTTTATGTTGGATATTAAATAGGCACCTACCTAGATATTTAGTTAAAATGAATCTTAGTTGATGGTCGATGTCCAGTGATAGACAAAGATGTTTGATTCAAAAACAACAACTAAATGTTTAAAACTAGGAACTATACCTCCTGAGTCGCCAATCGATTTTGCCTGTCTCATCTATTAGTTCTTCATAACAAATATCTTTTAAATCCAATAGGACAAAAGTACTCACACACTAGGTAATTCAGGATTTGGCAACACATTTTATGTGTCCAGTTTTCACAAGCGTGTTGGGTACCTATAATACAACCTTTTTGTTCTTTCTATTGACAGAAGATAATACCTTAGAAAACTGTTCTGAAAAAATCTCGAAAGAAACATTAAAAAGGTAAGGTTGCCATAGTTTTCAGTGCCAAGTCATCCTCAAAACACTCAACTTTTATACCTACCCCAGTTCTAAAATGCTCTCATGGAATTTGTGGTCAGCTTAAATGAACTTAACAAGTAAAATAATGTCGCGCAGACTTTAACAATTCTACATATCTACCTAGCTAGATTTTAAATTAATATCAATATTTTATTCCTAATAACACTTGTGCAGATGCAAAAGAACAACGATATATTTCAGAAAATCGTCAACATTGGCCTAACCATACAGTTCAAAACTTCAAACCCATTTTTTGTAAACTTTTTAATGGAAAAATGTAATTTCGGAACTGATAAATTAAAGGCTCTACAGCACAGGAGTGTCGTTATAAAGACTCACTTTTAAATATGTGGTTGTGGAAATACCTACTGTTTGCATTTGCATTTACGCAGTGCTCTTTGCTTAAGGGTTTGCTCTCTTTCTCTAGCATTTTCATTTAACTTTACATTAAATTGGATGCATCTTATTCAATTTAAACTTAACAGAAACAAAATTGCACTGACACTCCTCTTTACATTTTTTGTACAGTCAAAATTGAGCCGCAATAATTTACTTTAACTATACAAGACATACACCACAAAGAAAGTTTTTAAAGCAGATCGACTTGGCTCTTGTGTTTAGTTTATATATTTTACTGTTCATATGCATTCCACTAAAAGACAAATTTTATTTTTTTTTGGGCAGTAAGTTAGGTCTAGGTATTATTTATTTATATTCGACATACTAAGTTTTCTCGTTTCCTTAAGAAAACGTAAGAATTTATAAATTTTTACTATTCAATTTCAAGCATAAAACTTATAACTTCTATTTATTATTTCCCAAAATTATCTCAAATCAATTAATTTGATTGTTTTACAGTTCGTGGTGCCAGACCTGGAAAAAATGTCCAACTCTCAGAAACCGAAATCCGTGGATTGTGTCTTAAATCGCGAGAAATATTTCTTTCGCAGCCAATTTTATTAGAATTGGAAGCTCCACTTAAAATCTGTGGTAAGTACCATTTTATTAAGAAACATTTATTTAATTTAAACCAATTATTTTGAGTATACATATGTATTTTCCAATGCAGAACAAAATCAAACATGCATTTTGACATTTTGTTACGAATTTATTCCATTTGGGCTCTATAATTTATGTTTATGATACAAATTGAAATTTGTTACGCATTTTCCGACGATCATGCAAAATCTATTGGATATAGAGTTGCGTTTTTTTTTAAATGTATTTCTTTAAGAAGGTATGTCAGAGGCTTGTTATAAAGTAAGCCGCAGTATTTGAACGATTAGACTTGCCTTTGAAAATCAAGCTCAAAAATTGTCTTCAGAAAATTGCTCTCAGAGGGGTAAACATCCAATAAACTAACTCTCACATAATTTGGGTCTTGATACAAATGAATTTAATAAGTAAGAAATAAAATTCACAGACTTGATGATAAAGTTAAGACGCCATAACGAATGCACTATTTATAGATTTCTGTGTACATATTTTTAAAAAATGTTTTGCATATTTCTTGCTTATGATTCTTAAAATAAATTTAAAAACAAAGCAAAGTTCTGTGCTATTCTAATAAATTTATCTCTGTTGATAAACTTTTTGTTTCCTCTTGAAACTACAAGTACCTACCTATTATGATTCTGTTTAAATCATCTTTGAATTTTCATAGAAAACTTTCCAAGAATCCTTCTTGAGATAGGTACCGTTTAAGGAAGTTTGTCTTGATTTGTGTATAGGTATGTATGTATCTATATGAAATGTTCAGTCTTTTGTATTGTTCTCTCATTTATTGAGAGATTACAATATAGTTCCAGGAATTTAGAAATAGTTTAGAACTTCATACTTACATACGTACATGTTTTACCATAATTCTATTTTAAAAGAGAACCCATGCTAGTGATTGCCCATTAAAAAAAAAAACACCTACCATAATTTAATTTATTAAATAGTCACGGCGGTGGGGTTGGCGATGGCTTTAACATGATATAGTTTGATTTCATTGCCATGACTTAAATACACAATCACGAATGAATTGTCAGAAGTCTAATAGAATGACTCACACCCACGAAGTCTTATCGTTGTATAATAATAACAAAAATTTGTTTTAAAGAGTGCCTTGATTAACACCCAAAGAACTCTTTAAAATAAAAAAAAATATATATAAAAGGAGATTTTTATTGCTTTTGATTTTTAGAATGGAGTCAGACAATCAACAATCCTCACATTCAGGACCCCTTCAAAATAATAATAATAAAAATCAATATCACTTTTAATGTGAGAGTAGCTTACTATAATTACACTCCCGCACACTAATCATCATTGGTCTTTTATTTTTATCATAGCTATTTTGGAGAAAATTTACTTCTTGTTTACTTTAGCGATTTTCTGGACTAAGTAATTTTATTCAAGCTCATTTCTCAAAAGAGACATCCTACTACAACTTTTGTGTACAGGTGAATTTTGCTATATATGAACGAATGTACTTACATACATATATGTATGAACGTGTCTTTGCAAATTGAAAACAAAAAATAAAAATTACAGAAAAATCTAATTTGAAGAATGATTGTTTACGGTGCAAGATATAAAAAAATAACACTGAACAGAAACAAAGAAAAATATACAATATACATATGTATGTATGTATGTACATTGTACATATAGATGAATTGTTATTGCTAATTGAATTTCTCATGTTGGTCGGAATATACCTACATATAATATATACATACATACAGTGTTAGACAGAGAATTAGCACATTATGCTTTTGTCAGTTAACATTGCCGTATACAAGTTGACAAAACCCTCTTATAAACTTTTCACATTATTGCAATCTAAACAGCATCCCCTATTATCCCTGCAAATTTACCGTTATTTATAAATGTTTGTGTATTAAATCTATATGAGAAGTGTGCGATTGCTCAATTTTCCGTGGCCACAGAATTAGCACATGAGGTTAAAATTGTGTTTATAGTATAAAATAGCTGTATTTTTGGTCAGATTTTAAGAAAAAAGTAATCGAAAAATCAAAGCAAGTTGTTCTAAAGGATTTTGTTTGCAAAATATTCAAATATTTTTTGACTTGATGGGCTGGCAACAATCCTGCACACCTGAGTTTGAAAAAATCATCATCATAATTAAAAATAACGGTAAAACAGTTGACGAAATCGCAAATAATGTGGGACGACCAAGAAAATTAGTGTATAATGCCATAAAATTTTTTGAAACTCATAATACGACCAACGCCATCCGAAGAAACCCGCCTCCAAAAAAGATAAGTTCTGCTAATGATCGTATAATCTCTGCTTATGCAAAGAAAAGTCCGTTTTTGACATCAGCTGAAATTCGGGATGAAGTGAATCAAGTCCATGACATAGCAGTAAGCATCATAACAATCGAAAGAACACTCAATGACAAGGATTTGATAGGTTGCATAGCTCATCACAAGTCCCTGGTTTCAAAAAATATTACAGCCAGGCTTAATTTCGCTACAGTTAACGAATCAAAATTATTATTATTTTGGAAAAATGCTCTGATATAACATGGTTGCCACTCGACTGGAAAGTCAGGGAACGAAAATTTGGTCAGGGAAAGTCAGGGAATTTTGAAAGCGGTCAGTGAAAATTTTGTTCAGCACTGAATTTTTTCACATTAAGATAATTAAATCTTTCGTTGAACTCTGCTCACATTTTTGCGCCAAAAGAATGTGTATTCAATGACATACAGTTCAAACTCATTTTCTATAAACTATTTTTGACAAAACATCATTTCTAGAACTGAAAAATTAAAGGCTATAGAGCATCTTTTGTCGTTATATACACTGGCACTTTTAAATATTTTTTTGTGGAAATACTGTATTTTTTTCAGTTACGAAGGGACCTTTGAAGTGAAAACAAGATACAAATTAAGATGATTATGAAATACAGCCATGCAAACTTTGAATTGCCATTTTTGAAGTTTGAAGTTTTTTGAGTTATGATGTTTATCTTTTTAATGAACGATATATGTACAGATTATTTTTTTTATAAAATGTTTAAACATACGAATATTGTTTCCACATACATAAAGAGCTCTTGCAAAGATTAAGCTTATTTCATAATACAAGTATCGCCCACTGGGCGAAATTCGTCCACCCAAAACTCACATACACTAGAGAGACAAACTTTTTGTTTGAAAATTAAATCACAAAATATTTTTTTTTAGTTTAAAATTTTTTTTTCAATACGCATAGTGATCGGCAGTGCAAAAACCAAAAATGGCGCAGAGTGTGTGCATGCGTGTCTCAGGTATATTCTGCACACCTCCGCACCTATGGCTTTCCAACCATATACAATTTATCGAAATCGGTTAGATACTTTTTGAGCAAATGGTACCACAATCTTTTTTTAAGGATATCTATGTATAAAAATAAGGGGTTATGTACACGAGGTCCAAAATCATAATCTCCAAACCAAAATCCCCAAATTAAAATCCCCAAAACCGAAATCTCCAAATTTAAAATCTACAAAAACTAAATTCTTAAAACCAAAATCTCCAAGCACCACAATCCCCATATTTTGAGTATATCTAAGAAATTATATTGGCGCGCGAAAATGAAAAATTTTTTTGCGCGCCTATATTGTCAGTCGGTCTGTTATCAAAGTTTTTTGAACTAAACACTACTTTGGGTGGCCCGTTTCGTTGGTTCAAGAATTGTAACTCCTTTTCGGGTCCTCAGTCCCGCTCACGCCACTTCGTCGCTCCGCTTAGGGTATGCTCAGTCGTCTGGCAGGCGCCTATGTTAACAGTCGGTGGAGATATTAGGATTTGGGGCGTTTGGTTATTTTATGGGTCTCCCAAAAATAAGCTATCCAGGAGTGAATATTTCATAAAGATGTAGAGCATAAGATAACTTGCTTTTTTTTAATAGAAATCGTATTGACATTTGCGTCAGCAATTACAAAAATTGAGGATTGTGAAACTTGGTCAAAATTTCAACATACCGACGGGAATATTGTTGCATAAATCAACAAAATTGTTGAATGTTCTTGTACATTACGTTGAACCTTGTGGAGGTTTCATAAAGTGCAAAGTATAGATGGCATTATGCGTTTTTTTGTTTACATTGTTTTTCTTTGATTTTAAGTAAAAATTATGCATGTGGACAACTTTGTAGATGCACTAGTCTTTTGAGTGTAGGAATTTTTGGAAATAGTCGGAAAACCTACTCTCATAAACTGATTTATATCTTTTTTATGTAGATATATTTTAAACAAATATAAAAATAACTATTTATCTCAAAGAGTAACTACTTTTTTTTTAAGTGCATTACATTTCTTTTTACTTTGCGATATACGTAGTATAGGGCAAGTTTAGGATTTGTGCAAAAAATTCGAGATAATAATTTTCCCTTACATTACCATGATAGAGAACGCGAAGTGGGAACTGAACAATTTCAAAAAACATTTTTTATTTGGTCAGGAAAACATAAAAATTGATCAGGGAAAGTAAGGGAAATTTATTTTGAAAAATAGTGGCAACTATGTATAATGAGCCCCAACCTTAGACTACAAAGAACATTTTTTCCAAAATCATAACAATTTTGATTCGTAAATTGTGGCGAAATTAAGCCTGGGTGTTATATTTTTTTTGAAACCAGGGACTTGTGCTGAGCTATGCAACCTATCAAATCCTTGTCATTGAGTGTTTTTTCGATTGTTATGCTGCTAACTGCTATGCCATGGACTTGATTCACTTCATCCCGAATTTCAGCTGATGTCAAAAACGGACTTTTTTTTGCATAAACAGAGATTATACGATCATCAGCAGAACTTATCTTTTTTGGAGGCGGGTTTCTTCGGATGGCGTTGGTCGTATTATGAGTTTCAAAAAATTTGATGGCATTATACACTAATTTTCTTGGTCGTCCCACATTATTTGCGATTTCGTGAACTGTTTTACCGTTATTTTTTATCATGATGATGATTTTTTTAAACTCAGGTGTGCTGGATTGTTGCCAGCCCATCAAGTCAAAAAATATTTAAATATTTTGCAAAAAAATCCTTTAGAACAACTTGCTTTGATTTGTCGATTACTTTTTTCTTAAAATCTGACCAAAAATACAGCTATTTTATACTATAATCACAATTTTAAATTCATGTGCTAATTCTGTGGCCACAGAAAATTGAGCAATCGCACACTTCTCATATAGATTTAATATACAAACATGTGTAAATAACGAAAATTTGCAGGGATAATAGGGGATGCTGTCTAGATTGCAATAATGTGAAAAGTTTTTAAGAAAGAGTTTTGTCAACTTGTATACGGCTATGTTAACTAAAAAAAAGCATAATGTGCTAATTCTCTGTCCAACACTGTAGGTAAAATATATTTATTCAAAACCAACAACGATGAAATGAAAGTATAATACAAACATCCATGTCTATGACTGCATGATGTGAAATATTATGTACGTTAGCATCGTTGAATTAAGTGAAAAATTGCACAACGGCAGTGGTGGAAAATGAAATGTATTGTTCAAAAAAAAATGTGTAATGAAGCTTTTTTTTAAATCGAATAGGTAACCATATTTCGTCTTTTCTTTCATGAGTATTTTTTTTGTTTAAACATCTGATAAATATAAACAAAAATATTTATTTAAATGAACTCAATTAAAACCTTAATATTGAAGAGAGAGTTTAAAAACAAATGAAAAATCCATTCACATGAACACATATTTTTGTCCATATACATTTTTATCTGGATCTAAAACAGTTATTAAGGCAGTTTGTACGTTTTGATGTTTGACAACGCTAACTTGTCGGATAGATATTGCTTTTGTTGTACTTTATTGTGTGCAAAATATATTTTTTAAATCATCATTATTTTAAACAAATTCCAAATTACTTAAACGATAGTCAAATGAAAAGGCTCTAGAGGTGACAGTTGGCGTTAAAATAAAACCAAAACTTTGACATTCTCTCCAATCATCTCACCATTATAGCAAATTTCGTTTTAATTAAACATTAATAGCCGCCTCTAGGACGTGTCGTTTTACTGTCGTTTCAGTGAAACGACAACCGTAATAAGGGTGAATATAAAGCAATATCACTTTTATCTTTAGGTGCCGCAGAGATAAATACATGGGCCCATATCGTTGCAATCAATCGAACAGAATCCCATAATTACATACCAATAATCTTATTCAACTTCTTGGTGAATAAGCGCAAACAACAAAACAGTTGAAAGTAGTAGGAATGAATTTAGGAAAGATTCAATGCTAGGGACGAACTTTAACTATGTGTTACCTGAAACTGATGAACGACACTCTCTCTGATTGCATTGTTGAAATGGACATTATGTATTGGACATTATTATATTGTTCGTGCTGTCTTATTTTAACTATCTAGGCCAAGGATTCCTTTCTCGAATAAAGTTCGACTAATTTGTGGAATAGTATAGCAAACGATTTAAAACATAAAAAACAGATCAATTAATTTCATTAAGCCAAAACTAAAAAGACAATAAGCCACTATAATTGAAACGACTTCAATACACGCGATACAGCATGTGAAAAGGAAGTAAACACAAAAAAACTTCATTGTTGTACTAGCTTCGTTAATTTGTTTATTTTTTCTTGATAAACACTGATTGGTATATCTATCTTATCTAAGGCTTGTTTATTCTTTTATAAATTAACCAGCAACAGAGTGAATAATAGCAACAACAAACAAGATTATATTAATTTCAAAATTTCAAAAAAAAAATTTACAGATTTCACTCATAGAGTAAGAATGGCAGCAATGAAAGTGACTTGCATTTGCTAGATAAAACAAAAACATAACTACATAATTGTTTGCACTTAAACAAAATTCCAATAATTAATTTTATTATTATTTTTATTTATTAACAAGCAATTAAAATTACAAGCTAATATACAAATTTAACAAGCCTAGCTGCTTTCTTGCTTATGAATTTAAATTACAATTTTTGCATTTTTGAGAAATTCAGTAATGTTATTTATATTTGTTAGGCTGGGATTCTGGAGGATTTCATATATGGAATTGTTTTTGAAAATATTGTTAATTATGGGCTGCGACACCGGACAAAGTTCCAAATATGGTTTAGATCAAGGCGGGTGTTGCAGGTGGAGCAGGTTGGGCGTCGTTTTTATTGAGGAGGTATTGGTGGGAAGCAGTGGTGTGTCTAAGTCGAAGTCTAGCAAAGTAAGTTATTTTTTGTTTCGAACAGTTCGTAGGGTACATCGGCGTAGATTTTAAGGGGTTTATATCCTTGTAGTGATGGTGATACAGACTCCAGTCGTGGATGTTTTTTGCAACAGATATTTTTCCGGTATGCTTGAGGAGATCGGTTTTGGTGAAGATGTTGAAGGTGAAGACAGGTGCGTTTTTGGCTGAGTTCGCAGCACTGTCGGCATATTCATTTCCGCATATTCCAACATGGCCAGGAGTCCACATTAGCTTAATGGTTTTCAATTTTATCAGTTGATATCTTACTGCTGATATGATTCCGGTGTTGTTGTTTGCGTTGTGAATTGCATTGATTACTGAGATGCTGTCGGAGCATATAATGCATTTTTCAGATAAATTGGCTGCAGCTTTAGTCGCTTGAAGGATTGCAAATGCTTCTGCTGTAAAGACCGAGGCAAAGTCTGGGAGAATGCCAATGCTTATAGTTCCATCGGTGAAGATAAATCTCCATCCGTCAGATCTTAAGTCAGAGACGATACAATTATATAATTGGCGATATGTGCTATTTGCTGTTTTTAATTTTTTGTATTTGGTTAAATCTAAGATCAGCGATTCAGGTTTGATGAACCATGGTGGGTAGCGTGGGGCGATAAGCCGTTTTCTTTTGGTAGGCAGATTGTTAAGCCTTGCTTCCTTAAGGATTCTAGTGATGGCGGATGGGATTCGTTTTGTTAATTTTTGATTTGTTGTCTTTTTGATGTCGTTATCGATAATGGAGTTTTTAGAGAATACAAGTTTTGCGAGCATTCTTAATGTTAGTGCGTCTCTTCGTTCCACGATGCTGGGGAGTCCTGCTTCAGCTAAGATGTTTTTTGTTGGAGTTGTTGGAAAGGCGTTGATGCTTCTTCAAGCTGCTATGTGGTAGATTGGATTTATGATGTTTAAAACATACTTTGGGCAGTGACCATATATACACAACCCATAATCAATTTTACTTAAAACTAAAGTTTTGGTTATGTATGAAAGGGTGTAATATGTACATTGCTTTTATTTGATGCTAAATATCTTACTATGTTAGTTCGTGCAGCTAGGGATTTCTTAAGTTCTAAACAATGTTCTTTCCAAGAATATTTACAGTTAAATATCAATCCTAAAATACTTAAATTACTAACATTATTTATCATGGTGCTGTTTATGTTAAGGTTAAGTTGTTGACAATTTTGTTTTCGACATATATGGAGTAGTTAACATTTTTCAACTGAAAGTTTTGCACCAGATTTTTTTGACCATTCAATTATATCTTCTAATGCAATTTGAAATAAAGATTTACATTTACTTAGGTCATTAATGTTGCATAATATATAAATATCATCTGCGTAACTACAATGATCTAAAAGATGATGTTTAATTAAAATTGCGTTTATATCATCGAAGGCAATAATAAACAGTATTACCGAGAGAGGAGATCCCTGGGGAATACCGTTATGAAGTGGGTAGCTGGAAGAGTAGACGTTATTGGTTTTTACCCAAAGTTTTCTGTTCTGCTTCCAATACCCCACTTTGTGAGCTTGTTTAGTATAATATGAGGACCAATACGATCGAAAGCTTTTTCAAAGTCGAGGGAGAGTATAGAAATATGTTTTTTGGTTGAAAGAGCATTTGAAATGGCAAAGTCGATGTGAAGCAGAGCATCGATGCATCCTCTTTGGGCCTTAAACGCAACTTGATTGAGACTTATAAGATGATTGGTTTCAGCGAACCACAACAAACGTTTTGAGATTATCTTTTCCATTATTTTGGACAGACACGGTATAAGCGAGATGGGGCGGTAACCTTTAATTTTATTAAAATTAAGTTGAAGCAAGATATGTTATATAGAACTCCTTATTTAACATAAATACACAATGGGCCTTACCAATAATCAAATTTAGTGACGACTTAAATATTTCTGTAAAATGAACCATAATGGTATGGACTCTAACTAATTAACTACATGTTATGACTTTAATATTAAAGTTAACTCTAAATAATGAATCAAATATGGGATTGACTGCAAAAAATTAAACATTCCATGAATAGTACGTTATTAGGGATCAATACAATAAAGGGTAATTTAACTGAAACATTTAAGTCCTTGCTAAATTTGATTATTGGAAAGGCCCAATAAAAATAAATAATTCCATATGTTTTTGAATTATGAAATTTTGTAAGGAGGTGATGTTGACAACCTATCGTGATGCAATAAGGTATTATAATTATTTTAATTTGGTAAGCTTTTCATTTGTGAAAGCTACAAAAATAGTTGTAGGTAACTGATGGCTGAACACAAGACTGTAACTTCAGGTTGAGTGAGTGATCCACTTTCTGATGATTGTGATAAAAGCTACAGCAAAATCCTATTCTAAACTCAAATAAAAAGGGACGATATCCTGAGGATGCCCATATTCTCTCTCTTCAATTCCATCCACAGGTTCAAACGAGTTATGGTATCAAAACGGCGCACTTCAGCGCTAATTGGGCTATGGGTTAGACTGCTCGTGGCCGCCATTTCTACCTACCTCTACACTGACTACAAAAAAAAAGTATACACTGGACTCATGAGAACACTTGGTGTATACTTACTTTTGTGGACATTGTAATTGTCAAAACATAATGTCGTTCTTTTCATAAAAAATACTTTTTTCTCTTTTCCTCTTTGCTGACAATAAGTCATGATTTAATGAATGTAGTATCATACGGGCTTTAGGGAGGTACAAAACATTAACTCAAATTGATTTTAATTTTTTTTTTTTTCAAAGTTTTCATGCAATTGTAGATTGTTTTTTTTTTTTTTTTAATTAATCTTTTATGTCTGGCTTAATGAAGTATTTTAAAATCTTAATATCGGAGACTAGTTGGTTGCAGGACCCCAAAGGCGCCCGTCGAACACAATTATGTTAGCCAGGGCTGAGCGCAAATATGTATAAGATTTAGTTGACAAACTCACCGTTCACTTTCATAAAAAAGTTAATTCCAGAAAATTGGCAACCCTTAACATTTTCGTTTAGGAGTGTTTTTTTCTGATTTTACAATCATAGCAGCGTTACCCAAGCATTGAGTCTGAAAAGAGCGTTAATAATATATGCATATTTTGTATGTATAATTTATAATAAAAATATAAAACATAATTGAATAATTTCTCATCACTTTTGTGCAAGTAATCAAAGATATTTATTTTACAAGAAATTTAGTTTGAAAAAGTTATTAATTTTTAATGGTCGGTGACTTTAACGCCAGAATAAGCTGCACTCAAGTTACGACACTGCGGAATATTAATAACACAGCTATAAACCCTAGTAACAGATTATCTAAAGACAACGTATACAATCAAAACGGAACAAATTTACTCGAATTGCTGCAAATGTATGACAGTATTGTATTAAATGGATGTACCGAAGGTGACATCGAAGGCCATTTTACATTTATTGGAGGGCAGGGAAAATCCGTCATCGATTATTGTTGTGTTAACAATGAATGGATGGATCTTATCGCTAAATTTGAAGTTGTATCCAAAAGTTTTTCTGATTATATGCCAATAATTGTTGAGTGGATGCCTGAAACATCATTCCGACAGAGAAATCTTGATTTGATCCCACGCTTGAAATGGAATAACAAAAATATTGAATCTTACCAGCATTCTTTGGATGATTTCATTTCAAGGGTATCTGCGATTCCCGAGACTTCTGATGCTCTCTCAGAACAAATTATAGCATGTGTACGGAATGCTTCACATAACAGAGGACAAAATCCAGTTAAAACTTTTAGACAAAAATGGTTTTACAGGTAGTGCATGAACGCTAGACAAAAATCGTTTGCTTTGCTAAATGCAATGAAGCGTAACTCATATAGTAATGAACTTCGGCAATGGTATATCCAATCAAATACTAGGTACAAAAATCTCTGCCACTCAAAGAAAATAAACTTTGAAACAAATCAAGCCTTATCTTCAGGACAAACGAAAAACAAAGGATTTCTGGAAGATAGCGAAATAAATAAATGGTTCAAATCATATCATAGGTTCCAGTGTATCTGCGGATGACCTCTCTGTTTATTTCACGAACCTACTGCAAAATAAATCTCGCCTAACGTTTTCATACGCCGAACCATTTATATGCGATGATATTCTAGATTGCACAATATCTGTTGACGAATTACAAAAAGTTCTCCGAAAAGCAAAAGATGGGAAAGCTCCAGGAGAAGATGGGATACCCTATGAATTTTTTAAAAATGCCTCTCCAACGTTTTGTAACAATTTGTTAGCATTTTTTAACAAAACTCTAACGAGTGCTGAAGTTCCAGCCTCCTTCAAAACATCAGGGGATTTGAATGCTGTTGAAAACTACCGTGGCATTTCGTTCATGAATGTTATAGCGAAAATATTCTGTGGAATACTAGTTGGCAGACTGGAAAGGTGGGTGGATGAAAATAATATCCTATCAGAGCTTCAAGCTGGATTTAGAAAATGCTTTTCTACTATTGATCAGATTTTCACACTTACATCTATAGTTAAAGCGTTTCAAGCACGGAACAAGAAAATCTATGCATTTTTTGTGGATTTCAAATCTGCTTTTGTCTAGTGAATCGGAACGCTTTGCTATATAAGCTTTCAGAAGTAGGAGTTTCAACAAGATTTCTTCGAGTAATACGGATGGAGGAGTTTTTTCGGAATGGTTTGGAACAGATACTGGTGTTAAGCAAGGGTGTCTTCTTAGTGCCCTCCTGTTCTCCCTTTTTATAAATGACATTGTTAAACATCTACCCGGAGGTATTCGAATTGCAGGCACCATCATAAACGTTTTGCTGTACGCCGATGACCTAGTCATATTGTCAGAGTCACCAGAAAATTTGCAACTTATGATAAATCGTCTAGCGGCATATTGCGAAAATGGGAACTGACTATTAATACTGAAAAGTCAAAAGTTATGGTGTTCTCACGATCAAATCAGGGTGAAGTGAGAAATAGTTGGATTTTTAAAGGAAGTCGTTTGGATGTGGCGAAAGAATACAAATATCTCGGAATTAAGCTCAACTCAACTTTGGATTTCAGAAAACACCTCACAGAAAAATGTAGTGCGTCGCAAAGTCTTATCAATTTAACATGGAGGAAGATATTTTTAAATCAACACATAAATCTGTCCGTAAAATATAAAATCTTTGATTCTGTTGTTAAATCTTCGCTATGCTATGCTGCTCAAGTTTGGGGGATAAAAGACTATGAAGAAATTGAAAAACTGCAAAGAAACTTTATTAAAAAACTGTTTTGTCTTCCGATCAAAACTCCAAATTATGCCATATACTTAGGAACAGGCTTACCAAAACTTTATACTTACACTCTTAAGCTTCAAGCCGATTTTATCATTAAAGTTTTGAGATACCCGGACTCTTGGTTGACCAAAAACCTGCTACTTTATGAGGTTAGAAATAAAGATTGGTGGATGGAAAAGTGGCAAACCCTTGGTGTTTTGTATAGAGAAGAAGTAAATATCGATCCAAACAACCTTCAACTTTTAAAAGATCAGTTTTACAAAATCATTCAAAAGCAAGAAGACTCTGTTCGAAATCTCATGGTTGAAGAGGCCTGTCAATCGTTAAGCAGAATAATATACAGCCAATTAGAGCACAATCTCTGTGACGCAAATTATTTTACAGATTCATTTAACTGCAAAGAAATATTCCTTATATGCAGAGCGAGGTGTGAACTTCTAGGTATTAACGGAAGTCCCTACAATGGAAGTTTTAATCAGTTCTGTACTCTATGTAACACGAGATCCAAAGAAGACTGTTTTCATCTACTAAGCATATGTCCAATCTTCAAGCAATATAGACTGTGTTACTTTGGAAAAGCTGTTTTAACAATGGAGGAGACAAAAAGCATCTTAAACGGATCCAACTGGAAAGGACTTGCCCTTTTTTTGAAAGAAACCTGTACATATAGAATGCTGCTTATAACAGAATATTCGTAACTGACATACAAATTAATATAAACTACAAATTTAATGACAATATAGTTTTTTCTTTTTGTATTTTTAAATTTTTTAAATGTTGCCAGTCGAGCTGACGGCTAAGCCAAAGCTTAAAATAATTCATAAAAATCTATGTAAATGTAACAAATTTAAATTGTCAATAAATGAATTCTTTACTTACTTACTTATTAATTTTTTTGTAAACAAGTTAATTTTTTTTGTACAAAAGTTATTTTTTTGTAGAAAAGCTATTTTTTATGTAAAAAGTTATTTTTTTTTTTTTTTTGTAAAAAAGTTAATTCTTTTTTGTAAAAAAGTTATTTTTGTTTGTAAAAAGGTTAATTTGTTTTTGTAAAAAAGTTTTTTTTTTTGTAGAAAAGTTACTTTTTTTTTGTGAAAAAGTTATTTTAAATTTATTATTATATATATATAATAAATAGGTAAAAAAACCTTTGTAAATTCTACTGTGGTAAATTTTGCATGTATCCCTTTATCCTCCGTTCCTTTTCTACCCCTAACCTCAGTAAACACGCACTGTGCTCTGTGACTGTACACAATACAACATATCAACCGAAAATTCGATACTCTGCTGTAGTTGTGCTCTGCATTCAGTGATGCCAGACTTTTCCAGTTGGGTTGCCCACACAAATGAATGAAAATGCCCTTTTCGTTCACGCAGCTCTCGACAAATGCCCACGATGTTGCACACGAAATTATTTATTCAAAAACACACAAATTATAGTAAAAATATAGTTAGCCTTTTCATTTAAATGAGTTCCAACATTAAATTAATCATTTTTAAAGCTTTTTTCGTATTTTTTAATGCTTATATGGGTACATTAATATAATGTTTTTTACTTACTAAGTTATAAACTAAGGCAATTGGTATCTTCTTGCCAGGACATCTGAAAACTTTTAATGCTTTCCTTTTCTTCAGACATTTTACTATTGAAGAATACCAAAAACATTACAACAAAATAATAATTAACAATAGTGTTTGTACATGTAACTATTATCAATTTACCAGCCAGCGAAACTCCTAAACAGAAAAATACGAGAGCGATCCACGCATCCGTGCAATGAGAAATAATCTACGCCTGACAACAAAACAACGAAAACAGGTCACTTGTCATTTTTTGACGTTTGGAAAATTGAAAATGAGTGAATTCAGTATAAAATAATTGAAATGGGTTGTTTCAAAGTTTAAAAGTTTGAATTATTATGAAAGAATGAAATCATTAAAATGCACAAATATTTTATAATAAATATTTAATAAAAAGGATTGAAACATGGAAATGCTCTTTTTTTTGTACGGAGGGTCATCAATATGCCCTTTCGTCCTTTTAGTTTATTTTTCCATGCAAAATGCCCACAAGAAGGGCATTCACCCACGATCTGGCATCACTGTCTGCACTCTGTACCTGCCAATAAAAGACCTACATACAAACATGTAGCTCATTATTTATCTCATCGTTTATTTTTTTCTTTCATTCTCTTCTTACTTCTTTGGTAGCACAAGCAAATTGCACAAGCACGAACCATCGCCCAACCATTGCTGCGATGTTCATCGCTTACAAAGGTTTATTATAATTTTGTAGGTAGCTTCTGTGGTAACACCAACCAAATTTTTCGCAAAATGTCCCTACTACGCTTAAGTTCATTTTCATTTGTATTCATTTTTACTTTATTCATTTTGGTAACACCATAATTTGTGCAAAACGAGCCTATAAACATTTTCAATGTTAAAACAACATAAAAGTGTCATAAATGATAAATTTAATCATACTGTGTTTTTTATTTATTTTTTTTTTTTTATAAACAATTCAACGTTTTCTTTCAAATGCATTCTCGAAGGCTATTTTGAAATATATGTATATCTACCTAAATATTTCCTTGTTTCCTTTTCTCGATGTACATGTACGAGTATATCATCTTTTACTACCCACTGCTTAATTTTTGGCCTTGTTTATCAGCTGCGTTTTTATTTATAAAACAATAAACTCTGTATACTAACATTGAATAAATTATTTATAGAGTTTTAATGTTTCAATAAATAAAATAAAAATAGGCTATCTTCCTCTGCTTGTGTTGTTTGTTGCGGAAATGTTGTTACATATTTCTTTTTATTTCAGTAAGTTCTTATTATTTATTAATATTCCATTGGGATAGGGCAAACATAAATTTAGCCGGTATGCTAGCGATAGTGAATGACTGTGTGACCGTCATTTCCAAGGTTAGAATGTTCACATAAACAAAAGAGAACATCATAGACGTGCATGTTAAACGAACAAAATTTCGAACTTTTAATCGGAAGTCTTTACAATCGATAAAAAGTAAGGTAAACTATTTATGTATGTAGTTTGCGGTGTGGTTGGTGTAGATAGGATGGACAAATAATTAAACGTTTAGTAAATGCCCTTCCCAGTTTATTATAAATTTGAAAAACAGTGACGACGCAACATTAAATATTTGTTTAGTGTAGGGTCAGGTTTTTTTTTTTTTTTTTTTTTTTTTTTTTTGTAAAGTTCACAGAAACAAAAATCTATTTATAAAGAAAAAAACATCAGTTTTTCGGATGTGTTAATGTTGAAAAAAATTTACACATACTCATGACATTGCACAAAATCTTTATGTTATACCACACTATTTTCTATAAATTTCGGAAATTTCAAATAATTCAATAAATGAAAAATTTGACATAAAGAATACCTCACTTTTAACCCATTGAATGAGTGAAAGAGAAAACATGTATTACTTCTGTAATTTAAAATTATCTTTTTTTTCGCTGCACCTTGAGTGAGTGGGGGAGAAACATTCTTTAGTTACACCATGCATGAATGAAAGAAACATATTTATCACTTTTGTAATGTATAATCCTCTTTTTTCGCTTGCACATGGAGTGAGTGGTGGAGAAACATATTTGTTACCTACTTCTGTTGTTTGTAATCTTTTTTCACATTATAAAAAGCCGAATACATTTATTAGGTATCACTAGATTGCATGAATGAAAGAAACATATTTATTAATTCTTTAATTTACAATGTTAGAAGAAGAAATAGAGGAACGGGCATATGGAGGAAAAAGTGGGGCTTTTTTCAAAATAGTGCGAGTTACACAAACACAAATGCATTCACACAGGGTCGGAATGCAGTGAGATAGCTAAATGCTGGGGCCCCAAAAGAATTTTCAGCTGTGTTTTTGAGAGATGTATGTATGTAAAAATCTTATTAAACTAAATAAAAAGTGAAAACAACATATACATACATATGTACATATGTATATGTATCTATTAAAGGAAATGATAAACAAAAAATTCAAAAAGATTCCATTCTTACGTCAAACATTGTTTACAAAGAGGTTTTGTAAAACTAATATGTTCATATCATTAATAAAAGGAATTTATTTATTTTGTTCAAACATTCTATTTGAAAATTTAAAGCCTAATTGAATGTGCGAAATTTTCGCACGGGTCTTCTGATTACATATTTAAATTTCTAAGGTTGATGTACATTAGAGTGTCTGTTATTTCCCAAACTCATTTTTTTGGATAGCACACCCCGCCAAACGAAAGTTTATGCCGAAAGAAAAAATTATTGACCAAAGATTTTTTTCGAGGTCATTAACCCGTGCCTCTAAGGTCATACTTTTCCCATACAAATTTGTATGAGTATTTTGCACTTTTCACATTTTATTTTTTTCTCTGGAACTTTAATAGTTATTCTAATTTTTTTTTTGGGAAAAAATTTAGAATAACTGTTATAGTTTCAGAGAAAAAACAAAATGTGAAAAGTGCAAAATTCCCATACAGATTTGTATGGGAAGTGTATGACCTTATAGGCACGGGTTAATGGCCTCGGAAAAAATTTTATTTGGTCAATAATTTTTTCTTTGGGCATAAACTTCCGTTTGACGGGGTGTGCTATCCAAAAAATGAGTTTGGGAAATAACGGACACCCTAACGTACATACATTCATCAAATCTGTGATAGAAATCAAAATAACTTCGTCTAAAAATTAATTTAATTGTATCTAATTTTCTTAAAGTTACACATAGCACAACACGCTGATTCTTGAAGTTCCAAAGTCAGATAAGAGCCTAATATTTATCAAAATAGTGCGAAAAGTGTAGTTTGTTGATAGATTGTCAGTTTTGTATTAATATAAATAAACATTAAACCGGGATTGTTTGGAAAGCGCATCACTTGTAACGGATGGATCGATTTGGCTCTGGAAATAGGAAGGGTAACATCTGGTAGTAAATTAATGCTTTATAATCCATCTGAGATAACTTTCCAAAAAAAAAAACTCCAAGTACCACTTTTCAAAGTACATACATTCATACATTATGTACATACGTTCATATTTGTATACATTTAAGATCTCGCTAAAATTCCGACATAATTCCTTTTTATTCTTTTTATCTTTTAAACATTAAAAAAAAATATTTGAATTGATCAAGTTTGGAACGGGAATTTATCGACACCGAAAGAGTAAATTCGTTGTTATTAAAAAAAAAAAAAAAAATCAAGGCATGTAAGAGCTAGATCAAGGAATTTCTTAATTTACTTGGCCATACAAACGTATATAATAGCCGTGTTTTTTGAGAGTGTATAGCAACTTTACAAAATGTTTACGCGTAAAACAATAAGAAAACAAAATATATAAGAAAATTTTGTTTGTGTTTTCCGTTTAAAAATGTTGCTGAGTTGCTATAAACTCTCTCAAAAAAACACGGCTAATGTATTTTTACTTGAACTTGAATATACATATACCCAGAGCACTTCGCATCCATCAAAATCCAAACAAAATAAACAGGCACACACTACACTTCTAATCCGAATAACCTTCAAATTCATTCATCATCATAAGTTTTTTTTTTTTTGTTTTTTTTTTTTTTTTTTTTTGTATAGAAAGAGTAAACATGTGAAATATAAGATCTTAATCAATTCGGGTGTACAACTGAAGACTGTTCGATAGTTATTGTGTTTGTACTCCTATTAGTAATACATATAGGTATGTATTTATAATTAATTCAATACTGAAAGGGGATAGGGACTATTTCATTAGTTAGTATTGCACGTTTTTATTTTTCAATTTAATATTTCATTTTTAAATCATAATGTTTTGGAATCAGCTAACAATGAGTCTTGAAATAAATTAAATATAAAAATAATTTAACAGAGCTCGTTATTTCATACCTATCTGTTTATTCATTTGTTTAAATAAAAAAAAAAACACAACAGTCAGACAGCCGAAAAATTTGGTCAATTTGAAAAAAAAAAAAAATATAAATAGGTGATGTGGGTGATTGAATTGTCTGCATGACCATTTTCTTGTGGAATTTTCCTCTCAAAAATATTTGTATTCGTTTTGATTTAATAATATATATATATATATATAATATATATATTAAATAATATCGTGGCCATGACAAAAAAAAACTTTTAATGATTAACGAAGACAAATGCTGCGATTTGATCTATTTTAATATAAACAATTTGTTTTCCAAGAAACTCATTCGCACTAATGCAAACTATTGGCGATTCATTCACACAAATAAAAAATATATCCAATTTTGAAAGTGTAGGTATAAATTAGATTTCATAAGGTTTGTTTTCTTTAAAAGTGTGTAAACATCTTACGAAGCCTGTGCTAGAGTTCGTTTTTTTTTTGACAAAATTCTTAACCGGGTCCAATACTTTTTTCTTTTTCGAATTATTATTTTTTATTGCTATTAAGAAAAAATCTGGATTTTCAACTAACGATTTTTCAAAAGCTACTTTCTAACCTAATTAATAAGAATTAATATTATTAATTTTTTGAATTTATAACAGATAAATAAGATTGTTTGCTTCAGTTGTAAATATTATAAGATCGAAGTCGTTATAATAAATTTAATTTCCAATGAAAAACAAATTAAATTATTAATACGAGTTCACTTATGATGTAAGGCATCGACAATCAACATACCTAATACATGCATATTATGTATTTACTTTTGTATAGTCTTTTTTATTATAATTATCAATAATTTGATTTTAAAAGCCAAACTCAAGAGTTTCGGGCAAATTCAAGTGACACGTGTATATTATTTGTTGCATAGTCAGCCTTTTTTTGTTTGTCTGAAAACCTGGTGAAGTTAACTAATAACAAAACAAATCTCATACTCGTTCTTTTGGCTTACACATAATAAATCGACATCGTCATCGTATTTAATTTTCTTTGAATTTAAAAGTCTACAAATTAATTACTAAAATCCTTTTATTCTCTTCTTGTATACTTTTTGTGTATTTATTTTATATAAATTCAGCTTTTTTCTTTGGCAGACAAAAAAAGCAAGCTTTCAAAAAGTCATAATTCTAATGAATCAGTTTACATTAGTGTTTTCATGGTCTATTTGAGTTTGGCTGTAATGAATGTCTTACACCATGATGACGCAGTCAGAAAATTTAATTAATCTCGTACACAATGTATAAAGCGTGTATTATTGCTAGTTGTTTTTGTCATGCTCAGTGTCGATGTAATAAAGTTAAGCTCCACAGTAAGAAGAAAAAAACCTGCCGTTAATCGTAATTTTTTTTTCTTGTTTTGTTGTATTTTTAAACCTCTCTAATTTTGACCCGAAGGGTTAAATCCAAAATAATCTTTTTTTTTTTAATTCAGCAAATGAGACAAAAACCCAACATACCATCAGCTTGCATAAGTTCGTAAAAAAAAAAAACGTTTTTATTTTCTAAGTTTTTTTTTTTTTTGTACGTTAATTGTTTGTCTAGATTTATTTTAACCTAGGTGGGATTTATTTGTCACCCCCAAGGAGCCAAGCACATTATAAAATTCTTTGTGCGTTTTGTTTGTCTATAGTTTGCTAGAGGTGCCATGTTTTTAGATAGACAGTTGGCAGTTGCTGTTGTGACCAAAGCTTTCACTAGGCCGATTTATTTACTGTCATCTTGTTGCAATTTGTTCAAATTATTTGCCATGCTCAATTAGAAATGTTTGGTGTATCAACTATAAAAATCTAATTATTATAAGGGTAAAGAATAAAAATAGAATCTTTTATAAGACTACCTGTCATAAATGTACATTTTATATTATGTTATGATTATTATATTAAATTTTCATGTGGATTTGTGTTTGAAAAAAAAAAAAATTCCAAATATTAATTGATTTTAGAAAAACAAACTATAAAAGCATTATTTACATATATGACATAGGTATATGCAATGATATTAAAAAAGAAAAATAATTATAGCCACTTTGAAAAATTATATTAAGTAATCTAAGATTTCTTTGATAGCCTTACGAGCGTTGTAGCTTAGCAATTTGCAAGAATATATTCACAACGATATATTTTTGTACTGGACTTTCTTTTTTGTGATTTAAAAGATTTTATTTTAAGTACTAGGCTACCAGCCAAAAGTCTTGACACTGTCGTTTTTGGCATTCAAAAACAAAATCAATAAATACCAATTTAAGTTACGAATCATTTAGAATTAATTTACAAAGGAAGTACAGTACATTTTTCGAAATGTAAAAAATTGACAAAAGTAATAATTTGCAATTAGTATCAATATTTCACAGAACATTTAAAACTTTTAGTAGTTTATTTATTTAAGTCGTCACGTTATATACCGTATCAAATTGCACATTTTTCCATTCTCAAAAAAAGAATAAAGTCGTTTTCAAAGGAAAAAAAAATAATTTATTTTCTTTAAAACAAAACAAACTAACCCAATAATTTACTCGATTTAATTTCTTTGGGAGTCATTAAAAATGCAATGCTATCTAAACAATCTAGTAATTTATCGTACGTTCCCTTATAAAATACCCATCTATTTTGTTGTTTAGCACGTGAAATTTCCTTAAAATTATTAGTACGAGTATTTCACAATTTCCACCAGATTGAGATCTTGTACTGGTATTGATTATTATATTACACATTGACGCCATTATAATGTCTTTTCCATTTGAGCGAATTCAAATGTGTATGTACATATGTATGTAAGTCAAAGTGATGAGCCATAATATACATTCGGTACTCTCATATGTGCATAATTCATACATAATATGTATCTATATATTTTTTACATCGTACATTCATAAATCAATAATATAGTCCATAAATATGTATACACAAATTTTCTTATTTTGTTTTTGAGGAACAAAATCACAAAAGCTCAAATCACTGCCAATATAATTTTAATTTGTGTGGATTTTGATGTTTATTTTTTCTTCATAATTTCCATCGCAATAAATTCTAAAAATATGATATAATTCCATCACCATGTGGAAAAGAGCAGCGTCTACTTAAAAATAATGTTTATTTCTACTACTTGAGTTTTCAATTTTGCTAAGGTTATTCTGTCTTATGAGCATTAATACGGATGGATGAAAGAGAAGAAAGAACAGCGTTGTAGTGTCTAGACTATATAGGCACGCAGTTTATTTTATAACAAAATATGTAGACATAAAAACCGATTATATCGTTTTTTATGGTACTATCATTTGTTGTTGTTCGATGCAAAAAAACAATTAGACAAATCGTTTTGTAAGATTTATGTATATATATATTATTTATGTCTTTTATTATTTTAGAGACCTGGGGGTGGGTTGCTCGTTGTAAATTAGATTTTGGAATATTTGGACAAGGAATCAAGACGTTAGTAACTATTTGCGCAGGAAAGTTACACAACTACTTAGCTAAGCCCTTGTGTGAGTCTGTGGAGATAAACGGACTTAGCTATAAAATCGGGACATCGTTGTCTAAATAATTTTCTGAAAACATGCCCAATTGTTTCTCAAAATTTTTTAGTGACAAGATTTCCTTTAGTCCAGCAGCGTTCTTCCAGGGAGTAGAAATATCGTGCGTAGCTACTAATTTGAGCCACTTACCCTTGTGAGCTATACACATCATCTTAAGTACAAAAAAACATTATTTGAATGAATTAACAATTTAGCGTCTCTTCGTCAATTTTAGCGTCGATTTTGAAATAAAATAAACCTTAAGACACAAAGACCTTTAGACTTTATTTTAATTTTGTACATACATACATACTTCTTGTACTAATCACATTGTAATAGTTTTTATCTTATCAATTGGTTATTGAAAAACAAAAAAAAAAAAATCAGCGTACATGAGTTCCATGCAATTGAGTCATTGTATTTATATAGATTATCACATTTTATTGTTGAAAGTAAATTGGTTGCTTCATGTGTAAACATAACCATAGGTCCCAACTAATTGTATGTTCTTATCTCAAGAGGAGAATACACAGTGGGATTCATGTTGCCATCGTGCTCCTGTGAGTTGTCAGATTTAATTGCAAGTACAACTAACTCTCTTTTCCATTTGATTGTTTGGTGGGGTCATTATATTTTTTGCATAATCAAGATAACAAATTCAATAACATTTGTATGTTCACACTATAGCATGGTGATTAATGATTAAAAAAGAAAACTCTAATCAAAATTTGTAATTATACGTCCCAATGGTGTATTGTCTCTCTTGGAATTCACAGACATTGTTAAAATAATTTTTTCAATCACGCACCAGACCGCGGAATATCCCTTGGTTTATTAATTTAATTTTTATAATTATGCCAGCTTCTTTAAATAGGTTTATTGGTCTTTAAACAAAAGTTTTGTCATCGCGTATACTAGTTTATACTTGAAAATTATTTACTCATTGTTCATAAATAAAATTCGTAATCTGATGTCATATTAACTATACTTTTTTTATTGATTTGTGGTTTCTATTAATTTTTTTATTGATTTTAATTTACTTTTTAGGTGACATTCATGGACAGTATTATGACTTATTGCGTCTATTTGAATACGGTGGCTTTCCACCAGAATCAAATTATTTGTTCTTGGGTGATTATGTTGATCGTGGAAAGCAATCATTGGAAACGATATGTCTGTTGCTTGCATACAAAATCAAATATTCAGAAAATTTCTTCTTACTTAGAGGAAATCATGAGTGTGCCAGCATAAACAGAATTTATGGGTAAGTTCCTTTCTAAATTCTGTAACTTGATCATTGGTAGGAGTTGTATTTAATTGCATAGAGTTGTTTTACAATTTCACTCTAAAACTAACCAGTTTCTAGTTTTTTTTTGTTGTGAGTTGATTTAATTTGTTTATTTTTTTTTTTTTTCTTACAGTTTCTATGATGAATGCAAAAGACGCTACACTATTAAGCTATGGAAGACATTTACAGACTGCTTCAATTGCTTGCCTGTTGCTGCTATCGGTGAGGGATTTTTTTTATTGTATTTTTATGGTTTTCTCATGAAATTTTTGTTTGTGGTTTTAGTTGATGAGAAAATTTTCTGCTGTCATGGTGGCTTGAGTCCTGATTTGTCATCAATGGAACAAATTAGACGTATTATGCGACCGACAGATGTACCAGATCAAGGACTGTTATGTGATCTTTTATGGTCTGATCCTGATAAGGACACAATGGGTTGGGGTGAAAATGATCGTGGTGTTAGTTTCACTTTTGGAGCTGAGGTAAGTTAAAGAAAAGATTTTTGTTAGGGTATAATGGGTTAGCATAAATTCCAAAGCATACTTTGTTTTGTTTTATTTTAAATCCTTTTTAACTAGTATCGTTCTTAACATATTTTTTGTTATAAACAGGTAGGCTTGCTAAAACATTGAACGTTCTTGGAAAAAACCAAAGTGTCATATTGTTAATTAAATACGTCTTTGACGATTTCAACTATAATAAATTGTTGAAACAGTGATGAATGTTTAACTCGAGCATAGTTAACGAAATCGCATGTTTAGCTTTTTAATGCAGAAATAGTTTGAACATTGTTCCAACACGACTAAAATCTCTGAAAGTTTAGATATTAACTTATGTTGCAAAACCTAGCCAGTAAAATAAGTTTAAAATGCAAAACTATAGCTTGAAAAGCTTGTATGCCTAAGTAGGCCCTCATGAAAGAATATCAACAACTTGTTTGATCTCACCTTAAAAAATGCTTATTTAACAGTCCTTCCTCATATTATAAGGTTTAAAAATAGAATTCATTCGTGCCATGGCAGTTTTTTTTTTTTTTTTTTTTTTTTTTGTTTAGTGGCGAAGCGCGTTGTTATAGTTTAAATGATAAAAAACTTAAAACTGTTATAAATTGGCATATCTGCAGTAAACTAGTTATTTATTATATAGTTTAAAAACGTTGCCTTGTAAACAATTAACCGGAAGACAAATATTGCAGGAAAGGCATCAATGCATTTAGTTTTTGTTCAGGCAAGAATCTAATTGATATATTATTATTATTTAACTATGTTATTCATTTGTAAAATTGGAATTTATTCTATAGATTATCACAATTGTTGTATTTTAGCTTTTTTACTTAGTTAATTTAATTAACATCAATTTTGAACTTTCCAATACAAAAATAATGACACCAAAAAAATATAGCACATGTGTTATCAGCCAAAAACAACAATATTGGAGTAAACAAAATTCAGTAAATATGAAGAGGGAGGAGATGTGTTATCGCAACTTTTTTAAAGTCACGACTAAAACAACACAGATAACCCTTGCGAATATGTTTGCATAACTTAACCTTACACCCTTAAGTTGTTTTGGTTTATCTGTCTCTATTTTTCAATCACGTACAGAAAAACAACTTTATATATTTTAAGTTGTTTGTCATACCTATGCAATTTTCAAAATCACTAGACCGATTATTAAAACTTAATCAAATTTTATAGCATATCTAATTGATGTTGATAATAACTTAAGTCATCAATCTTGTTTTTTCTTTTGTGTTGGTGTGTGTGTTTTTTGTTTAAGGAAGTCAGTGAGTGTTTCACAAAGTAATCCTAAAGAAATTGATTAACATGTGAGAGCTTTAGTTTTGATAAGTTCATTTCGGGTTAATAATCTTGAAAATCCTCATGGTTTTTTTTTTGATTATCGGATTCTACAAAGATGTACATTATTTTATTTAGCTTGAATGCTTATTTGTATTAAGTGTGAGTCATAATATTACATCATATCATTCTCGAGTAGGTGGCATAAACAGATGTATTTATTTAGTGTATGACAAAGCGTGAACATTTAAAAACCCTTTGTATACAACGATCCAATTGATGACTTACTTTTAGCAACATTAATTTATATTGCTCGCATTCAATTGTATCAGCTTGTATTTGAAAGCTTTTCGTGAATTACTTTTTCTTTCACGTTGTTTGTTGTTCGTTAACAAACTCTTTTGAATTCCAAACACCGCAATTTACTTACTCTGAAATGAAACCTTCATGTTTTTTAAAAACACGACTAGTAATGCACTATGAAAAGCTCAAGGGTGGCATGAAAAAAGTATAATTGTAATCTTATTTTGTATGAAACTTTCCAGAGAATGAAACTGGCTCAGCGGCAAAATAAGTGTTCACCATGAAATAATCTGATCATGCTGATTGTATGGGTAATACACAGCCAAATATTATGCATGTTCAATTTCGTCAAACAGGAGTTAGGCCCAGATGCAATTCTTATTCTTTTTTAAATATATTTATTATTATCTGATAAAATCAATCCAATTTGAAAATCTTTTAATTTCTTTAATTTCAGGTGGTAAATAAATTCTTGCAAAAGCATGACTTTGATCTGATATGCCGAGCTCATCAAGTCGTCGAAGACGGCTATGAATTCTTTGCCAAACGACAATTGGTCACTCTTTTCTCGGCTCCCAATTACTGCGGTGAATTTGATAACGCGGGTAAGTGTCTTAAATTCAATTTATAAATGAACAATTTTCCATATTATAAATAATGACAAGGTCTACAAAATTTAATCGATCTTCTCCCACTGAAACTAAACTATACTTTTCCAATGATAATTGCAATGTTATTTTTGCGCAATATATATTCCAGGTTATGTTGCATTAAATATTGCAAAGATCCTTCAAATCGATGAGTGATCATTAAAATAAAAAATAAACTTGACATACAAATATATTTTATGTCAAGTGATAAGTTTTATACTGGTATCGAAAATTTCACTGACTTATCAAAAAAAAAAAAAAAAAAATAAAACTACCTATAATAGCCATAACTTACCCAGCTTTAAAGGTCATAGTTTGCGGTTACGAAGAACTATTGTTGTAATATATGCTTAAATTTTTTAAACGTAAACGAACAAATATAATCTGTTTAGCTTTATCTACATAAATGCTTGATAGAGGCGCAGTATTGTCAAATCGATGTCGTTTTCAATTTATTCGAATAAAAATATAAATTGGGTGGCGCAACGGCTCATGAAGAACCAGGGCCTAGTGACTAACAACTCGTAACCATTCCTGTGTGCGCGTGTCAACAGGAATGGAAGGGACCTACAATTTTATGCCGAATTCGAACGGCTAGACGAGAAGCACTTATTCATGACAAGTGATAATCTTGGACGATTTGTCAATTCCTCGCATGAGGCAGTAGGCCTGAAAAAAAACTTTAGTTTTTGGATTCGAATAAAAGGCTTATAAAAAACCCTAAGAAAAGTATAGCTGGTTTGTGGGGAAGAAAAATGACGTTGGCCTGTTATAAAATGCTTTATTGCCTGCATATAAAAATATAAACAAGCATTTATTTGTTGTTTTTTTTTTTTCTATACATTTTTTTTAACTATATGATGGCATCTCTTAAAACTTCTCATATTCCTGTGTCGGAACGCAATGCCATACCCAGGTGCAATGATGTCCGTGGATGATACGCTGATGTGCTCTTTCCAGATATTGAAACCTGCAGATAAACGTAGATTTGTTTATCCTAACTTTGGTGGTTCGGGGCGACCAGTGACTCCACCACGTGGCGCAAATAATAAAAATAAAAAGAAATAAATTTATTATTACTACTATTATATACAAATAATTTTTGGTTTAAGATATAAATGTTTTTTTTTTTTATAATCCTATAAAAATATTTTTTTTCTGTTCTCTCGAGATGTCTTAAAAACAAACAAAAACGTATATAAACACAACAAACATTCTTTTATCTTCCTAATAACTGTCTGTCAGTTTGTCCGTGAGCTTTTTTTTTTGTTTCTATTCATTTTTTTATTATTATTTTAAGTAGATTTTAAAGAAAAACAAATAATTTACAATAAGAAACAAACAAAAAACAATTAGTTTGTTTAAATTCACTAAACACATAATTAATTATGAAAAATTAAGGTATATATTGTAAAGCAACAATTTTATATAATTTATATACTAAAATGCAGGTTATTGACAAAATACAACAAATCACTTGCAGTTCGGTACTAAATACTTACCCTCTGCAACAACCATGCCTAAATTAATTCGTTACAAATTGTTTCAAAATTTCCACTACGTTAAATGTTGGTATTATTTTTACCTGAACCCAAATCACGGAAAATAAAATCAATCGGCCAACGTAATTAATTGAAAGGTCTATGTTGTAGAAAGATCAATCGTCAAAACGATATTGACTGCTCATTTACATTTTCGAGCGATTTTGGTCTGGTTTCCCTGCTGCTTGCTGTATGTATTCTTTTACAGATAGCCGATTTTATTTTCTTATTTCATTGTTATGTATGTTATTTGTTTAAG